>JAQMCX010000003.1:20957391-21000130 GCA_029814765.1 Acanthurus leucopareius
TTCACATTTGATCCTCTGAGCTTGTTCTTGTGTGTGTGTTCTTGTTTGTGTGTGTGTGTGTGTGTGTGTGTGTGTGTGTGTGTGTGTGTGTGTGTGTGTGTGTGTGTGTGTGCACTGGTGTCTATGCGGGTGAGTAACAGAGCATCAGTAACATCCCCTCCCTGTCTGACCGTCTTCCTCTCTGACCCCCTCAGACAAGAACAACAGATATACAGAAAGAAGAAGAAGGAGAGAAAGAAGAAGGGAAGAAGGAGGCAGAGGAGGAGACATGGAAATTGATATCTGGAGCCCCGAGGGGTTTTAAAGAAGAGATAAGAGCAAAAATATTCCTCTAGACCCCTCTTTACTCCCCTTGTCCCATGCCTGACCCTTGAGAAAACTATCGTAAGCATGATAGTGGAAAAAATGTCCACCGTTACAGTTAAATTTGGCTACAAAAATCATAATCTGCAATCAGACCAGAGCTGTTGTTTTGTTAGTTTGAGCTAAAAATAAAGCTCTGAGAAATATCATTGTAAGCTCATTTTATCTTTCATCTTTTCTACATTGTGAAAAACATTAACAAAGTCCTGAATCTGGAAGTCCTACCTGACGTATGACTCTGACTTTTTCATTTCTGTGTCAGAAACCTGAAGCTTGAACGGGCTTCACAACGTGGGAGCAGCTATTTGCTCGGTGCCACAGCTCAAGGTCACTTTGACAAGACACACGGCTATTGTGCAAACTGAACCATTAACCTTTGCAGGACAAACTGTGGAAAGAAAATCTTGATCTCATCTACGGGAGCAATAACTCACCAGAACTTTTACAGACATGAAATAGTATGAACTTTCTAAAGGTCATGCCTCCACGATTCTTATTTCTGCGACTTGTAAACTGCATAAGCCTCAAGTTAGTCTCAGAGCGGCAGTAAGAGGAGGAAGAAAAAGGAAACAAGACAAGAGTCTGAGTCACTGTTTTGCCGGGGATGCTCCGCTTCACCACGAGGGGAGGGCTATTTCAGAATCGTCTTTCATCTTGCTGCTGTTCTCTTCATCTCGCCTCCTCAGCAAAACCAGTTGTCTTTCTTATTCTCTTTCTCTCTCTGGCTGTCTCTTCCCCTCGCTGCTCGAAATACTCTGACTTTAATTTGGGTTTGGCTCAAAAACAAAGTATCCACCCTTTAAAAATAACATAAGCATTGACATAAAAACACTATAGTATTGTAGCATGATAGTAAATCTCAACCATAACACGTTCCTTTTTTTTCTGTTTTCGCTTTTGAATACAGATACTGGATTTTTTCTCAAAATGCGGTTGATTGCATTTTCATTAACCAACTCAGAGCAGCCGTAGCCCTTCTTTAGCCATTAGCATTAGGGTGTTATCGTTGCATATATTTCTATTTAAAGCTGCACTTCCCGAGACTCTGTGCATCCCATTAAAAAGGCTTGACACGCCACATTAGCTTTGTAAGACTGCGACCATGAAACACGACGGAGGGAGGAATAAGAGAGGGGAAAATCATATGTTGTCACACTCATGTGATGTCCCTCAAAAAGAGGCCATGACACTGCACAATCTGAGGCTAGCAGACATGGGTCAGTGGTGTTTCGAGATAGCTTGTGTTATTACCAGATAATCGGGTTTTGCCACTGGGCATAAAATGCAATGAATTACAGTAAACAGCCTGTCAATATGCAGCAATTTACTCTGGTGCACTCTTACTTTTAATTTTACTTTTGGTCGTCTATGAGAGAAGATTAAGTTTCATAACACCAAAAACTCAATGACCTGAAACACCAAGCAGGTAACAACAACATTATGCATTGTTACTGACTTGCATGTTGTTGAGGTGCAAGCGAAAAGCCCTGACCAGGCCAGGTCTATTCCCCTCACTGTTCTCAGGTCAGATCTCTGTGGAAACCGAGCTGCCCATCAGGAATGCCTGACGGCTAATCCTGGGGCCTTTTTGGCTAAGAGAGGGCATCAGAGTATCATACCAAACTGTCTTAAACACACACATACACGCACGCACTCACTCACTCACTCTCACGAACACACAGTTTACTGGAAGTGCAGTCTTGCCGCTGCCAGACGTGTATGAGATTACCTTAAATATTTGGGGAGGCAAGCACATTGTTATGCTAACAACAAATGCCCAGAACCGTGAGCGCAGGCAGACCTTAAAACAAGCGTTCCAAACTGTAAGTCTGTTGTATCTCTTACAACAAGCCTCCATTTTTTTTTTTCAAATATCTTGCTCATTCAGTGAAAGTTTCATCCTGTCTGTGTGTGCGTGTGTGTGTGTGTGTGTGCAGGCTGCGCTGTGAAAGCTATGCCATTTCAAATTCCTTTCTGTGTAGGTGGCATCGACTGACATCCCTTTGACTTCATTAGGGAGCAGGGACCCAGCAACAAAGCTGGCTCTGGGAGAAATGGGGGATTAAAGGCAAAAGAAAAAGAAAAAAAAAGAAAAGAGAGTTAGAGTTGACAAAACAACAACAGAAAAAAAAACAAAAACAAAGCACCCCTTACTCTTATTTCCTCTGATTCGAGCTGCTCGGCTGCAAAATAACAAAACAGAGCAAAAACAGATCCTCTGAGAGACGCAAAATGAACCAACTACAGGATGAGAGTTTCAGATTGCTCCTAATGTCTGCACATAATAACCCCCACCTTATGCTGTAATGCACCAAAAACGTGAAAACAGCTTCTTTTATGGCATTGGACCATGGTAAAGCAACTCAAAGCATGTAGCATGTATAATTCAGCACTGCCTTCCTCTTTTTTTTTTTTTTTTTTTTTTTTTTTTTGAACCTCGATGTATGCACCAGAAATGGCAAAGAAACCCCCCCTTCGGACTGTTTTTGTCATCAAATCTCTTTATCTCTTCTGGAGATAAAGTAAAAAACAGATGTTCTTAGGCTTTTCATTCATTAATGAGCATTTTCTCTCTCAAAAACAGCTTTGTTGATTTAGGGAAATCTCACAGCGCTCTCGCCTATGGGAATGAGATAAATCTAGTTAGCTGGTGAGGCAAAGGGTGAAAAGTATGTCATTAAAGCTCTTGTACAAAGTGGATTAGACAATGTACAGCACACCAGCTTCTCTGCTACAGTAATTGATGATTAGCATCATTCATCTTTTTTTTTTTTTTTCAAAAACTCTGAGGGTACATAATATTAATGCAGGGCAGCAGCCTCTGCTGTAGCTGCTCCTGCTGTGCTGCAGGGTGTGAACAATGAACTGTGTGCTTTACAGTTGGGTGGGTCTCTAGCATATGTATATACTAAAGCTTATAGCATGTTTGCACATGACCAAGTCTCGAGTCTTAACAAAGTGCTGCATTGTTATGTTTAACATAGAATGTATAAAGGGTGAGGTCCGCTGATACTGACAGAAAGCATCTTATATTGTGTGCTGTACGTGTGTGTGTCTGCTCTCTCTGGTTGCTTTCACTAAGAGCAAGGGCGTGCTTCATTAGTCCTCCCTATTCCAGCTCAGGGGAGGCTAAATTTATTAAGGGGGCCGGATGTTGCACAACACCTGCTGCTGTGCTTCCCTCTGTGCAATAAAGGGAAGGGGTTGCATGAAGCTAGCTAGTGCTAGTGGTGAACGCTGCTCGTTGGACTGAGGCTGATGAGCTGGGGCTAATTCAGAGGGTGATTATGTAGTTTGCTGGACCACTAAACCTCTTTAAGCCCGTAATTACTGCCTATTTAAGCGAGGGGAGGCACTCCAAAGCAATCGGTACTTGCACCAAGCGGCGCAGTGAACGGCAGCCACAGCTGGAGGTGGGCTGCCTCAGGGCTGCCTGGAATGTAGGGGTGTGTAAATGGAGAGTAGGAGGGATCCACAACGCCTCATCCCAGTCAGGTACCACGGAAAGCTGAGAGAAAACAGCGGGATGCCCCTCGGAGCACCAGCGCGCTCTGAGCTACAGCGCTCGGAGCTAGCTTTTCTAGCAGTGATCTCTATGCTTAAAACAAATGTTCTCTTGTTACACGCAGCTACAATACACCGAGCTCATTACACAGGACCGCAGAGAAGCAACTCGATAATACATGAGAGTTAAACGCAACAAAAAACAACAACTATTAAATTAAAAGGGGATCACTTCCTAAGCACACAATCTCTACGACTGAATCGAGCCTGGAAGTGAGTGAGCGGTGGTGGCGGTTGGGGGGGGGTTTTGGATATATGTCATTGTGATGAGAAACTAAAGGGCTTTTTTTAGACTCCAGCGCCTGTGACATACATGAGGGAATCATATTCTCAGATTGCACCTCGACCATGGGGGAATCCATTTCATTTCACCTGACTTTCAAGGAAATTTGACTTTACGTAATGCCACTGAAATCTGATCTCTCCGAGGAAGCAATTTGGGGACCACAGAACATTCTAATAACCCTGGTGATATTATTATGTTATTATCATAATTACCCTTTTGCCCCTGACGTTTTAATTAGAAACTCACCGTTGGCCCCTGGGGGGGGTGAAAAGAACCTGGGTTGGGGGGGGGTCGTTGAAACTAGGTAAGGGTATTTCACAATTGCTCCCTTATGTTCTTTGGAGCGGCAAGTACAAGAGGGAAGGAGGACGCAGCCGATGCAATTGAAAGATGAAGCTTCCTCTCTCTTCCTCTCTCTGTGACATCTCTGTCATTCAAAGTACAGCTACACCCCTACCTCCTTCCTCTCATTCCTCCGTCTCCATATCTTTTCCACCCGTCTCCTCCCCCTCCATCCCTTCTATTCTATATTTAGCGTTTTGCTTAACTATCTCATGTTGCCTCGTTTTCACCCCCCTTTTCTTCCACCTCCACTTAACTTTGTCTCTTTGCCGCTGCCTCTCATCTTCGATTTTAATATCCTCGCCTCTTTCTCTTCACCCAAATGCATCCCTCCATCTCCCTCTCCTGCTTTCTCTCCTCCTCCTCCTCCTCCTCCTCGTCCTCAGCAGTGGAGGGCCTTCTCCATCAGTGCACCGCTTTCACAAATCAATGACTTAATCTGTCGTAACAAACAAGTGAGCAGCACCCTCAGCCCTGTTCACTTCCCCTTGCCTGCGCTAACACCACAAAAGCTTGCCTTAAGAAAGAGTGGCAGAAAAAAGAAAAAGAAGAAAGATGACGAACGAGGAGTGTGAAATGTATGTAGTAGATAGAGAGTGTTGGAAGATAGAAGGATTAGCAGAAGATGAAAAAATAGGGTAGAAGGAGCAGAAACAAGTTTGAAAAAGCAACAGAGGATGTAAAAGGAGGACTGGAAAGTGAAAAGTGAGAAAAATTAACGTCAGTGTGTTGGCACAGTGTTTTCCCATCACATCTCATCTCCAGCCCTCAGCTCTGTCCGACTCCTCCACCATGAGTTATTGCCTGTCTACATTCACCACCTGGTTCACTAGCTATGATTTCTCTCACTCCACTGGACACAAACACACACAAACACACACACACACTCTGACACACAAATATACAAATACATGTAAAAACACGGATAAACACATGAGAGACACACAGATCCACATGCATACTCTTACTATTTCCAACACAGCTGTGCACAACCACACACCTGACCACCCTGCAGGTGACAGGGGCACCTTAGGTCAGCTGGACAAGTGTAGCACACTAGCAGCCGGCACCTCCATGCCACCTGTCTCTAATGCATCATGAGCTTTATGGCGATCTATGCAGAAAACTTCAATCATAATTTTATGAGACAAGTAGGTGTAAAATGATGAGTTGTGGATAGATATTACAAGATCTCTCATCTATAAATCATTGCTCTCTTCCCACTGCCTTTGAAACAGCGCAAGTGCACCAATATTGCTATGATATCATGGTTCAAGGCCATTAACGTGAAAGGCAACACAGCTGTACATTATAGAGAGAAAAAACAAAAGAGAGGGAGTCATGGAAGAAAAGAGGAGAGAGGAGAGAGGAGAGAGGAGTCAGGGAGGGAAAAGGCATGCATAAAAGATAGGAAACCCTTATGCTTTGTCAGAGAGAGGCGTTTTGTCTGAGAGGGAGACCGAAGCAGAGGCAGAGTATAAGGGAAAGAGAGACGGTTCACGCATGGAAGGGAATACAAGTGGGAGGAACTGAATTGATAAATTAGTTCAGCCAACGCGCAAACTGATTACCACGATGGCAAAAGCCACAGGATCCATCGAGCACACGCATGGAATGAGACACAAAGACGCACACACGCTCGTACGCCGCACTTACAAAAGAGACATGAAGCTGACACTTACAAATAATAGCATGACTGCATATACAGATGCACACACACACACACACACACACACACACACACACACACACACACTCACACACCAAAAGATATCTAGGGCAGGCTGCTGCAGTTGCTGTAAGTAAAAGGTATTGAGCTGCTGACTCCAGCCAGAAAAGATCCCACAATCCTCTAGATCACCAAACACAGCCTAATGGATAATGGCTAACAGCTAGCGCTAATGTGATTTCACACTTTGCAGATTTAATATATCACCGGCTGGACAAAGTCACGCTACGCAAAGAATCTATGCTAAACTCTGCGTCTTGAAAGTTAGTCAACACTTCACTGCCAAAGCTCCATTTAAAGAGTTTTAAACTTAAAAAAGGAGTTTTTTATTTTAAAGGTAGATGGCAGTGCTAACTTAGCTAATCTCTTAGTGTCGGACAGAATTAGTGCATCAAGCAAAACCACAGACTTATGACAATATTTTCCCCTGGCTCTTCCGTACGACAACTTGCCACTCACTCTCCAATAAATACCACAGTGATGGTGGGGAAATCCACACCCCACCCAGTCACTGACGTCACTGCTGTGGGCCTCTGCAAGAGTGTGTGTGTGTGTGTGTATGATTGCATCTGAATATATGTGTGTGTGTTTTGCGAGGCCTCTTCTTCAGATTACAAATGACTGTAAACTGATTAGTGGGTACCAAACCAAGACTGATTTCACACATCTGAATTATTGGGCTTTTGTCCACGCTAAGACACACACACACACACACACACACACTCACACACCCACACATACACTTATCGTATACAGCTGATAATGAAAAATAGAAGTAGTGTGAAACACAGCTTCAGCGGAGGGCCATCAATCACTCAGACGTACAACAATGAAACCACACACTGAACTGTTTCATAGTTTCCCAACTATGAAATTGTGTGAGGGTTGGAGGGGGGTGGGGGAGGGTGGAGGGTGGAGGGGAAGAAGAGGAGGGACAGCGAGGCATAAAGAAGAGGAAGATGGTAATGATGGTGACAGGATAATTGAGAAATTACGAGCCACATGAAATATCACTCACTTTGGTGTTTAATCATTTAAATGATTGATTTGAATACATTAAAAAAAAAAGCAGCCATTGAGCCAAAACATGATTCTGTGTGCAACGTTTTCTCACTGGGACGAAAACATCTAAGAACAATATTTAAAACTTTTAAAAACTGATATTTAAAAAGTCTGTTCACGTGTGTGTGTGTGTGTGTGTGTGTTTCTGGGAAGTAATGTTAGATCTCTCGTGGCTGGTGATCCCCTCCAGTGCTACTGACCAACCTTGAGGGTCTGTAAAGTTCTCACGTTCTCAAGGAAACACACTGACCGCCCCTTGACTAAGGCCAGATCAACACACACACACACAAATGCACACACGCACAAACATATGCACTTACTTTTGGTCCAGATCTATGGCAGACATTTCGGAAAAGTTCAAAGGTGACATGAATTAAAAGTTAACTGCCCTTGAGGGCTTTTAAAAAGAGGGTAAAACAATACAAGAAGCCTGGAGGAGAAAGTTGGAGAAAAAGCTGATAAAAAGTTCATTTTGATGGGGTTTTTTTTTTTTTATTTTTGGTATGAAAGTTTAACTGAAATGTCAAACAAGTTTTTAAAGATTATTTCCATGCAGCATGTGACTAAAACTCAACCAATGAGACTCCTCCTGCGAGCAGAACTTTTGTTTGAAACATTCCAACGCTCAATTTGATATTTATACAAAAGTTACTTTAAATATGTAAAGTATGCAGTGTTTTTTTTCCCTCAGCATCAGATTCTTGGCAGGATGGAAGCGTCTCTGAAACGGTCACTGACCACCTAAACTCTCCTTTAAAAACCCAAATGTATGAAATGCATTATGGTGAGGCTGGCAGGTCTGAAGTTTGGATACAGAAACCACATCTGAGCTAACACACGATGCCCTCTGGGACACTGATTTCAAATGGAAAAAATACAATTTTAGAGGATTGTCTTTCTAAATGAGAATAGTCAAAGTAAAAATGAACCACAAACGTCATTAATGACAACAAAAAGTCAGCAGTGTCTCCCCAATATTTTTGCAAAACAATAGATTTCTTTTAAACTGCCAACAGCTGCCATTTGTCCTTCCCCTTCTCATCTACTGTATCCCTCCATCCTTTCACCGTCTCACCCATCCATCATTCCATCCATCAATCATGAAACAGATGGCCTTTCAGGAGTCTGTGTCAGGACTGATGGGCTCCCTCTGCCCCGGCCTTACCATAACCTCCCCGCCTTCCACCAACACCCCCACATAACACACACACACACACACACACACACACACACACACATGCAGAGACACCTACACTACATGGACCAGCCTAACTATATACCATCTACTTCCACTGACTATCATCCTGGAAAAGTCGGGTCATCTATCTGTCAGCTTTTAATACACACAGGATATAAAAAAAAAACAAAAAACACATGCATGCTCTCATGAAATGGTTGCAAAGAGTGTGTGAGTGTGTGAGAAGCAAGTCTGTGTATCTGTGAGGGTCAGTCCACAAAGAGAAGCCCCCAAAGAGAGCTGTCTGCCTTTGGTCCCTGGGGCCTGTCAAGAGGGATAATTGATGATGTTTTCATTACAAGGTGTGGGGTAATGTGGGGGTTGGGGCACAGTATGCGTGTGCATGTGTGTGTGTGAGTGTGTGTGAGTGTGTGTGTATCGTGGGGGTGGGCAGGTTGACTCAGCTGCCTCCCTCTTTGACACTAACCATTCCTGCGATTGGTGCAGAAAAGTCTTTGGTTCCAAATGCCCCAAATGCACCGAAGGAATCACACACACACACACACACACACTGTTACACAAACACTACAGTTCTCAAAGACAGAAGCTTACACACACACACACACACAAACACATAGCCCCAAGCCAATTCCACTCCCAGAGATAAACTATCTGAAACTGAATAAAAATTTGGAGAGAGAGACCAACTTGTTCTCTTGTTTTCCGCTCTGTCTCATCACAGTGTCATGCCAGGCCTTTGGCAGATCTGTCCGTCTGCCCTTCTGCCGTCTCTTTGAAATCCTAATGCAGCGGCGCCTAAGATTCTGACTGCCACTTAGATTAAATTAAGACCTAATCGGAGACACCAGGCCACATTGGTCCCTATATTACTTTACAGTATCTGAACGGACATCGTGTCTTTGTTGTCGCTTATGAATAAATGAGTGAAAATGCATCAAAAGTCTGCAGATGTTTTCCTGTTAACTGGCTTCCTGATGTCTTCTCAAAGAGCTTGGACGCTCCATTGAAATTATTTTTTTTTATGAGAGGCATAATTTGTGCAGTGGATAACTAAGACAAACAAGTCTAACAACAATCACAGGACGGCCATGAAGAATGTGACGTCTGTGTTAACGGAGACAATTCCAGCTTTGTGCTTTTGTCATACGACAGCCAGCAAGACGAGCAACATCTGAAGCTAACTCTGACCTCAAAAGTTTGCTGTTTGCTTTATTTTTTGCTCCCTTATTATTTTTAGATGAACTTTCTGTCCTTTTTGTTAAGAATTTTAGAAACTGATAAATCTTCAGTGTCCACTTTGCCACAGAAACAATCTGCTAAATACTGAGACTTATTGTTAACATTCTTTCAGGAACAGATAAAACACAATACTAAGTCACTCCATGACGCAAAAAAAAAGCACATGACATTCCTCTGGTCCATAAAAACCACAGTAGGAAAACAATTCACCACAACATAATCATATTAACATGCATTAGATCTCGCTCGGACAGAATAAAGCAACAGAGTCAAATGAAACGGTCAACCCAAATAAGTACAAACAGATTTAATATTAAAGAGTAAAAATATGTTTTCTGATCAGTTCAATGCCTGAACACAACATTAAAAAAGAAAAAATATGTAGCCTTTAATGATTACCTATCAATGCATCAGCTCCTGTCACCCTCCTCCCACCCTGCACTCCCAGCCTGGAGTCCTCCACCACCCAGGGCCCACGACAGCGAGGCTCCTGGCCTCCTCTGCCAGCGCAGAAATGAATTATATTGCTTTTCACACCTGTTTCTGCTCAAAAACCCTGCTGCACGCTGCTGTCTTAAAGAAAAAAAAAAAAACATTTCCAAGGGGGGCAGCAGCGCTCCCCCAGCTCGGCTACATCTGCGTACACGAGCGGTTAAATTAGACTCTAATTGTATTAACGGGGGATTATGCCTTCCAGTTGGATTTTTTTATACTCTCTCTCTCTGCGAATTTTACACGTTTTAAGGGGAGAAAAGGAGGAGGGGGGGGAGGGGGGGAGAAAAGCAGCTCATTGAGGGTTTGCGGGTTGGCTTCTTTTATGAGCTGCGATCACGGCTGCCCCTCGTTACACTCAGTCTGTGTACAAATAGGAGGGGAGGAGAGCCAGAATGAGAGAGTGTTAGTGATAATGTGTATGAGAGTGTGTGTGTCCCAGTCTGCCAGGCTAATATAGCGATGCTAACACTGAATGCCAAACCCCCCTCCTCCTCCTCCTTGCCCTTCCTTTCTACACACACACACACACAAATACATGCACGCACACCTACTTCAGTTTAGAAAGGCAACAATCTAAACGGGGATACGGGTGGTGTGTGTAGTCGCGGAGGCGGGGGGGTGAATTCCATCTAATTACTCTATCACATAATTTCACAAATTGCCTTTTCATAGGGGAGTGGAGAGCAGAGCACAGGGCGCGTTGGGGATTTGAGGCCTGAGCTTTCATTTACTACTCATTTCTTGTTAAATTAAACAAGAAAATACCATTTGTGGGGAGGGCGGGGCACAGGGGTGGGGGGGGTGGGGGGGGTGCATGCTAACTGCACAATAGGAGGGATGAAGGAAACAGAAATTGGGTACTGCTTCTTAATCCCAGGGCTCGTCTCTCTGGTTGTAACACAGAGCGGCGAGTTAGTTCAGACTGTAATTCAGTTCAGTTTATGACTCAAATTATTTTAAGAACGTATTATTTAAAAAAAACTCTTTGAACGTCCACAAGTTTAAATCTCATTGGTTTCGCACAGATGAGCAAGTTCGTGAGCTGAACAAAAGCATATTTTTGCAGATTTCTCCGATCAAATGTCTCATTAATTTCAGTCAGCAAAACCACGTTTAATTAGCGATGCCAACGGAAAACAAACATCCAAATGATGAGGACGAGGACACAAATGGAAAAGCCCCCTCCCCCACCCCCGCCTTTATTTTGGTACCCCACCAAGTTTACAGCTGCGTGTCAAGCTGGCAGAGAGCTGCCTGGTTCGACCATCGGTGACAGGCAGTAAACGCTAATGTTTCTGTTGTCGCTCCAAGTCAAGGCAGCCAAAAATTCTTCCGATGAACTTGTCCCAGAAGCGCTGTCGACAACATATGAGCTCATTGGGCGTATTGGAGAGAACCTCAGCGAGCTGTGACTGTCGTCATCATCACAAATCCAATACCACCGCTCTATCAGTCACTCTGCCCGTCACACGAGAGCTCTGACCCTGATAAAAACCAGCAATCTGGGGAACTAAAACAGTTGGTGTCCATGAGAGCAAACATGGCACTCCTCTCTCCTTGATTTTTTTTTTTTTTGCCCTTTTTCCTGCTAGAACAACAAAAACAGTAGAGGCATCCTTGATGGATATGTGAGCAGAGATGCAGAAATGTCTTCAAAACAAGCCTTAAAAAAACAGCCATGAAAATGCCACCTACCACCTACCCTGCTGCTGCACTCGCAGCCTCAGTTTGCCACCCACCTTCCCCTTCCGCTTCGGTACAATGGGAGTCCCCCTGAGGCTCCAAGTGTGAGGCTGAATAACATAAATACACTAAGGTGGGTTTCCAAACTTCTACCCTATTGTATTTCATTGGATTCAGCTCTATTAAGCCTCTTTGTCTCTCTGCTGCATAATTATTATTATTATTATTGAGATGTAACAGACCCTGACTCCTTTATTTAGGTTTGTGTAGGGCCACAGCGCTCTGCCATGAGCCTGTGAGTGTATACGTGTGTGCATGCATGCATCTGTGTGTGCCTAATTGGCATTGTGTCTATCTCTAAGAGACCAGACTCACATCCTCCATCCCCCTGTGAAACAAAGGCAGGCCAGCTGATGATGATGCTGCTGCTGCTGCTGCTGCTGCGGATGAGCCTGCATCAGCTGTCCATGTTTATGAGAGACATCCTGCCAGTGTAAGAGATACTGTAAATGTTTTTCCATTGGAGGTGCTATGTGTAGCGTTTCTAAACACGGACATATGCTGAATGAAATTAATGGTGACACTGAGGAATGATTAGTGTAAACAAATGAGACCACTGCGAGCGTTTATCTGACACCGGTGGTATTGTTAATGCCAGTGTTACTCAAAATTAAGACCACATTTCTCATAAACAACGACGACGGCGCGCTCCTCCGCCTGGGTTTCATTTCTGTTTGGCTTTTACAGAAGAAGATAAACATAATGGAGGTGATTTTTCCATCTACCTTTCAGTTTACTTCACAGCTCTGAGAGTGTTGGCTCCGTTTGCTCTGTGAGAACAGCAGCAGCTCCTCTCCGTCTCGCAACGTACAGAAATACACTCAGTGTGCTATTGTGCGTCTGTGTGTTTCACTTCTACTCTCCCTCTTGCCTGGGAGATGGAAAAGGTTGATGGATCCTCCTTATCCCCCTCTTCATCTCCTTCCATTCTCCTCCTCCTCGTCTTTTTCTCTTTTCCCTCGCTCCCTTCACACTCACTTATATCCTTCCCACTGTTTGAGATCTAACAGAGCGGGAGCCTCCCATAAGCCCAACTCATGGTGTAATATGACACAGTAGGTGTGTGGCTGTGTGTGTGAGAGAGAGAGCATGAGTGTGTGTGTGTTTCACCGGGCGAGTGTGTGCTGAACTGTATTTCCACAGACAGGATGTGTGTATGTTTCAAACACCTTTCCTCTGTAGCCCCAAAGGTTTCGGGGGGGGTGTATGGATTGAGGTCAGGGAGTTGGAGGAGAGGTTAGTGTGTATGTGTGATGGTGATTTGTCTGTGTGTGTATGTGTGTGTGTATGTGTGTGTGTATGTAGTGTGATGGAGTGCTGGTGGTTTGTGAAGGAGGTGGTAAGGGTCAGATGGAAGAGGGGGGGAAACAAAGAGAAACAAAAAGCTAGAAGCCTTATGAGGTGTGTGTGTGTGTGAGTGTGTTTTGTGTACAGATATACACTGTTTATCTCCATCTATACGCCACACCAACGCGATAACAGAAGCTCCTCCCCCTGATCCGCCATTAACAACATTAAAAAACAAAAGACGATGCAAACCGTCAACATGAACGACAGGCTACAACTAAATAAATAAAAAGTGGAGCCCAAGCAATACCCACAATCCTGCAGCAAAATTACTTTCCCCAGCATCCTCCCTGTTGGCTTCTGCAATTCAAACCAACACCCACACAGCCAAACTGTATCATGTTCTCCACAAACTCCTGACAAAGGCAGAATGTGTGTGATGCAGGGCTGCGAGAAGATCCTTTTAAAACATTTTGCCTCAAAGTAGCATTAGATTCAAAAGTTTAATCAGGAATTTGACTCATCAAAAGCAGAAAATATGTCAATATTTCCAGTTTTTTTCCTCTAAATTGCGCTACACGTGAACCCCATCTATGAAAGTGTTTCACACCTTTAGAAGAAAGTCAGTGTTTGGTTTGTATTTCTCTATTAGCTATGCATACCCGTGTACTTATGCAAATGTAATGTGTAAAAATGAAGCAAGATCCAGCTTGAATTTCCATTTGATGTGTTCTCTGACTAGGTGAAAAATCTGACATGTGAGCACTTATTTAAAGGTCTGACAACAGTTCTAGTTTAAAAAGATTTGGGGTAAAAAGTCAGACACGTTCCAGTTTTCTGAAATATGTTTTCATGCTATTCAAAGTCAAGATCACTAACAGAACACAGTAAATCATGACTTTCCTTGTTTTTTCTTCAATATTTCTATCATTCTGGTCTTAAAAAGGATATTTTTATCAACTTTAAGAGCTTTGATTTGAATGATAACATCACCATCCATGACAATGATGATAAACCAGAGAATTTTCCCAAAGGATCAATAAAATGCAACATGTCATTTGTTTTTTTTACAGATGAACAAAGGAAAATTTCCAAGCTCTTCTTCCACTAAACTGAAACATCTGCATCCACAGATTATAAGAGGTTCTGTAACATGCAGGGTGCTTATTATTTAGCAAAATGCGGGTACAAGCTTCTATCTATTCTCTTTTTTCTCTCCTTTGGTATTAGGAGCTGTTGACAATGCTTAACCCTACTTTATGTTTGAAATGACAGAAACTTGTGTTAAAGAAGACAACGTTCAATTTGCTGTTGGATGATTTGTTGCCTTCCAGTGTCACAATACATTTTTTCCCACACTCCCCCCTCCCCCTCCCCAAAAAACACAGTTTGCAACACTGTCAGCTGGTGCTAACATCCTTGGTATTCCCTGCTATAATTGAGTTAATATAAAGTCAAACCACAGGCCTTTACGGCATCGCAGGCATCTGTTAAATAATGACAGATTTGTTCTTAATAAGCTTCATCTATGTATCTGCAGTTATGGCCAGGGGCGTCTCTCCTTGGCTTCAACCTTATTCAGTTTCAGCAGATGAGGAACGAGCGAGCGAGCGAGTGAGAGAGCAGGCTGACGAGATCGCCGGCAGATTACACAGGCCTGTGTCTTTGAAGTGTTCACCGTGCGAACTGGGATACCGATGCGGAGAAGCAGAGGGGCTCTATCTAGTGTGTATGCGTGAGCGTCAATGAGTGTATGTCAGTGTCTGAGAGTGTGTGCTTGCATGTGTTCCTTTGTCTGCAAGTGTGTTTGTGTCAAATAAGACAGGAGCAGAGCTTGAAAGACAGAAAATGAGTGTGTGAGAAAGCCTCGTGGTGCAAAATGAAGTTCAGCGTGCACACGTGGTGTGAAACCGAGAGCGGCTGAGAACAAACGCTGCTTCATTCCACTCACTGTTAGGTGCTGGAAGAGCCAGGCTCTCATGATGTTGGTGGCCACTTTGGGGAAGATCCCTCTCTTCTTATTGCGTTTCTTCTCTTTGTCCGGGTCATCGTCATCCCCCGTGCTCGGTGAAGCCACACTGTTGTCCAGGCCATCACCTGTCACATGACAAGGAAACAGGAAGGGACAGCAGGGGATCAGACACACAGTTTGTTTACTTCCTGCCATTCGCTGCGCCTCCGCGTTCAAAGGGAATAAATACGATTTCGAAGGAATTCTGGAGGGCTTTGTATGCACAGACGGAGGGGTAAATAGATGCAACAATGGCAAGCAGAGAATGGCTGGAAAACAGCACCTCATAAGTGCATTCATTTTTAATACATTTATAAATAACCCTGCCTTTCATTTTTCTTCAACCCCCCCCCCAGTCACTTGAAAACACAGCAAGCGCTCGCATCTTTCTGCGAGAAAGAGAGAGAGAGAGAAAGAAACGGGAGCACAAAGGACTTGTAAGGTCGCATTTCCCCACTCTCCCATCCAAGCTTGCGCAGAATTGAAAATGACAGAGAGATTTAGTCTTTATTATCCTGAGGGGAAAATAGTTATTGAAGCGTCGCCCCGGCGCATTCTGCCATTTTACCTGAGGTGGAAAGAGTAACACGGCACGACAAAAGAGGAGGTTGCGAGGAGGGGGGAAGGCGGAAAATAAAAGGAAAATAGGTGGAAAAAAGGAAGTCAGAGGCACAAACAGCGCTAACAAAGCTAGCTGCTTTTCATAACAATGGCGTCATGGCTGCTTACAGCAACCTGTAGGGCTTCGATAAGGCTCTATTAAGGCCAGTTAACCTCACCTAAGGGGAACACTGAGACAGCTTAGAGTATTTGAGCACTGAGAGGAAAAGTGAAAGGAAGGTGCTCCATGGGCCTTTTCTCTGCTTTCAGACTCAACAACATGAATACCCACACAGACACACACACACAGGCACACACACATGCACACACATCCACACTGCACATATTCAAAACTACCCAATTACAGTACGCTTTCTATACAGCACCAGTGGAGAGAAAGGGGCGCTTCCCATCTGTGGCTGTGAAAAGCCTAATTGTTATTATCATTATTCAAAAATGCAAGCCACACTCAATGAGGACGATAATCATAAAAGAAACATGAGGCGAGGTAAACAAGTGGCGCCCTCACCGCTTGAAATTTCGGCGGCTGATAACTGACTTTTGTCCCGTGCCGCCTCTCTCTTGACTGGAAGTGTGTGGAAGGAAAGAAGGCAAAAAAAATAAATAAATAAAATAAAATGTTAAAAAAAAAAAAAACTGCTGAAGCAGTGCACAGAATTGGATCCAGTTATTTATTGATTACACACAAAGCACTTCTAAAGCTTCTAGGTCTGTTCGCAGTGGCGGGAGTAGATAACTGCGTTCGAGCGAGGGCCCGCACTCCGCTAACTTGCAGAGGGCGACACCCAGCACCTAGCTAAGCCCTAAGCCCCCGATTCATCGATAATTAATGGGGATGTTGGCGCTAATCCGGTTGGAGATGACTTTTTTCCAGCCTGCCACATCAATGGAATAATCAAGGGCCTAAAACCCAGGCCTTTGCTCCCCATTACCTCAGGCAAAAGAATTCCTGAAAGCATGCCTGGAGGGCACCTGAATTATATACACCATTAGGAGAGAGAGGCTCTCAATGATCCATACGAAACAACACTCTTGGCTAGCTCTCACTCTCTCTCCTACTGTTCTGGCAGAAGGAGATACATATGCACACATATTGAAGGCCTTCTAATGAACCTGGCGTGGAAGTGGAGGTGACACTGTCGAAGGGTGGGGGAGGGGTAAAACAGGAGCTCACTTTTCATAAATACTGATGTAAAAAAACTCACCACTGCACATTAATAGTACACATATGCATGTAAAGCTGGTGGTGCGGTTGGAGCTACTGTAACACCACCAAAAGGTCAAAAGTTAGATTAGGGCATCGGCCACATGGCAGGTTAAAAAGAGTCAGTCATCTCTGCCAGTTAATTTAAGTAAATTTATATGTACAGACACACTTTCAGTCTTTTATTTATTCAATAATGCACTCATATTTTATCCTGCATCCATTTTTATTGGGGATCTGTTCCTTTTTTTCCACAGATTTTAAAAGACATTCAGTTTAAAGGATGAACAACAGAGAAGAGCAGCAAATTCTCACCTCTGAGAGCAAAAACTGCCAAAGCTTTAACATTTTTTCCTGATGGACAATTAAGTAATTATTGTTGTCAACTCACCGATCCATTAGTTGATTAATTGAAAAACTATTACAGCATAACACCCGTACAAATCCCCTCACACACACACACGCAGACAATGTACCACATACACCCACCTCCTAGACCTCTTTCTGCCTAAAAACACTCTCATGTTGCAAGCTTCAGTTACATCATTAGCCCGAGACAAATGCAGCCTGAGCTTAACAAGTGAGTTTTTTCTGCCTACTGTTTCAAGACTAAAATACACCCACCCCCCGTCTCTCTCTCTCTCTCTCTCTCTCCTGCTCTTTTCCTCTTTACGTCTCTGTGCCTGCTGGAAAAGACGGGGTGAGTCGAGCCGAGGCCCTGTAATCTAAGACCAGATTTTCATTGGAAGCAAATGCTTTCAATCCGTTGTAAAGACCGGCTCATGTTCAGCAAAGCCTACAATAACAAACCTAGGGGCTCGTCCCATGCGAGTTGGGAAAACAGAAGCAAACGGCCTGAGTACCAGCTCAGATCATGAGAGGGTGAGCGAGTGAGTGAGTGAGTGAATGAGTGAGTGTGCATTAAAAGCGAGGGAGAGAGTGAGTGAGTAGGCATGTTCAGGAAGAGGTGAGAAATCGTGAGAAGCATGGGGAGAAAGGGAAAGAGAGAAGAGGAAGTGAGGAAAATGGGAAACATAAATGGGACAGAGGGAGCACAGAGTGAAGTAGTTTAAGTGTGGATGCTCAAAAACTCAGTCAGGAAAGCTTGGATTATTCCTCATGTGTTTCCCTCACACTCTTTCAGGCTTCTTCTGCTTTATTGTACACAATATTTATGCTGATTGTTATTCATTTTTCACCTATTTTTTTAAACAGAGATCACTGAGTGCAATGCTTTCTTCAACAGGCACGTTTTCCTGTCCGCCAATCGAACCAATCACATGCCTGCTCTCTAACCTTCATGCTACCACTGCCACATATGGTACAATATTATACCACACTACATCAGCCATATTTCTCAATACCGCATCGTAACAGTTGATATATGGTGAATAAAATGGCATGCAAGCAGCAACTACAATCTTTAAGACCTCAAGCCATGACTCTCCAGAATATAAATTAACCCTAAAGACCTTAGCTGATCAATGATTAACCAAAATGATGCATAATGTCGGAGGAGTGCTCCCTACCCACATCATATGCATGATCTCATATCATTAAAATATGTCAAAAAAATACAGAAACACTGCTTGTGTTCGTGTCTAATAGACCCAAGATCTACTGGAAGCATTCACATGGAATGACTGTGGAAGAAACAGGGATTTAATTGCCCCCTTTTTAAAAAAATATTTTACATATTTTAGGCAAAGTTTGACCAAAGTTGTCACTCATGACTGACTGAAGCCCTCCACCACAGAGGGAGCTCCTGGTAAACCCTCCCAGTATCAATTTCTCTCCTCTCTTTTCCCAATACTTCTAAGTAAGTTTGACCTATAGACGCTTACTTTACCTAGAGGGAGAAAAGGCAGAGGGAGGGCTCGAGAAGGGCTGTCAATTTTATTGGCATTTCCATTTTCACTGCAATTTGATACCAATAACCTCTGCAAGGTCTGGTGCTAATTTCTGCTTTGTTTTATCCACCAGCGAGTGAGGGGGAAAAGAGGGAGGTGGGAGCAGAGAGAAGAGAGAGAGAGACTGTGGAAGAGAGGAAGGGTGAAGCAGGAGAGGTGTTGAGGCTGTGTCTGGCAGCCATGTTGGGGAAATGTCAATGGTGTTACCACAGTTTGAGGGAGGGAGGAGGAGAGAGAGAGAAAGAGGGAGTGTAAAATAAGGAGAGAAAGAGTGTAAGAGATGGCGAAAGAGGGAAAGAAAGCAAGACGAGAGGGAGAGGAGAGACGATGTGGCATATTCAGTGAGAACGGAAAGGAGGGGGGCAAAAAAAAAAACTCAAGCCACTAACGGGGGCAATGAAGGGGGACAAAATAATGGATAGGGGAGAGAAGAGATGGAGTTAATCAGTTGAAAAAAATCAGACTCAGGACGGTCAGTCAGGCCATGTCCACTGTAAAAATACATCTTTCCTCTATTTTGGCCTTTGAAGCTAACACTTTGTAACACCCACAACAAGACTCTTGCATGAAGGTCTTTCAAACTAGATCCATCCGAAAAAAACGTTAGCATGTGTAGCATCTTTGTCCCCACAGATCATTATGAATTGACATTTCACGCTTGTCAATTGATGTCTGTAGCACACATGAATGCATCATAAAGATAGAGGTAGTAGTCAGAAGGCTGAGAAGTAACAATCTGAGGAGTAAATCTAGTTTCTGGAGCGCTGACGCTGCCTGTGTGCAGGCTGCAAATGCCACTGGTGTGTGTTGCCATTAAAGGTTATGGCTCGAGCATCCTGGGCATAACCGATAGGGATTGGCATGGTTTTTAAATTTCAAAAAACCTTTTTATTAAAAGATATTCTTCTTTGCTTCCCTTGAGGGTTCCAAAATTTCTCAAATAGTTTCCAGGGACAATCAACTAATGTTTTGGATGGAAATGTTCGTCTCTTCTGGATTTGATTCAACATTTTTGCACACTTTTGCAGCTTCACTGTGAGTTTCTGGCATGCTTGAGTGAACATTAAATTTCTGACATGTATGCAGCAATTTTAGGCAAAAACATGGCCTCAGTGACATCACAGTGAGTTCATCATTCAGCTGATACACCCTTAAGTTAGTCAGTCGGGCATATGTTCCCCCACTTAGCCAGTAAGCAAGCAGGTCCATAAAGCTAAAGTCAGTCAGTCAGTCATAAAGCACCTTGTCAGTCAGCTGATTAGCCAGTCAGTCAGAAAGCTAGCCAGGCAGTTAGTAAGCCAGTCAGCCAGTGAACCAGTCAGTCACTTTCCATAAACAGGCTGCCAGGCTCATTAAGAGCGTCAGCAGGCGGTAACCCTGGGCTGCATACATACAGCGAGGAGCGGCTAAGCTAGCAAACTCAGGTCTCCCCACAAGGAAAAAGCCACGGGCACAACTCTGGGCCTGGCCCACTGATCGGCCATGACAACATCTTTGCAACTAGTTAGAGGAGGGTCTGTGAGGGGGAGGGGGGTGAATCAATGCAGGATGGGGGGGGGCAGGGGGTGCACGTTCGTGTGTGAAGAATGCATGCATGCATGGATGTGCATTCGTCTGTATGTGTGTATATCTTGGCCTTTCTTTATGCATGTGTGTTTCCAGCCACAGAAGCTCTAAATGACGTGTGTGTGTGTGTGTGTCTGTGTGAGTGTGTGTGTGTTTGTGTGTGTGTGTGTGTCTGCGTGTGTGCATGTGTGTGTGGCAATTAGGGAGCAGGCCAGTGACTGGAAGGAGCCAGGGGCAGTTGAAATGCCCCGGGGCCAACCAAGGGAAGGAATATTTTATCAGTCCCCTCACACGCTGTACACACAAATACACACTTGCACACAACTGCTCAAACACACACACACACACACACACTGTGCGCAAACAGATAATGACGTAAAAACTAGGTTAGCTTTCTTCATGCATTTTCACTAGCTTCGTTAGCATTAGCTTAACAGACAGTTACTTCTATGCTCATTCAGCTTCGATGGCTTTTATTTGAGCCTTTCCGCCACTTCATGTTTCGTTCCTGCCTTCCCTTCCTTCCTACTTCATTACTTTTCTCTCTCCTCTTTCTCTCTGTCTGCTGGAGTGTGAGGAATGGAATATTTGCACAGTGTTGGGGACGCAAGATGAGGCATGTTTTCTCCTTTTATGTAGGTTGAAATTTTTCTTGATTTGCACAAAAACAAACTTAGGTTAGTTGTACATCCTTTATTTAAAATAGTCAAGAAACTACATCAAATTTCATGACATTGTTTGAATCCACAGTTTTTAACTAGTGAGTGCCATGTCTCTTCGTCTCCCTCCCTTGTATCTTCATCACTTATCTATATCTCTATATCTCAAGGCGTATCCTGACATTATCAAGCAGTATCTAGGCTAATCTGTTATGATCTGATTATGAACCATCTCTCAGCGTAAGACAGAGATTGGTAGTACCTGCCCCCCTCCACGCTGGCACACGTGCCATTCCAAGGTGTCAGCCATTTTTCTGCTGCCTGGCAAATTAACAGCGGCGGATTCACCAGTCAGTCATCTGCGAACAGCGATCTTGTCAGACACATCGCTTCAAGCGCAACGCAAGAGAATAATGACATTTAGCTTTCTAATAATTTCTTCGTAGAAGCACCGCCGACTTGAGGGATAAGGGGTTGTGAATATTAGCTTTGTGCCAGATGTCACGAGTGGGATCCCGTGGCAGGAATCATTCACAGATGGCTAAACGTTTTGGAGGATACTGCGAGATGTTTTTGCAAGGCTTTACAGGCCGTGGATGGACTGAGAGGCAGAAGGAATTGTGACAGGTCTTTGGAGTTTACGACAGTGTATTTATTTTATGATGTACTTGTTGCGAGAGAGAGAAAGAAAGAGAGAGTGCCTTTTTTCGCTACGAGTGCGAGTGACCTGGAGCTGATCTCTCATGGGCCACTCCTAGAGTTTCACACCCCAGAAAGCTCACATGACCCTGGGTTGGCTGCCTAGGCAAGGCCCAGGCCTCAGGGACCCGCTATCCCGTTCCACATGGGATACACACATCTCATATTGGCAGGCGAGAAATCCATACATACATGAACACACCCAAAAACTGATACATAAAGCATGCTCACACACATGCACACGCTGATATACACTGACTAAAGTGCTCTCCTTTCTCGCTCTTTTTTTTCCTCTTGACACACAAACACACGCACATTCTTCGCACAGATACACATACATCACATTCCCAGAAATCCTCAGAGAGGTAAAGAAGGGCTCACAAGAGGGAGGGAGAAGAGGAAAAAAGTGGCGTTTATTGTATTCAGGCCATTCATAAGCTCTAGTCTTGGGGAGGGGGGAGTACAGGGGGGCTTGTAGGCAGTGGGGGGTTCCCTTTGCATGGCCCGGGAGGCCCCTCCCACCTGCAAATATTCTGAACATGCAGGAATTCCTCGCGACACAATTCCCAACTAGTGGCACTTTTTTTTTTCTTTTTTTTTTTAAAAAGCGTCTCTCCCCTTTTTTTTCCTGCATCAGAATCAGGACACACACTTACACTCGAAACACACTCGCGTGCACTCATTTCTTAGGATCTTTCACGAGGCAACTTTCCAATAATGACTACCAAAGTATTTTAAACCAACTCACACA
Organism: Acanthurus leucopareius; assembly: GCA_029814765.1. Taxonomy (NCBI): domain Eukaryota; kingdom Metazoa; phylum Chordata; class Actinopteri; order Acanthuriformes; family Acanthuridae; genus Acanthurus; species Acanthurus leucopareius. The sequence goes on from JAQMCX010000003.1 coordinate 20,980,121, forward strand.
CACACACACACACACACTTACTTCAACACAAAACGCTCTCTGTGACCAATGCTGTTTCGCCTCTCTTTCATTCCCGAGTAGGAGGAGAGACAGAGAGAAATCCCCTCGACTATTCCGCGGATAATGACATGCGCTGTCGACAAAACAATATGGCTAGTCTAGACTTCCCTTCCTGCCTTTGCCAGAGAGACACTCAACTATTTTCAGATCTTTGTTCAAAACTTCGGCCGACGCATTTGGATCATATCGCTCTGAAGCACGCTGTAGTTTAATCTTTGTAGGAAAGCCTCCTCAGACGATGTAATGGACAAATAGACAGACGGAGAAAGTTGTCACTATTACAATAGAAGATAAAATGGTTCCTGAAAGGTAAACAATCAGAGGAGAGCCAAGTAATTGCTTCCTGTAATCAAAGACAGTTCTATTCAAGTAATTACAGTAAATAACGAGTGCTTTGCAATAACAAAGCTAGCTGCTTTGAATCATGACAGTTCTGTGGATCAGCGCTGACAGATTTAATAATGACAGTAACTGGTGAGTCATTTACAAGGGTTATTTGTAATTAAAACACACCAGAGACGCCTTGTTGTGAGAATCAGAGCAAAGTTTGGAGTAATTATTTCATACGCTGTGATCTGACGAGAAGGAGATCAGAAAACCAGAGAAGAAGAACGTGTTTAACCGACAACAAAAGCGCAGGCAACTTATCATATTTAGGAGTTAATTAAAAGCATTTGTCAGAGCTTCAGGTCTGTGAGATTTATGAGGCTTTTACTGGAGTGGTTTGAGTGCTCTGTGGTTAGTATTCATAAAGAGTATAAGTGGACTTTTGTGCAGCTTTTCGATGCATGTCATGATAACTTGAGTGCAGCTGACAGCATGCACATGCTCAGATACACGTACAGGATTTAATCTACAAAAACTACCAATGTTTTCTGTCTTTAGCTACTCAAATGTGCTGCTTTTTCCTCAAATCTATGTCCTACATCAGTATGTTGTCATCTTAAAATGTGTTATTTTCATCCAGACGGGTGTTTTAGAACCATAACATAAGACATTTTTATGAAGGCTAACACACCTCAGGATCACATGACCGTTCACATATGTACACATGCAGATGCCAGTGTTTTTGGTGTTTGCCTCGTGGTAGCATGAAAGCTGAGGCAACATGATAAAATGCAAGCTTTATATGCACATGAACCGTTAGCAAAAACAAAAGGGTCAGAAACTGTAACGGGCTGTAATTTGTTGTCCATGTTGAATTAACCGCCGGTAGTCATGGCTGATAGACGTCCTTCTTACACACTGACGGCTTGATTTCTTTCAGAAAAGAGTCATTTGATAGGGGTGTGACGAATCAGAGGAGTCACATTTTGTGACTCATACGAATCAGTTAGGAAGTGAATGTGGTCGTCTGCATCATCCCACCCGAAAAGTCTCCATTTTCACCCGTCCAGACTGCAAAGCAACTCGGAAGTTTTCAAAACTAAAATGGGGTCAGCAGCATTTTCAAACATCTCTGTTAAGGTTTTCTACAATGCTGGAGGTCGTGAGGAAACCAGGTGTAACTTCTGGAAAGTAAAGCTTATTAAAACAACGTCTGTAGCCTCAGTTTTATTGCATTTGATAGAGCAAACGATTAATCATTTAAAAATGAATAAAATATTAGATTTTAGACCTTTGTGAGCAGCCATTGTCTCTATGAAAATGTCCCTGTGTTTCTGTGAGCTCTGGCTGAGGCCCCTCCACTGTTGGCTGTGTGTGATGGGTGGGTGGGGGTGGGGGTGGGGGGGATCAGGCCTGTTGACATAGCCATAGGTGATGGCAAAAATGTCAGTGTAAATGTGACTGCTCTCTCTGTGCCATTTTCCCGTAAAGGGTCATCACCACAGGCTGCCTGACACGCTGGAAACTGCCTCAAGTGCGGGGCACCGACACGACATTAAACTGCAGTATGCCTCCACGCACAGTAACACACACACACACAGACACACACACACACAGAGCAACTGCCTTTTATTCCCGCTTCCAGATCAGTCGAGAGAGAAAGAACGAGGGAGAAAGAGACAGACGGTACAAGCTAAAATCAAAGTGTAGGGCGATGAATTCACCCTTTCATGTTGAGCACTTTTGCTGTGTAACTATTGATTTTTCCCCTCTTGCCTTTGTGTTGCCGTTTTCTTTTTTTCTAACCTGAAGATAGAAGGCCAGACTCGGTTCAAATGGGAGCACTTGTGAGGGGGGCCCACAGATTCTTCGCCTCAGTGAAGGGAAGTCCTCACACACACACACACACACACACACACACACTGACACACACTGACACAATATGTTAAGATTCCTGAAATTGTGCCTTTTTTTTGCAGCTTTCTCACTCTGAACCCTCATGCTCTCAATTGTTTCACTGCCTCTCAGATGGCTTTTGACACCCTCGACTCACCAAGCTTCAGTCAAACTCAACACACACCGAATGCACAGCGAGAGAGAGAGAGAGAGAGAGAGTCAAATGGACTATGGAGGACGAGTGGAAGGGGGGAAGGGATGGTGGAGAGGACAAGGACTATAACAAAAGCTAAGAGCACTTAACAGCACAATGGCACGGCGGTCCTTTCCAAAAGTCAGCTGATGTGCTGAAGGGCGTTCAAAAGTCCTTCAATGTGCACATGGGACAAAGAGAGGGAACCTTCAGCTAAACCAAAAGAAAAAACATCCTATTAAACTTTGCTGTGAACTCACAACACATTCTAAAAAAACTAACATCCGGTTAAAAAAAAATCCAAATACGCAGCACAAGAAAACACAGAAGCCTTTAAAGAAACCATCAGAATATTCTTTTTCTCTGCACTTCTTGAACTTTCAGGAGTTTCCTACTAAGCTACAGTATCAATATATGATTTTAATCCAGCATGAACTTCCTAAAAAACATCCTCTCAAATGATCTCATCTTTTCCATCGAGTCAAAAATTTGTGAAATTATATCTTGCAGTACTACCTTGTTTAACTCCAACCGACCTATCAAAGCCGCCAGTTTAATGAGCTAAAATTAAGTGAAAATATATCATTTCGGTACCAACAATCAGGCTGCTCTCCCTGTCATCATGCCTTCATGTTTGGAGTGTGTTGTTCCATTAAACAAACTAAAGTTTCCCAGTTTATTTTGCAGAGCTCACGTGCCCTGCTCTCCTCGCTGCATGCATTTTTCCACATGCAGATCAACTGAATGACACAGCTTCTGATAAACACTTTTAATACACGAGGATTTTCCCACTCATGCTAACCTATCAGCGCCAGTCCAACTGCAGTATGTAGTTAGATAATGCAGGCACGCTAACCCTGCGGTGGCACAGGCTAATAATAGCGTATTAGCTTCCAGTAAGGGTTTTTTTTCTCCTTTTTTTTTAGGAATAACAGAAGGTTTTAGTAGTACGAAGGAGTGAAATATGGTCTCTGCACCCACAAGCTCAAGTTACTGAAGGGGTGGTAAGCAAAACAGGATAAGTCACTATCTATATTTAAATACTTTTGGTTGTTGCATTTACATTTTTAGGGTTTTAGCTGTTTTTTAAATGAGTAAACATGTGCTGGCTGTTGTTGAGATGCAGCATGCCTCTCACAGACTCAGATATCACCAAAACTCCTCTGTTTCACGAGCTGAAGTATTAAAAACAACCTTATAGATTCTCCCTTTTCGAACTAATACTGTGTCCTCGCTTCCTCCTCCTTGTCAAAGTGTCCTTGATAGGCTCAGGATGTGGTGTTGTGGAGATGTGGGGGATTTGTAGTCCTATCAGCTGCCACATACACGAGCCAGATAAGGCTTTCGGGACATAGGCAGAGGAAAGGGAAGTGAGGGGTTTACAGCAGGCCTACTTCCTGTGGAGCATGGGCCCATGTGGACGGGAGTGATATGCCCCCCGTGGACACCGGCGCTCTCGCCGCACAGTCCCGCCGAGTCACTTCCTGATGGAGGCAGCCCTCTCTGGGGGTGACTTCCTGTAAAAGTATGACCTCTGCGCCACTAAAGAGAATCTCAGTGGAACAAAGACCCGGGATTGCCTATAGGAGCTAATGTGTGCAATATTTATATGCAGACTATGTGTGCACATGTGTGTGTGTGTGAGTGTGTTTAACACTGCCAGTCAGGCCTTTACTCCAAAGGTTATCACCACTGAGAATCTCAGCCTCCAGTCCCTGCTCATCTCTTTGAGTTTCACTGGCTCGGAGCGAGAAGGGACGATCGGGTTACATCCAAATGTGTGTGTTCATGAGCGTGTGTGTGTGTATATGGCAAGTGGCATGCCTTGTGTTGCTCCGCAAACACACAAAGCAAACGCCGATGCTGCCCTCCAGCCCACCCCGCTGCTCTTGTGTTTACCTACAGGTATTTGTTATCTAGCCCTCTCTTTTTCCTTTTTCTGGCTCTCTAAACTCTTAGCCGAGGTCGTTATCTTTTAGAAAAAAAATCCCTATAGAAGGTATCCATGTCAAAAGGAGCGGGGGTGAGGATGAGGGGGCCTCAGGGGGCAGAATGTTTGGGCTGGGTCACCCTTGGGTCAAGCTTTGGCCCCGGTTGACGCACATTAAAGCCACCCTTTGCTTTCAACCTCGTGCGTCACAGGTTACACGGCCTCAAAAACACACCCAGTCGCTTTAGATGTGATATTTCACATCTTTACAGTTGTGGCTCATTATCACCTAAACCACAGCAGAATATACCAACAAGGGATTAAATCTGTGACCAAACCGTACAGGAAATAGTTGTTGGCGCATGAGATCTGATGGGTTTTTTTTCACATTTTGACTTTTAAATGAGTGAACACCTGTTTAGGGGTCAGGTTTTGAATGTCGGGGTTATAAAATAAGCCCTGACAAAAAATTAAAGTAGCATCGACCCATATTCACTGATGGAAAAAAATCCTCAGGGATGCTGGTTGTGACCAAAAATGGCGCTTCTGCTGGTGTTTTCCTGGCATGAAATTGGCTTTGTGTGGGTGTCGTTTGGAGAGCCGGCTGGTAAATTCTCCCGTTCTTTTGTAAGAAAAGGGGGGGGCTCCATGCATAATGGTCTTAGCCAGGGAGGTCTGGAACTGTGTCCATAAATTGAATTATTTCAATTTGAGGGAGAGAGAGTGAGAGAGTGAGAGAATAATGGAGAGTGGCTGTGTGTGTGTGCGTATGTGTGTGTGTGTGTTGCATTTACATGTGAAACATATGCATGTGTGTTGATGGAGGCAGGGAAAGAGAGAGACTCATTTTTTATTCTTCTACAGGGCTCACATTTACAAGTGGGAATATAAACCAAGTTGCAGGAGATTACAGAAGAGGCCAAGTGTTACCTTGCAGCTGGAAGCTATCGAGCGTAAAAAAAAAAAGACCGTCATCGCCACAACAACAACTTCCTGTCTGAAAATTAACGTTTCAGTAAAACATACTTTTTTAATCTTATAAAAAGATTATTTGTATAAAATAAAAGCGAGTCTGTGACTTTTTAAGGAGCAGTAAAACACCTTCACATGCTCGAAAATTTGTCTTAAAACTGAAAATATTTTCTCTAAAACTCAAATGAATCCCTCAATCACATCCACATGTTGAGATGAAACCATCTCCTGAACCATAACTGCTGAAACAACAGATATTTGAGTGTGTTTGTGTGTACATGTGCATGTGTGTGTGTTTGTGTGTGTGTGTGTGTGTGTGTGTGTGTGTGTGTGTGTGTGTGTGTGTGTGTGTTGGGGTAGGGGTGGGGTGAAAATATTCCTGACACAATATAATCGGCAGGGGACCATATGGCAAACTGGCAGCAAGCTATTTATCCTTATCCTCTTTGGAGGCTAAAATTAGCACTTCGCTGTTTGTAGCTTTAAGCTGGACTCCAACCACTGTGATAGAGCTAATAATAAAGAAAAAAAAGCAGCCCAGCTGGCACCACCACTCCGCCTCCTTCTTCTCTTTCTATCTCTTTCTCTCTCTCTCACTAACTTTCTATCTAGCTCGCTCTGTGTCTACCCCCCCCTCACTTTTACCCGCTTTGAAACCCTCTGGTGAAATACACCAATCTGACAAACTGCTCCCCATTTCAGGTCCAAATGGTGTTAATCTGACCATTAGGAATTGTATTAATATCACAGAAGTGTTGCTTGAGCCAGGTTCCCCTTTAAGCCCGTGTGTCAGGAAAGCCAGGATTTCCTGAACACAGACCCCCTCGGCTAGCTTAAGCGCGTAGGATGATGGGGCTAATCTCTTTATCAAAAGCTTAAATAAACGTTGGTGCTCTGTGCATGTGTGTGTGTTTTGCTTGTTTGCGTGTGTGTGTGTGTGTGTGTGTTCTTGTGTGTGCCAAGGGGCCAAACAATGCTTCTCCACTACACAAAGTGCTAATACTCTGTCTCTTTGCTTTCTCTCCCTCCCTCCTCCGTTCCTTCTCTCTCTCTCTCTCTCTCTCTCTCTCTATCTCTTTCCTCTCAGTCTCCCCTCCATGAAAGTGAAATGAAACTACTGTCTTTTATATCCATCTGAGATTAAAACGCTAATAAAAATTAACTGTAGCTTTTACAGTAGGAATGCTAATGATAAAAGCTCCTCTGGTCACTCGTGTCATCCACAGTCTGAGGCGATCATCTGAATTCTGCCTCCTGTTATCAGGATTTTCCTCGGAAAGTTAACATCTATCCGATCACAGGCCTCCTGGGCCCTGAGCTCAGCTCCTCTTCAGGGGAGGAGAGGAAGGAGGTGCAGTCAACAGCGAAGAGAGACAGAAAGACAGAATGAAGAGAGAGTTTGAGGTTGACACATCAGTGATGAGTCTCTATGATTTTCTATGATCCTTCTCCGTCTGTGATTAAAAGTCAGAGCATATTTCTGTGAAGGAGAGCTCGTATCTGTGTGATTTCAGGCAATTTGGAGCTGATTGGAAAACAAACAGAAATAAGCAGCGCTAACGGGTGACATTTTCCAAATCTGTCACCATTCTGCATTGTGACAAGTTTCCATGGCAAGAGCACAAGACCTGCCAACACAAACACACACCCAAATCATGTCCCGTGTGAATTTTTCTCATCCGTCTCATTTGCAAGTGCATTGCCACGTTTTAACTTGTTTACATTTGCGAATCAAAGCTTCAGAATATTCTCCCGAAAAGGAGATATCCAGTAATTTGACAAAAGTGGCATCTTCTTTTAGGACATGATTACACGACAATGGTGCAAATTATGGTGCTTCATACAGAAATAAACCTGAATCGAGTCCTCAGTTGACACTTTTCAAACCAGATCTTGGATTTAGAGGCACTGAATGAAAACATCTTCAATGTTTAAAATGTACAAATTATATGTGCAAAAGAACTCTTCTTCTCCTAATTTTCACTTCCTGCTGAGTAAAAAAAAAAAAAGTGGCCCTGAGATAAAATTGAAAAAATAACTAGTCTTTACCACGTTTACACATTTAACTTCTCTTGTCATAATCTCCCCACCCTGAAACACAAGAGACCTCTACAAGGCAAAAAGTGTGTGTAAATAGTATCTTTTAGCAAACACCAGTAATTAGATATAGGCATCTGGCATTCGCGCCAGTCGCAAATTAAAGAAGAGCGCTTCCTGTAAACAGACAGTGAGAATGTGTCTACATCATTAGCGTGCCACAATTATAACATGGGAGCTAAAGATACATTTTCCTCCCGCTCGCTCTACCTCACTGCAGCAAATGAAGTAGAACCTCTTTTCTTTTATTCTTTTTTAAATGAATGGATGCTTTTACTCTCCATGCAGCGGTAAACTACACGATGTGAGCCAAGCACATTTACGGGGAAAAACAAGGAGGATAAAGGGAACAAAGGCAATTATGTAAGAAATAAGAGACATTAATGATGCCGGTGTTTGTGTTCGAACGACTTTCTGACATCTGAGTGAAGGCGTAAGAGAGAGGAAGGGAGGAAGAAGGGCAGATAAGCTATTTTGTGTTCATGCATGTCGTGAATGAATATGTATTTCATGTAAATGTTGCACACATGGCATATTGTAATGGTCTGGGCTAGACTTTGCATTTCTCCGGTCATGCAAACATGCCCACATGTAGCCAACAGACGGAGAGAGACGGGGTGAACGGATGCAAAGGGGGGGATTTAAAGTAACAGAGAGACATGAGGAAACATTTTATTCTCCTTGGAAATGTGCACAGTTTTCCTCTGAATGACATTACAGAGAGTCAAAAAAAACTAGGATTTAAGGATGTGAGAGCAAAAGCGAGGCAGAGAGTGAGAAGAAATAAAGACGTTAAGGTGATGTGTACACTTGCTTAGCAACAAACACCAAATAAACCCCGAAGTCAAACATCCCGATAACCTCTGACTCCTTATCAAACAGCTTAATGACTGGGAGTGGAGAGAGACGAGGGCCGGAGAAGGAGAGAAGGTGGCTGGTGCTTTGTGGGTAAGTCGCTTTGTTTACTTGTATTTTCGACTCTTTCTTCCACACGTCCCCCCCCCTTCCCGGCGGCCCGGTGACACCAGCCTTAATCCTAAAAGCAAACTGGCCCCTCACTGTGGGAACCTGATACAATTTCCTCTTTTTTTTTTTTCAAGAGGGGCAAACTCTGGTCATTTCGGCGTTTGCTTATTGCTTACGAGGCAATAAAAAGTCATTGAGGGCTATCATTTTCCACGAGGCGAGTCGCTACATGCGGGCTTACGTGTCTGCTGCTGCTGCGGCGGCGATGCGGCGAGGTCGTAAAGATCTCAGGGAATCTTGGAGAGAGATGTCGTGATTGGACACCTAAAAGCCAAACATCTCTTTTCCCAGGTAACCTGAGATAATAGTGTTTGAGATGCAGTAAATCTAGTTGAGGCCGAATAAATATTCCTACCAGCAAAGCCGAGTTGTCGTGAGATGTTTTCTCAAGGTGTTTTGAGACGCAATTACCCTTTATGCCTTTTAAATATTGATTTTCATAAACAGCATGTGAACTGGAAGTTATACTCTCGTGACCCTGCGGATATTAAACAGTTTCAGCACGCAGACACATGCTAACACACACTTAAACCCGCTGAGGGACAGGTAGTGAGCTCAAGGTGGCCTGGCCGCAACTCTTTCACCTCCGAACCGGCGGAAGAGATATCGCTGTTTGCTAGCAGCGGCGCTCACGCCTCAATAGACTCCCAAACAACTCTCAGCAGCACTTAACACACTCATCAGGGATAACTGCTCCATCTCTCATCCCTCTCCTCAGTCACTATAAGGATTTTCACACATAGACACACTCCTCCAGTCAGCATCAAAATTTTTTTACTGCATTTACTCTGCGATTCTCCTCCTTTCTCCTTATTTTATTCTCCTTTCTTCTCCTTCTCTTCTTTCCCTCCTCTGTGTTCATGCTCTGAGGAAATCAAAGAGAGATTCCTGTTTGCGTCTGCCAGCTACTGTACTTACACACACACCTCCAGTAAAGCAGACCGCAGACTAATCAAGGGAACCACATACCTTTTATCTACCCACAGAGCCTCACATTTAAACAGATTAGCAGGAAAGCTGGACACCAGTAACACCGGACCGAGGAGCTTCCTCAGTAACGTCTGGACCGCGTCTAGACATCCAAAACACAAAACTGAGTGTTGCTTCTCTTTTTTTATATTCCCACGAGCAAATTTAAGCATTTAAAATGTTTGGGAAAAAAATACTCAACAGTTTGAGTTTTGATATGAGCTGATTTTAAATGCTTTTTGCAGATTTTTTTAATATGATACAACTGTGATTCAAAATGTAAACATTTTAAAAGTGTAGGCCAAATTTTTTCTCAAAATGATTATTGTTTGTGTGCCAATGCAACAAATACACATATGTATGTCTTCATACTTAAGCATTAAAAGTGTATCTAATTCTCTTGATAGTGTGTTTAACTCATTATTGCAAGAGAATGTTTTTAAAAGTAGCTAAAGGCTACTGGGAGAGAAAAGCTATTCATAGGAGGGAAATGCACACACACACAAACACAAACACACACTCACACACACAGACACACGTTCACATGCACACACACACAGACACTCACAGTTCTCTCTTCCAGTCTACTGGACAATCGGACCAATTAATCGGTGACTTTGAGAAGGCCACGTGAAGCCGTGTGATTGGCTGAGCCGGATCTGGCTGCTGATTGCCTGGCACCCCTGTCCATGTCCCCGTTTGCTTCGCCCCGGCTCTGGAGATTGGCCAATGAGGAGACAGAAAGCAACAGCTTCCTCTGTGGCCTGACCTTGTTGGAGGGTACAGAGGTCGGAGGGTGGATGGATGGATGGCAACATCAGGAATATTCCAGCCTGATCGATGGGGATTCACAGCCAGCCGAGGTTTATACACAGCAATTCAGAGTAAATGGGGTGAAGCTGACTTTCCAAATGTTTTTTAGAGCTGCTGCCCAAAGAGGCGGCAGGCCATATGCCACATCCTCCACCAAGAAAGTCCAATTCAATATGCAGGAATTTTATTATGCAGGAGCAGTTAGCTCACATTCAACAGGACCTCATGCAGTCCAAGTTAAACTCTGTATCAGACTGTGACCCGCGCACATTAGCCTTCAACATAGATAGTTTAGGTCAGCCAAACAGCAAATATCAGCATAAATTTTATGTTGAGCATTCCTCAAAATACACCAACCAGAGGAGAAAAAAAAGCCCCTCAGAGCCTGATGTCAGAGCGAAAGCCAGAAATCTCAGGCCACTACTCAGACACTAGAAATGTATGCAGACGCTAACACATAGCCTTACAGGGAGCTATTTGCCTTGGCACGGCCCACTGTACTCTTTACAAACGGTCTGGGTAATTGGTGATACATATCTAATATCGCCAGTCATCGCCTCACTCCCTGGATGTTTCTGACAAGCAGAGAGGGAAACCCTGTAGCTTTCAAAAACAGAGCAAACACTCTGCTCGGCTCCTCTGCATCGGCCCTCGCGTCCACATCGCACGCTGCAGCTGCCCGATTCACTGCCTGAATGTTATTCTGTTCCCCTCACACGCCCTCGGAGAAGCCAAGGGGTGTCCTTACAAATTCACACAGGCAAAGAGGAGTACTTTATTCTGGGAGAAAAAGAGAGGGCCCGCTCATGTCCGTGAGGGACCCCCCCACCCCCCCCTCCATCGCAGGCATATATGATCTGTTGGCTTTTCCTCTGCCCTTCGAGCATTACTCTTCACAGAGAAGCATGATCCAAGGCAACAACAGATACAATGAGGCTTCTCCAGAGAGCTTCTGGGTATTAAACAAAGGCGCCTGTTGGTAGGAACTAGCTAGCAAACAGCTGGGCTAATAGAGTGGGACTAATTAACTACAGGGCCACTGACTCTCCCTATCGAAGCTTATGGATGTTTACAAAGACGTCCAAGAGAAAAAGAGAGGAAAAAAAAAATAAGAGGCTTTCTTCTTTGTCTGCTCTTTTAGCGAGAGAGGAGACACCCAGGACCGATTTTAATGACATGTGTGAAGCAAATGTGATCATCCCTCCATTTTTTTTTTTTTTTTCTGACTGCGGCAGGAATTCAGTATTAAAAAAATACCAAAGGCATTGCGGTCAAAGCATAAACACCCATAACTAAGAACTCAGCATGGGAGTGTTGTCAACACTTGCATACATAAAAAAGTATCTATTTTTTCATGGCTCACATTGTTTCTTGCTCTTAAATCAAAGTTAGGGGTTATTTTTGAACACTTCTTTTTAAAAAATAAATATTTTTATCATATTATCAATTAGTCTGCATTAGAAAAAGGCATCTTCTCCTGCTGTAAAGTTCAAAAACATGCGTGTGGAGACCTCTGATCTTACGTAATGCAGAGATCTTCTCACAATTCCTGCAGCTTTTGGATTTGAGAGAGTGAATGCTACGTTTCTGGGTAGAGATGGGGATTTTTCTTTCTTTCTTTTTTTTTTTCTTATACCAGTGGGCAGTGAACCGTTCAGAGAAGAGGGCAGAGCGGAGCATGTGTTTTTCTCAGGAATAGCCTCAGAAAAAGGCTGAGAGAGGAGACTGGAGTTCACTAGTTAAAGGCCCTCGACTATCTTGCATCCTTCCTCTGAGCTTTTTCGCTCTGCTGGAGGGGGAGGATAGAGGGAAGACGGAGGCAAAAGATGGAGAGACAAACAGGGAGGAATTAGAGGGATCCTGAGTGCAAGATGACGTACAGAAGGAGGGTAAGAGGGTGGCTTGATAGACTGTGGAGAAGGAGTAAAGGGGGTGTATCGAAGGATATATGAGAGAAAGGAGGGAATGAGTAGAGGAGAGAAAGATGGCCATTAGCTGTGCAGCTCTACTGGCAGAGAGGAGGAAAAATGAAGAAAGTGGAGGAGAGACACCGAGAGGAAAAGGTCAGTAAGAAAGCAATCTGTAAAAGGTAGAAGAATGAAAGAGGTGGGGTGAGAATACAAGAATGAAACACAAAGAACTGGAAGGAGGAAATGAAGGAGGAGGAAAGAAAAGTGCAGGACAGAGTGCAGAAAGAGGAGTAAAGAAGGAAATGAAACTGAGAAAGAAAGATGAGGTGGAAGAGAAAACAATAACATGAGAAAGACAGATTGCGAAAGAAAAAAGAAAGTAAAAGATGGATGAAGAGAGGAAGAGCAATAAAAAGACAACATGAAAAGCAAAGATGAGAAAAATGTGACACGATCAAAACAAAGGAAAAACAGATACGTGAAGAATGGAAAAGAGAGAGGAATGGGGGAGAAGTGGAGAGCAACAGGAACAAAGAGAGGTGAGAGAAAGGGAAAAGAAGAAGGATAAACAAAGGTAATGTTTTAGAGTGAGTGGGAGGCAAGGAAGAAAAAAAAGGGGGAGGAGAGAGAGACAAGCACGGGGGTTCACAAGGAGAGAGAAACCGACTGAGAGCTAAATGAAAGAGGGAGATGCGAGAGTAGGTGGGAGACAAGGGAAAACCGGAGAAGAGAGGGAGGATGCAAAGATGAAAGAGAGAGAGAAAGAAGGAGGAGAGACGGCGGGGTGAAACTGTCGGGGAGAGAGCGAGCAAAGTGCCAAACAGATAAATAACCGGCTTACTGGGATTACCAAGTGACTGACATACAGTTTGCCAGAGCCAGTATGACGTGGCAGTGATAGCTCTTAACCCATATAAACCTGAAACCGGTCCAAGATGTCCTCCGGTGTTTACTGTTGTCACTGCGTCCTCCAGCTCCACACTCACTGAGTATGTGTGTGTGCGTGCGTGTGTGTGTGCGTGTGTGCATGTGTGTGGGGAAGTGTGTATCCAAAACAAAACAATCACAAGCGCACACACACTCATACAAGAACAGAGTGTCTATAGAAAGATGCTATTTAGTGCTACTTGGGTTTAAAAGCCTAAACCCGAGAAATTAACATACAGGCCAAATGTTTGTGGACACCCCGAATGTTATAACTGTACTATTTTTGAAAGTCTCATTTCAAAACAATGAGTGTTAATATCCTGTTATAAAGTCTGAGAGGATTTTAAAACCTGGCTGCAGGAAATTTCTCCCATTTGGCAACAAGAGCAGAAGTTCATAGAAATATTTTGGGCACTTTGTTTGTATGTAAATATGTTTTTTAAATGTTAAAAATAGTTCATGAAAGTGGTGTAACCGCAAGAGGAAATGATAACAGTAAGAAATGAATGAAGTGGCAATAAATGCATCTGTGTTTACAGATGAAAAAAGTGTTTCACAGGTTCTAATGTTCCCAAAGCTCTCAATTAATTTGGCAATTAACTTACAGTAATGAAACTGATATTTAATATGACTGAAAAAAAGCTAATTTTAGGTCATTTTACTAATGAATTTAGCAAACATGTTTGCAGATATCCTGCAGAAACCCTGATACCTGCACGCATGCATTATGTTTATCACCCAACTCTCCTGTAACACTCCAAAGAACCTCATTCATTGCAGAAAAGCACATGTACACACACACACACACACACTACACTACTTTTACCCTCTTATGAACTTTAACAACAAACAAAAACAACCTACAATAGCCAGGAAGAGTCAGAGGAGTGAGACATGGAGAGAGAGAGAGAGAGAGAGAGGGAGAGAGGGAGAGAGGTGATGATGATGATGATGAGAGACAGTGTGAGGAGAAGAAATGAGGAAGATGAGAGAGAGAGAGTGAGAGGAGGTGGCTCGACATAAGAAGAGGAACTATAATTGGAAAGATGTGAAAAATGAAGTGTCAGTTTGGTCAATAAAGGCCAAAGGTCGCAGCCCAAACTCGACACAGAGAGCGCTCATTAGAGCGACCAATCAGATTTTGCCTGGCTGCCCCAGACCATTAGTCATCAGAGGCAGCAGCGTGCACACACACACACACAAACAAAAACACATGCATGCACACACACAATATCGCTTTGTCCTCCTCTTGTTTCACTGTGATTTCACTCGTTTTTTTTATTAGTCTGTTCTCCTCATCCACATCATCTGTCTCTTATTTTTATCTTCACTGGTGTCCCACCTCCCGGTCCCTCGGCTCCTCTGTCTAGCATTAATGACAAGTGAGAAAGAAAGACAAACAGTGTGTGAAGAAGAGAGAGAAAGAAAGAGAGAGAGAGAGAGGGAGTGTGTGTGTGTGTGTGTGTGTGTGAAACACTCAGAAAGAGAGAGGATGAGACCGAGTGTGAGACAGACAGAGAGACAAAGAGAGACACAGAGTCTGTGTGTGTGTTGACTATATAAATGGCTGCTCATCGGAGTGGAAGGCATGGCGGCGCTCTCTGCTCCCACCCAGGCTCTGCCTCCTGGCACTCGCAACCCTGCAAACTGCTTGCCTTGACATCGCCTTCAATAATATATGAAGTTGCTTTTTTGCCTACAGTTTGTTTTCAATGCCGCTCCACCACCACCAGCGACCCATTCTCCCACTGCTGTCTCTCTCTCTCTCTCTCTCTCTCTCACACACACACACACACACACACACAAACACACACACCTAGCTTTAGCAGATCTGTCTGGTCCAAGAGGTATTGAAGACCCTTGAAATTTGAGCCTAAACATAATATAAATGAAAAAGAAAAAAAAAAAAAAAATCATGTAAATCATGATAGATTATATGCACATTTTACATTCTGCATTTGTGTTTTTTTTTTTAAGTCTTACCCAGAGCATTTTAGTCTAAATTCAAGGGCACAGGCTGTCACAGAAGCAAGCTTCAAAGCCACTGCTTCTTGATAAGAGATATGACTAATCATTAATGTGAGCGAAACCCGCCGAACATGCCAGCTTCTAATAATCTGGGGTTTTTAAAAAAAAAACAAAAAACTTGTTTTAGCTACATATTTGATGATTTTAACCAGAAAATCTATGATTGCTCTATCAGCCGAAATTTCCTCGGATGCATGTAATCCTTCCAACAACCCTAAAACGTGGAAATCGCTGTGTTGTGACAAGAGATTCGAACGAAAGCAGAAAATCCTGAAACCTCGGAAGAATAAAATAGAACTAAAACTGAGAAGAAAAGAAGAGACACCAACATGGAAGCAAGTTTTGAAAGCCAAGCAGTCACACAATGCCTATAATATGAAATATGAACGTAAACACAAGCGAATATGTTTCATATGTACAGCAAACTGCATGCTAAAGGACTGAAGCATGACACAAACGCCAGGTAGGAGCCAACTACCACACTGTCAGTGCTCTGCAAAAGTGCCTCTGAGCAAAACACAGGGTCCAGAAGTGCTCTCACACAGCTGACTGTGACCTCTGACCTCTCTGTGAGCTGTTGAAAAAAAACCTAATCCCTCTTCAAACAGCCTGAATAAGCCGGTCAAACCTTATCTGGCACATAATAAAAAGGTTTCTGTCGTGTATTTGATGTGCACGGAGCAGCAGATGTAACAAACTCAGCACCTTGATCCACATGTAAGCTGTGAAGCTCGGACAGAGTTACTCACCCTGTTCGCTGCTGTTGTCGCCGCTGTGTGATGTGTGTCCGCCACTGGACGGCCCCGGCGTTCCTCCAGAGCGTGTGGACGCCGTGTCATCGTGATCTCTGTTCCAGGACGTCTGTCGTTAAAAAACAAACAGAGAGAAAGAGATCAATCATTTAATTTAATTAATGACAACTGTTTGTGGTTTTTTTATTCCCCTTCGATCATTATTTGTGTCGATTTTATGTGTAATTGTGTTTTATTTAAGCGTGCTAATTATCCTCTTTTGAAATACGCAAAATATGCACGAAAACACAAACTCTCGCTCCAAACAGAAATCATCATTCACCAACTCCCAGCTCAATCCACACAGTGTGCGTATATATGTGTGTGTGTGCGTGTGTGTGTTTGTGCGTGAGCCCCTGCAACAAATTTATGGAATGAGGATTGTTGGGGCTCGATGAAGAGAAAGGCCCAGACGAATAGCGAGCGAACATGTTGTATTAGTTCCCAGCTTTCTGAGGCATGCAATCCACGGCTGCCTCCATTTGGCTCAAACCACTAGCAGATGAAAATACAAAACAGCTACAACTTAAGATAGGCCGCAGCCAGTGCCAGGGAGTGATGTCATCCAAGCCAAGCAGAGCGGAGAGAGCGGGAGAGACGGGTAAATAACTCAAAGTATTGCTACATAAGTATAAATACTCAGTTTTGTCCAAATATAAACAAAAAGAAAAAAAAAATGAATGACCAATCCCACTAATGTAGATTTAAATTTCATTCTGGGCAGCGGAGCCAGAACAGAGACAAAACCAAATAAGCTGAAGCTTTCCCACAGTCTTTTCTCATGCACAAAATGAAATAAAACGTTGCATGACTGACCGAAATGAATCCGACTTAAAACTTTATATAGACAAATAAAAAGAGGTTGAGGTGTTTCCACAGAATGAAGGTCCATTATTTTCTCTATAACTTCAAAAATAATAACACATGTACACGAGCAAAAGATGAGAAAGGAGACTGGGGAGACCTGGATTTATCGTGTGTGCGTGTGTGTGTGTGTGTGTGTGTGTGTGTGTGTGTGTGTGTGTGTGTGTGTAAATGACATTTGTAGACAAAAGTGTCAGAGATCAAATGATCTGGACAGGGGGATAAAGGAAAGACACACACACTCACACACTTACAACAAAAAAGCAAATACAAACACACGTTTAGACACAAATATGTTAACTTCCTTCACACACATACACTTTTACAAACTTGGTGCTCACACATACACAAGCGCAGCATGCAACAAACACACACACACTCAAATCACACCGTGTCTCGTACGAAGCTGCTACATATTACTGAAGCTGAACCAGATGTAACCTCTTATCTCCCAGTGCCTCTGAAAAGCAACATTAGCGACGAGGACATGAGAGAAAAGAAACTTCAAAAAAGAGGAAAATTGAATCTAATGTCTCATCACACGCAGCAAGCTATTACAAACAAACACCCGACAAACCAAACACACACACACTCACACACACACACACACACACACACGAACACTTACTCGAGCCTACTCTGCCGCCCGCATGAGCCTATCTTTGCTCTGTCAAATCAAATGAAGCAGATATCAAGGGGCAATGTGGTGTTTGCATCACGCTTTTAGGGCTACGTGACGAAATGAGTGATAGAAACCCACACGGAGGGAAAAGAGGAGGGAGAGGAGAGAAACACACTGGGGAACAACTGGTTTCAATTGGGATACTACAGGCAGCTCTGCCTGAGCGAGGAGGATCCAGAGCTCAGCTTAGATTTTACACACACAAAAAAAAAAAGGAGTAGACATTAATTCATGACACAGGGTTTGTTTTAAACAAAATGTAAATGGAATAAAAGAAAAGAAAAACGAATATACAAGTCAGCAAATTCAACACATTTGGGGTCTATTAGAGTCGTTTGAAGTTGCTGGGCTATGAAATTATAATACAGTGCTTACATGGACGATAAAATCGTTGTTTTCTGAATTAGGCTTTGAGGCTTCGCAATAAAAAAGGAAAGTCACAGCACAAAGGCCTGACTGGGATGGTGACCGTGTAGATAAACACTGATTTTAACAGGGATAAGATACCAAGAAGTTTCTCTCTCTCTCTCTCTTTTTTTTCCCACTGCTTACAAATTCTTTTTTGCTGACCGTAGAACACTGAAAAATGAAACACCCGTGCATGACCGAGTAACTCCAGAGAACATCAGAAGTGAGGTAATCCAGACCACATGCTCGGCACGCAAACAGTTAACACGGGCTTCTGCCAGCTCCTCCAAAAGTGCAGCTTTTGAAAATGAGCAGAACTTGTTTATTCAGAGTTCTGTGAAAAAGAATAGCACAGTACCCCGGGGACGTCGAACGGCAAAGTATTAAAAAACCCAAGAGTCTGAGCTCGCGAGGAGGATATGTTATTCTTTTTTCTTTTTTTTTTCATTTTCTTTTTGTTTTAATTCTGTAACAAATTCCACTTGGAAATATAATTAGAAAGCGGAGGGGGAAATGGCAAACTACTGCATTAGCTGTAATTGAACAAAAGAGCGCTTTGCCTGCTGGGAGGTGGCCGCTGAGGCCCCATGGGAAAGGGGGCGGGGCTGAGACAGGACCTGGTGGCATCTCCACGGGGACGGGGAGTTTATTTATAATCACAGGCCGCCCTTGGACGGAACAGGCCCGGCACTGATCTAACACGCAATTAATACACACACGGTTGAGATCACACAACCCACACACACACACACACACACACACAGACGCACATACCAGTACACACACACACACATACACACACACACACACACGGGTCGCACAGCATGCATGCACACACCCATACACAAATAAAACACTTTTTTCGGCTACTTAGCTTTCACACATACACACACACACAGAGATACGTTTCATCTACCTTTTGCAAACACATCACAGAAATACAATACTCACATACAAAAGCACACACCTTCACCACAAGACACACAGAGCCAAAAACCACACACACACACACATACACACACACACACACCCTGTACCAACAAGACTACTGCACACAATGCAGAGGTCCACCTTCACAATATGGGATATGTAAATGCACAAGATGAATAGATGCATAAAGAGAGTTCGACGAAACGGAGAGCAGGAGAGCGCCGTCCCTCTGCAGTCATAGCTGCACACTTGATTTATTCTATGTCCCCTTAATGAGCCACCATGGTCTCTCAACCCTCTCTCTCTCTCTCTCTCTTTCCCCCTCTCTTTAACTCTTTCCCTCTCTCTCTCACTCTCTCTCTTCCTCTCTCTCTCCCCTGTGCAGGATGTCGATTAATTCAATGCTTAATTGTTTAGTAAATTCAATTTTCCACATTCTATTCTGCCTAGCTTTAGCTAAAGTTCTTAAATCTGCCGCGCCAAGCCGAGGGAACCCTGTTTGTGAGCCACGCATACCTTTTTTTCTCCCCCCCTCACCCTCCCTCCCTCCCTCTTTCTTTTTTTTTTTTTTCATTACCATTTTTCTTCCCTCCACCACCCTAATTCGCCATGAAAAGATTTTCCTTGCTGGAAATTCTGATTCCGCTATGATCGGTGAGGCATTCCAATCCAATGCATTCTCATTGTGCCGCGTCTAAGATGCGAGGGGGGGCTTCCCTTTCTCGCTGTGCCAGGCCCCATATCATACAAGCGCTCATGCAAGAAATGTTGCCTTGCCAATTCATTTGCAATAATAAAGAAAATGGTTAAGGTTGTTGTGCTTTGCCCCCCTCCAACCGACCCCCCTCCCACCCCCCCACCCCACCCCACCCTCCTCTCCTTCCTCACTCCTCACTGAAATATCTTTTGTGATGATATGGATATTTACTTTTCACTGTGTGCCAGCGAGTGTGCGGGAATAATCATATGTGCATACTTAACAGCACAGACATAAATATCCAAATAACCCCCCCACCTACACACACACACAAACACACACACACACACACACATACACATACATACACTCCTCAGTGGTGGTACATCTGAATCAAAGATGACAGTTGGGCTACTCCATCACCCAGAATGCTTTGGTGCATCTGTTCTCTGCGGTTGTTTTCTTTAACACCATTTTTGACCTTTGCAAC
>JAQMCX010000003.1:21007982-21029621 GCA_029814765.1 Acanthurus leucopareius
TGCTTGCGTTGTTATTAACCGCTGAAGATAAATGGCCCAATTATTTATTTTGCCTAAAATTATAACCGACTATAAAAAATACTTTTTTTTTTTTTTTTTTTTGCAAATACAGCCCATAGGTCTGCAGTGGCACAATGGACAAAAAAAAATGGCGAGATAATATTACCTTCTCCAGCTCCAGAAGATGAAATCGTAAAACTTGAATGGCTTGAATCATCTGAAAAATTAAAATAACAATAAAAAATGAGCTGCTCACATCTCTTGATATTAAACAGGCACGTTTTTCTCAATACAAGTAACTGCAGACGAGGAAAATATTCATATGAATGGTTTTTATGTGGAACTGATATTAAACTTGGGCGTTATTGCAATATGGAGAGCAGGCATACAGTAGAGCCTGGCGCTGCAATAAGCCTCAGAGTCAGAGATCTATTAGCCACCAACTAATCGTGAGGAAAATGTTCCTCTCACATCTCATTCAAACTGTGCAAAGTGAAAAACATGAATAGAAAAAAAAACTTCCCATGCAGAGTTCAAAGGTTTGTGGCAGCTGTCTAACAGCGGCCCTTCATCTACAGACTCAACCGGGGCCATCATGATATCAAACAGCCCAACAAGAGGAACATCACCTCCAATCCTGCTTTGACTTTTTGAGCAACACATGGCTCTCTGACACATATGTAGAGCACGCGAGTAAACATGCAAACAACAGCTGGTTTCATTTAAAAACACTCTGAGAAAAAAAACAAAAAAAACAGAAATTTTTTGTCATGTAAAAAAAACTATAATGTGTCTCTTACCAGATTATCCAATTCTGGATTCGATGAAAATAAAGGCTTTTCTGCCCGAATCTAAAAGCAAAAACATTTCCATAAATTGTGTGAATATAAAAATATAATATAGTTATAAATTTATTATAATGTCTCATTAAATGTATCATGCAAGTACTGAAACAATGGTGTGATAATTTCTACATTAAACACAGCAAACACACTCTAGGAAATTAACACATTTAAAAAAAAAATGTATATCTGTTTTATTGATGAATGCCGTTTTATTTTCATTCACTGGAGAATTAACTTGACGCACAAAAGCCTGAGCTCCAGTCTGAATGCATGCAGGTGAAGAGCTCAACCAGCCAGAACATGCAGATTAAAAAAAAAAAAGTCAAACTTTCCTGACCTGTTTTGCAAACACTGCTATGTCTTCATTGAAAGATTCCGATGAACAGACGTCTCCTCCCGCCACCCCGGGCTCTCTGGGGGTGCAAGTCGCTAATTCACATTTCTCAAAAATCAGTGCAAGCAAGGGGAACAGGGGGTGCCTGGGAACACACACAATAGCAAATGTCACCAGAGAGAACAGCGCCGGGGTCAAGACTACTCCAGGCTAGATTTAGCCAGCCATGCTACTCTTCAACAACTCGCCCATGGGGACTGCTGCTGCAGCCCATGCTATTATATTATGCAGAGGCTCGGAGAAAGGCTGCAAACAGCGGGCAGACTCTGTGATTAAATCTAGGTGCGCCTAATAGCATAAAAGCTTTAGAGTCAGTCAAACAATTTCTTGCACAGGTCTCAGTTTGGATCCTGTGCGTTTGTGTGTTTGGCGTAAAAAAAAACAAAACCTCTGCAGCTGCAGGCGCCTAAATGTGCGCACATTTGATAATTATTCATTGTTGGAATCATCAGAGTAAATGGGCCAATGTGCAGGCTGGTATATGTGCTGAAAGTTTTTTGCACAACATGGCACAAGAAGGTGAAACCGTTCCTGGCATGTTTAGTCACCGTGAAAAACATAACGCTTTTTTACTTTTTAATTAACTGCTGTAAATTAATAAATGAATCGCATATGTGGGATTTCCTTTAAACATGATATATTTTTAATTTAATGAAGCCTGTCACGTTGCATACAATTAATTAAAAAGGTTAAAAGAGAGGAGATAATTTTTTTTTTCAAACGGTTAACGATGAGGCGTCAGAAGAAACTGAACAAGTTAAATTCAGTTTTAAAAAATATATTGGAAGCTTTAATTAAAGTGGACTTTGTGTCACTATTCTTCTTAAAGAGTCCAATTAAAAAAATGCGAAATAAAAAAAGTGGAGTACATTCGTAGCCTAAAAGAGTAAACTATACATTTAATTTTACTCCTCCACTATTTGTTTAATTATTCACCAGCAGAAACACGTGATAAATATGATGGACTTTATCAGCATAAAAATCCAAACATAAAAGAAAGCATAAAAAATTAAGAACAAAAAAAGGTTGCAGCCGCTCTTCTTCTCAGCGCCTCTGCAGCATTTTGGGGCTCCAGTCTCTTGCTGAAACACTTCACCGAGACGCACGGCCGTCCCCGGCATCGAGCCGGTGTTTTTCCTGCTACGGCACTGACTTTGCACCCACTAGCCCACCCCGACTGCCCCCTCCAGGCCTGGATGCACGCCTGCCCGCCAGAGAGTGAGTTTCCCCGAGGACCGGAGGCTTGCACCTACCCGTATATAGCGTCTTTATCTCTCTTGAGAGCGTCGTTAACAGAGGAGCCCATACTGGGAGGCATGGTGTTGGTGTGGGCGGTGTGCGGGTACTGGTGGGAGTGCAGCTGGGGTCCGTGGTTGAGGTGCACCGCCTGCATGGACCGGGCGCCGTGCGGGTCTCCGTACATGGTGGTCGGGATGCCCACCCCGTCCATCCCGTAGTGGGGCAAATCTTCGTACTGCACACACAAAAAAACATGCAGGGCCACAGTGAATACACATGCAGAGGGAAAAAAGAAACTCCTGCTATAACTTTGCAATAAAACTACAAGTCAGGAATATATTACAAAAGTTATTTAAAGTAGGAAAAGTCAGACTTAAAGTCTCTCTTTTAGTCTAAAAAAGGCAAAATCCGCCATCAGGGTGAAATACTTTAATTAATTTCCCCAAACAGGTTGATAAGTTTAAACATTTGACTAAATTCAAATGTCTTTTTTTTCCTGCTTTCTCTCACAACACTGACACTCGTAACACATGCAAAACAGAGGAATAAAATCACCCGCATGGTTTAATTTTTACTCATTAAACAAGTTTTAACACTGAAGTCTGAGTGACTTGTTAAGCAGGATTTTGTTTACAAGAAAACTACAGCTTTTATTCTGAAGGAGGACTATTTTTAGTTTAGATTCAGCTTTTTTAACTTTGATATAAATTAAATAAATGTTAATTATAGAGCAAAATACTGTAAGTACAAATACGTAAAACTACAGCAGCAGTCCCTGGTATTGTTTTTTTAATTCCATTAAGCATGCAGTAATTCGTTTTCAACGCCATCTCTCTGAGTGTTCTGTGTTTTTTCAGTGTCTACAACAGCAAATACCTTTAAACTTGTTACTTGCAGTGTTTTCCATTTTAAAGGCTCATAATTGTGCAGCATGTTATTACCCATCAATCACACTGTGATGAGTTCATGCAACTGACGCAAGTTAACGCGTGTTGTGTTTTTCAGACATTGTTAAACTGGAGCTGAATATTCAAACTTTTCCACGTGTCAGTTTTGAGTTTAAATAATGTATTCTCGTCTTTATATCGCTGTTTGGCAGTTTTTTAATTCTCTTTTTTGTTTGTTTGAACGCAGAAATGTTGATTCGTCCATGCAAAAGCCTGAAATAAAGTCCTTTTTTCGATGTTTTGCTCCTGTAACAGATTAAAAAAGAGGCTTGAATAATTGATAATGCTCTCTACAAGTGACAAACAAGTGCCGGGGAAAGAGTAAAAAGCATTATCACTTTAAGCCGAGCATTTCGACCCTAAAAGCAAAGAGGTGCAAACCCCAGCGTGGTGCAGCTCCAGTGCCAAACTGAGCAGCTAAATGTGTCCCTGACATCTCTGCTTTTACACTGTTTACTATCCGCGTGAAGATCCCAGCCGCTGTTCTGCAGCAGACCTGAAGTGTATGAATCAAAGCGTTTGTCATCACCTCATTACTAAAAATTGCTTCTCTGGCATTATGCTAATATTGCGTTTTAGCACATTTTTTTCGGTGCAAAGCCGTGCGATGAAGCAAAAGTGACGGTGACTTGAAGGTTTTTTTTGTTTTGCTCGTAATTGTTCCATTCAGCGTGAAACCTTGACGGAAGAGTCTGAATTTGTGGGGATTTGTTTTTGCCTCTATGCCCTCCCCATTTCGCTTCCAGTAACTGGCTTGTCATAACTAATCTAAAAAACATAACCGATGTGAGATATGATCACGCTTTCAATGTCCCTCCGTGGGCCGGTCGGTTTGTGGAGTAAACGAGTGCGGCCGTGCGTAATACCGTGCCAAAAGACGCCAAAATTGCAACTGTGTCTCCATGTGTCAGAAAGACGACAGAAACTTTCGCCGCGAGTGTGTGTCCGCGCGGGTATGTGTGTCATTAAGCCACGTTACAGTGCAGGATTGCATTCAAGCACAGCAGACTTAGAGAAACTTTTTTAGGGGGGATTGCCCTACGTACCCGTTGCGCCATAACACTCCTGACTCCCTGGTCGTCCTTTCAGTTTAGATAAATCCCCTCTGAGGCCAGGGTGGAGACGAAATGAAGAAAGAAAATCCAAATAAATAGGAAGGTGTTTCAGCCAAAATCCCGTATGCCTCTTTTTCCACGGAATGGTGAAGCCAGCCCCTCGCTTTCTGCGCAAGTTTAGCCCAGGCGCGGCGAGTAGGTCCTCGGCTATCCTCGGGGCAGCGGCGCCTGGCTCCCTTTCCAAAACCAGGATGAAAATAAAATAGCCCCTCAAACAAAACTGGCGACTCTCATGGCTTTCTGCCACTCCGCCTGTCAGTCAAAACGCGAGGGCTTGTCAAAAGTACCGGATGAATGATGGTCCGACGCGCGTCTCCACGGGATCGGCACCACCTAAATGTTAATGGTCACAATCACAGTTAAAAAATGAAGCAGCTCTCCTCTCGTTTTCTTTGATCACTCTCGGCTCCCGGCTTGATTTTCTTATGCAAAAGCGTCTAGAGGAGATCAAGAGGAGGTGGGGTGATAATTCTGGCTTAGGCTTTCTTAAAGGAGCCACGATCGATGCTGAGCGTGTGTGCGTATATGTGTGTGTGTATGTGTCTGTATGTGTGTGAGTGCGTGTATGCATGAGCCGCCTGCCCGTTTGTGTACAATGGATGTGTGTGTTGAGCTGAGGAGGAGCGGAGGATCTGGACCAGACTGCTGAAACCCGGAAGTAGTGGTGGCCATAACAGGTCGCGTCTTACACAACGCACCGGGCTGCAGCAAGTCGTGCGGAGAGGAGGGGGGGTTGGAGGACCCTGCGAGCCCAGCAAGCCGCACCGCGAGCTGAAACACGGGGATAAACACAGAATATCCACCTATGGCTCCAGCTTCATGTCTCATTCTTATAAACTGACTTCATTCTTCAGTCTGGAGCGTTTTTTAATAGCGAAACATCTGTATTTGGAGGTTGACGCGTCCAGCATCCACTTCTCTGCTTGTAACCATCTTTCAACTCTGATGTGAGTTATTGTCAGATACGTTTTTAAGAGTCTGTGGCGTGAATTAGATCAGGTCTGGACTGGATATAACTTTAAAGTCATTCATTTCTTTCACTAAAAATGGGTCTGAAAGTAGTTGATCGTGACATCAGGCTGAGCTCAGTCTGTAAACACCAAGTCTGTGAGAAATCCAGTGTAGCTTGTACACAAACATCCAGTTCTGCAGGTTTTTTTGCGCTTCTGGAAGCTCACTAACTTTTTCATTACAGACTATTTGCTTCCCACGTTCGCATTAACGCATGTAATATTTAATAATGGACGCACACGACCACCGAAAAATGTCGATTACACATTAAAAAAAACAACAAAAACAACTTTCTTTAAGTTATTTGGATGCAATGTTTACGTTTAATTCTAAGAATCGATTGGTTTCTGCACAAAGACAGCCTTGTTGGTCTCCGCGTCTGGACACTGACTTATGGTCTGCATGCTGAATCCTGAAACAAGTCATTAAAACGTTTCAATAGCTTTTCAAAGTCGCTTTTAGGTCTAAATAACAGTTCACATGTCGTCCGTCCCCTCTCCCCCACAGCAGCGCTGAATGGGTCGCTCCAGTCTGCCCGGGCTGTCCAATGGCAGAGAGGCTCAGGGATGGGAGCCCCCTATTGGCCCCGCACATGATCGATCCGTGGCTGATTGATGGGTTTTAGGCCACATTTGCGAGGAGACGCAAAACAAAACATCGTCAGCGAGTAGAAAACACACACTGTGCGTTTTCTGTCAGCTTCTCCGGGCTGTAAATTCACCGAAACGCAGAATATTTGACCAATATATGTGTGTATGTGTGCGTGTGTGTGTGTGGGTGTGCACGCGCACGTGTGTCTCTTTCTTACACTTACACACACATGCACACATACACACACACACACACACACTTAATTACTTACCTCTAAATGCACTCACACTTTGACTACACTTCATCAAAGCAAACAGAGCTGCACTCAGATGAAGACATTGTCAACTTTTTCTTCAGCACTGAAGTTATTAAATCCAAACTTTTTTATAATGAGCCGTTCACTTCAGTTTCACAGTTGCAGAGATTGTAAAAGTTTGGTCAAATATTGATGAACTTTAATTTATGGAGGGAAAACTTTGATTCTCGAGTAATTTCAAGAAACGTTATGATATAATTGAGTAATGTGTGGATGTAAATTAACAAAATAGTTTGAATTTACTACGTTATCTTGTTACATTTG
This sequence comes from Acanthurus leucopareius, assembly GCA_029814765.1. Taxonomy (NCBI): domain Eukaryota; kingdom Metazoa; phylum Chordata; class Actinopteri; order Acanthuriformes; family Acanthuridae; genus Acanthurus; species Acanthurus leucopareius. Next base: position 21,014,705 of record JAQMCX010000003.1, read on the forward strand.
ATTCCCCGCTGAGACATAAAAGGGTGCAAATCTTATTTAATTATATGATTTTTTTTTAATTAAGAAGTTTAACTACCTTATAAAATATTTACGATATATTTTATGGCGTATGAAGTATTATAAAACCGAGATAAGTTACATGGACGGGATTAGTTTTAGGGGAAGACGCATACGTTAATGATTTCTAGAAAATACAAAAGGTTTCTGTTTATTTCTTGTGGTTCTTTTCTCACATAACGATCACCAACAAGAGGTTTAACCAGCTTTTCATTTAATTCTCAGCCCATCACACATGAGCGGAGGGTGTGTAAAGGAGCCACATTATCTTTTGATTATGCTCATAAGGTGTTGCTGGTCGGTGACAGCTTGCTTGATTTTTTTTTCTCCCCCCTCCTCGTGCAGCGCGTCCAGTCATCGATCACCTGCCCCCCGGTGCCAGGAACGGTGTCATAACATGATAATGCGGCTTCACACATTCGGTGTTGATTCCCGTGGTAAAAAACCCGACCGGTGGGATTCCACGGGACAAATTTACAGGCATGAAATGACCATCAATGCCTCCTGCAGTCCGGCCGGCGAGGCTCCGGGGCGCGGACGGCAGAGAAGCCACGAAGCCGCTCAGGACGCACGGACTTTTACGCACAGAGATACAGGATCATATAATGAGCTGGGTTGCCTTGTGCTTTTCGAGTTTGTTAATTCATATTTTTTTTTATTGGTGAGTAGAAGCTCTCCTCTCATTCTTATTTTTATTTTACGACTTATTAAATAATTAAAAGCTTATTATAACCATCGCCGAGATCTTTTCTTCTAGATTTATTTTTAATTAAATGAGAAACTGCTGTGTAAATTCACTATCAGCTGAATTTGTGGGTTTGGGGGAAACGCAAACAGGATTATGTGGCTCACTTCACCACCAGGCACAATAAATTTTAGGGGGTCATTCAGAAAAAAAAGCGATATTATCATGAAAGGAGACCAAATCAGCGCCTGACCACTGTAAAATAACTACAACGGCATTATAAAGCAATTAAGCTACACCAATTAGCGTCTATAAAAGCAAACTGGAGCTCCACTTTCTCTCCTGGAGTTGCTCTCGTGAGGGTCAGCGCATTTTGGCATCCTGAAAGAGAGCATGGTGGCAAATACCGTCATTCTGTTTAATCCGCTTTGCGATGACGGTAATGCTGCGAGTCGTTTCAATAAAACCAGCAGGTATTACTTTCAACCGGCTGAATGTAAATTGACAGCATGTTTGACTGCCGAAACAAATGGAGGTGTAATTAAACGGCCTGTGCGCAGCGACTTGTGCTGCTTGGACACAAAGAGAAGTTACAGACTTTATGTTTATTGATGAAAAACACGCATCCTGCAGAAATTCAGTGTCTAAGATGCGTTTTTTCCACTGTTTTACAAATGTTAAGTCACTACAAATTATTATTTATCCACAAAATGTTGTAATAAATAATGCAAATTTGGAATTAATTAAAATATGTGGAGTTTTTTTTGTAGTAAATAAATAAAAAAGCTTCAGGTCGAGCCACTGCCCGAGCCTTTGTGATAGTCTATATCCCTGCTCTCCTGTCGCTGTTTGAAGAAACAAGGAGTAACTGGCAGCCCGAGGAGTCAAACTGAGGTCAAACTTTTTGCAGCCCCGCAGCTCTGCGCCCAAACGTGTTGGGATCTGCAAAGGCCACTGAGAGCATCTCTGCTTTGTGTCACTGCTGCAGCGCACAGGGAGAGACAGATAGACCTGCTGCAAAGTTTTCACAGCTTATCTAATTATATGAAACTACTAGTATATTATCGTCTGTCAGAATAACCCCTGCCGGATTCATTAGGGTGCGTTTAGGGCGCTGCGAGCTCCGGTCTGAAATGGTTCAGTCAGAAAAAAAAAAGAAAAGAAAAGGCGCTCGGCTTTGTGCAAGCAGATGATTTGTCTTGCCTCGGAGATTTATTTTAAAAAGTTAGTTTTATGAGCTAAATAACGCGAGTTGGCGTCCGGTGTCACATGAGAAAGTCTTGTATTATACTGATCATCCTTTACATATTACTTATTTATGGTAGTTTATTAAATGCTTGAATTGTTTTAATACACAGTTTGTCTCAATTTATTTGGGTTTTTTTTACAGCATGATGGGATGAAATTGTTGCGACTGAGCTTTTAAACTAATAGCACCAGTGTCCCGCAGTCTACATGCACCGTAAACATCACAGTAAACGCTGTGCATTGTGGGCGAGAGAGTGTGAAATAATAACTTTGGTATAATAACAATGATATAATGTCTTTAATAGGATGTAATCACTTAGAGTTTTTACCAAGTGTTACTTTTTTCCTCTGGGACTTTTTCCACTTCTGCTGGATCATGCAGTTTGGCCCAAATGTTAATCTGAGCTGCTCTCCCCTCTCACACACATTAATGCTTAATCATTTGCGCCTTCTACCGGAGCTGTTGGAAATTACATGTCATGCAGAAAAGCAGAGGGAAGAGTCCTGTTCAGATAATGAAGATTAAAAAAGTAAAACCACAATTTGAATCCACTTTAAATCTGTTTGTTTACTCTTGTAGCGTGTCAGTATTTTTATCTTCAGCATGCTGCTCAACATGCAAAAATAATGTTTGAACCTATTAATAATAATATTTATATCTCTTCTCTTTGCTCATGTAAATAGTTCAACATGCTAATAAAATGTAAAAGTGTGCCGGTTGTCTTCTTGTGCTTTGCCTTTTATTGCAAATGTCCATTTTATCTATTTATTTATTTTGTTTTTTTTTATTTGAAGTTATATATTTAAATTCATTTCTATTGCTCCTTTACATAATCACATCAAAATAAAATCATAAACACAAAAAATGGAGGCCTTAAGGACTAAATCTTACATTAAGTGTAGTTCACAAACTTAAGCAAACAAGATCTCTTCTCTAGATGCCTCTTTATGTAAAACTATAACTGGTATACACACTTTTACTTTATTAAAACAGTAATTTAAAGCTTCATTTAGCTCAATTACAGCCTAAAAGCAAGAAAGCTGCTGCTGCTGCTGCTTTCTCTCTCTCAGCAGTTTGTACGGAGGTGTTGCATTAATGTGAACATGTGGACTTATGGTAAAGAACTGCAAACGACTGAACCCGAACACACACAAGAGCCGCTTGGATGTGACAGTCACACTGACATCGCTGCATCACACCTATACATCCACGTGTGAGGAACAGCTGCTTTTCTATATGGTGAGAAGTGTGTGAAATTAGATGCACGCTTATAGAGAATTATAAATGTGTACACTCAGTCACACACACACACTCAAAGAGAGAGACACACACACACACATATACAGCAGAGGTTTGTGATTATAGCTATGCTGAATGCTGCCAGTCAATTTTCACATTGTGCCAGCGGCCACCAGGTCAGCAGCTCCACTTTTACTCTGAAAGGCTGCTGAGTCTGAATTAACCTCACAGATAGACAGAGAGCTCATCACTATCTCACACACACACACACACACACACACACACACACCTCCCTCCCTCTCTCTCCCTCTGTCCCTCCTTCTCTCTCAGTGTCTCTCGCCCTCCCCTTCCAGCAGCATTTGTCACCACCGCTATTATTTCAGGTGTGCTAATGGTGTCGCAGACACTTTTGCTGAGGGAGGAAGAGAGAAGAGACGAGGACGGGAGGAGAAAAGGAATAACAGGAGGATCATCATCATCATCATCGTCACATGAACTCCTCTCCCCCTCAAAAAAAAAAAAAATCCATGGGTGAGAGATTTGGGTGAGGAGGGGTAAGAGGTATCACGTGTCGGCCAGTTGCACCGTTCAGGGTGGAGGGGTGAGGGTGGCAGTGGGTGGATGGGTAAGGATGGGGGGTGGGGGGGTTCTCACACCTCCCAGGGAGACTGTGAATTGATCAGCACCTTAGAGAGAGGGAGGGAGGGAGGGGAGCAGAGAGGGAGGGAGGGGAAAGTGAGAAAAAAGGAGAGCGGCAAAGCAGATAGATGAAGGATGACGATGAGGAGAGAACAAGTGGAAAAAGCTGGGTGTCTAAGCTATAAAACCAGGAGGGGGAAAAACAGAGCGATAGGAAGGGAGGGAGGGGTGAGGGAAGGAGGGGAGGGCTGCAGAGGAGGTGTGAAGACTCATCTTTTCCTGGATGGGTGTGAGTTTAGGCTGGAGTGCAGAGTGGCCTGGGAGCACAGCATAGCCTAGTGGTAACAAACCAGCAAACCCCGGCAGAGAGACACAGCAGATACGAGGGAACCGAACGGACGACTAAGACACAAAATGTTCTATTCAGTTCAGAGCAGGACAGTTTTCTGAAGTTCAAGGATCAATAATTCAACAATACAGATGTTACGAGCTCACACACACACACACACACACACACACACACAGCCTGGTGTTGTGTTGAAAGTCAACATCTTTGACTTTGACTGTTTTAAAGCTTTTCTGTGATCATTAGATTTTTCTGTCAAGATAAAATCACTTAATTTCATTTGATATGTGCAACAATTTCTCATATTAAAACTGCTGAATTAATATGAAATAATATTTAAAAAGGCGAGTTTTGTACCAGAAATAATAATTAATGAAGGCAGCAAATTAAATTAAAGTATAAGTAAGCCCCATTTAACACTCTGTCTCCTATTTAAATATAAAGAAAATGTTTCTCAAAGTTGTGTGTGTATATAATGTAATAATACTGAGGATCTTTACTCTGGATTGGTCTGAGGACTTTAATTTTGAAAACCAGCGATTTAAAAATTGCAGCATTTTGGGTTTTTTAATGTCTCTTAGATTGAAATTATAGATATCTCATTTTCAAAGAAAATTCACATAAAAACAAATATGCTCATGTTTTGTTTTATAGCTCAACTTAACCACATTGACTCATTTTCATTTTAAGAGTTTTCCTCCAGATGATGACCAGTTTTTTCTTTTTTTTTTCTTTTTTGACCAAGCAGTCAAAAAAGTATAAGCAGAGCATAAAAGCTTTAACCACGACCGACATTTGGCTTGTGGCTGTTCTGTATCTCCCAGCCTGCAATAAACATGAGGACACCATGAAAGTACAGTTGTACTTTTACTCTCTGACGAATGCAGCAGTCGTAACGTCAGTGAAGATGATAAAAGTTGGGAGCGTTTCAGTCCATCTGCTGTGAAAACGGTACAGCTAATTGATGCCATGTGTAAACAGTTTCCGATTAAAGTTTGAAATCTTTAATTTGTCATTTCCTGTAATTAACTTTAAATAACGACATTTAATACGTTTTTTTCACACAGAACTTCAGAATATATCAGCAGAATAAATAAAACCACAAATAAAATAATAACAGGAATGAAGAAATAGTATAAAATCCAATAACAGCAATGATACCAAGAACAATAGTGCTGATGAAATCATATGAAGTATAATAAATAACAGGTAACTAATGAACGTGCATGTTTGGATCTATAATTGAATCAAGACCTTAATTTTTATAGCTGTGTGATCTGATGTGACTCATTCTCATCATTTCTAATAAACCGAAATGAAAACAGACAGAGACGAATGCAGCAGAACTGCAAGAGATTAGAAATCAACTCGCTGAAATATCAGTTTACAAAATGATCTGTAATCTGCATGAATTTTGAGCTAAAAAGATCCAGTTTCATTCAAAAACATCATCAGATTCAGGTTCCTTTGGGGTTCTTTGGTGGACTGTTGCAGAAGTGAGAATCAGGCACTGACGCTGTTTCTGCAACAGGACTAAAAAAATCCCACAGCCGGAGGAAACCTGTCTGACATGCATCCAGGCACAAATCTGCCACCGACTCCAACAGCAGAATCTTAAGATCTGCTGCAAAACAACCACAAACCCGGTGAAAGCACTTGTCCTTCAGGTGTTGGTCAGCCGCTTTGACAGCTTCTGCACTTCATCCAAACATGTCTCAGGTCAGGGTTTGTCTTTCAGCATCTGTCTCGCGGAGGAATAACACACCTTGACAACACGCCTCAGATAAAAGGCAGGGTTTTTTTGTGATAGTTACAGCGGTGGACTTCAAAAAAATAAATTAAATAAATATACACACACACACACATCAGGTCAGATTCTCGAACACCAGTTGAGCGAAGGGGCACCCGTCCATTCTGCAGCACTGAATCAGATTACCAAACACACTGATTGACTGCAGCAGTCGCTAGTGAACCTACAGCCATCTCTCCTAAACAAAGTTATCTCTGCCGAAGTTCATGAAGAGGTCAGTGGTCACATCATCTCATCTTAAGATCCCCTGCATACTGTACGACCCTGCGGGACGCCAATAAAGAAGCTTTTAAAGCATAAATTCCTGTCATAACAACAAATGTCAGAGGTACGTCGTACAGAGAACTGGTGCTGCTGTTTGATTCGCTGAGAAATAAATGGAGGCAATTATTCTATTCCTCTGCAACAAAACAAAATGAAAAAAAAAACAACAGAAAAATCCACCAAGGCTTTTCCAACAATGAGACACAAACTAGTTTTCAGTGAAAAGTTCCTCCAAACCTACACGCAAACTGTCAAAGAATCAAGGTAGCGGGATTTGTTGTAAATTTATTCCACTTAGCTTTTGTTAATTATCACAAGTGTCATAACCATCAAAAGACAACAACAGACGACTTGGCACGCGCTAATGTTTGACACTTCTATCTTTATACCCTTTGTTCTGCCGCTCTTTCTTTCCTCCTCTGTTTATCGCACATTATACCACACCTGCTTCGAATAATTATTCTCTCCTCTCACTTTTTTGCCTCGTCCTTGATTTTTCGAAATGCAGACAGAAACTGTAAATTTAAAGATGTCTGTTCCAAGGAGCCGCATACTGTATCGACGCCAGCTAGAAATAAAAACTCATTACATTTTCATTAAGATATGCTGAATTATGGGAGCAAAAGTACCTGCAATCTTCACCTTTTACTGTTTTATTCTAACCTTTTTTCATTATTAGCTCTGCTATTCTTTGTGTGTTGTTTATCTCATTTGGAAATTTAATGTTTTATCTGATATGGTAAAGACATGTGCTCCAAAAAAATGGGAAAGTTCAGTCTTCCATGGGGCTAAAATAGTTTAAATTGAGGAGTTTTTACAAATAATATAACATTTAATTGTACTTGCATTGTAACATTTTCATTACAAGCAGTTTTGTAGCAGAGTGAATTGTTTTAATTGCTTTTAAACACCTACACAGCAAAAGTTACATCAAATATATAATAAAGTATAAAATGTTTTCTTATAATAGAGTTTTGAAAAAGATTTTGTATTTTCATGCCCTCAGTTGAATTATTCTCTAACTTTTAAGACTCAGAATTTGTCCTCAGTTGTAGAAAAAATCTGCATTTCATTACATTTAGTCAAAAAAAAAAAAAACAGGTGTTTTTTCTCCGTCCTTGAGAACTTTTAGCGATATGAAGAAATCACTCAGTCCAAGTTATGATTCATCAATTTAGTTTAGAGCAGTGATTTTGGAATAAACATAACCGAACTGGATAACAGACTCTAAATATTGCTGTATTTCAGCAGAGAGAGAGAGAAGCGGAGCAGCTGCGGCTGACCACTTGTGCTTACCAAGAGGGAAAAAACTCCATTTCCATCCAGAAACAGTGACAGAGTTAATCAGTCTGGATTGACTTGCTAGCAGTGATTACATTGTGCCTGGATTTTCTCCTCACCACCAAACCACCGGAGCTTCCACTGCAGCGGGAGTCTAACATCCCTTTTCCTCTCATTTCCACCAAATCTTGGATATAAACTAAAAATCTAATTTACTCTGCATATAAAGTGTCATAATCTCACAGCAAAGAGTCCAGAGACTGATAGAGAATTTGCATAAACCTGCGGCCGCAGCGAAGTACTGACAAATAATTCCTGGCGTTTGTTTTGAACTGGCTTAAGATTCTGATTAGTGGGTTTAGTGCATCAGGAAAACTCTCACTGCTCCTCACATACAAGTTTAATAAGTATAATAAGGTTGTTATCATGTAGTTAACTTCAACCATCTGCAGTGGCGGAGAATCACTCAGCACACAGAGTCAGACACTGTGTTTAAGTACAATGTTGATGCACTTGTACCTAAGTTTAGTGCACATGAACATACTTTTTTATTCCATTACATTTATTTGACAACTTTAATTATAGTAAAGGTTCAGATTTTATACACAAATATGCATCATATTATTACAAAATTAAATTAGGATATATTTTATAGATTAAATTATCCTCTCAATCAAATGCTGCTTACACTTAAATGCACTGAAAACAACAATATAACATTATAAGAATAAAACACCATTAAAGGGTCGATTCTGCAGGATAAATTCTTTTGAAGTAAAATTTTGCATGCAGAACTTTTCTTTGCACTGCAGTATTAACATGTTTCAATAAGGTTGGACATACTTTTCTGCTTCTTTCCATCTCTGACAAATCTAGTTAGATTCAAGCTCAGAAATTATTTGCAAATATTTTTTGACCTGTAAATTCTTTTTTGTTCCTACAGGTGAAAATAAAAAAAACTTAGCAATGATTTAGAAGCAGTTTGGATTTAATCTGAGTCACCTGAGGGAGTGAACATCACAGAGCTGTGCATAAACATTTTAGAGATTGACCCCCTCCCCCCCACAATCAGAGAGCAAAATAAATAAATAAATAAAAGAGTCTGGTGGGGTGACGTGTCCAAAAGCATTACGGCTCACGAGCAGTTTCCCTTCAGACGTTCAGACGGGCAAATTGTGTGCAGACATCTCACAAGAAAAGTCACATTGTTGGTCCCGCTGAACCCAAAAAGCTCCTTAAAGTAACACAGGTAAGTGTCTCCTCTGATTTTCTGATGGTTAAAATATTGATCATGACATGTGAGATTTGCCTTCATGCAAACACACACACACACACTTTCTCCTACAAACGCACTTGTGGCCTTTCTGAGAGCCAGTCTGCAGCTGACAACATCAGCGCAACCCGATCTGGCTTAATAAAGGCCCTTACCTGCGTTTACGGCTCCGTTAAAACGCCCTCTTGTTGTTCTACCAATTCACCACACTGTAATTGCACCGAGGCTGCATATGGTCCTCATCTAGTGCCCAGCGCAGATAAAAGCCAACAGGCTGCGAGTTTGCAATGCAGGGGAGAAGAGTGTGTGTGCATGCTTCACTGTTGTGTGTATGTATGTAAGCATTTTAGGGCAAATTGGACCCAACATAACTCAGGGGATAGTTAGGAAAACTGCATGATGTCACCGTTATTACAGTGTAAACGCAGTTGATTTGGCTTTGAGGATTTGTGCATGCAGCAGCCTGAGACATGTGTGCACAGATCCCACCTCCACATCCAGGCTTTGAAGTTTTTACTGAGAATCGAAGGGAAGTATTAACACATCAGGCCAAATTAGTCCACTAATTAGTTCCTTATTGTGTGTTTTACTACTTTTCAAGGAACATTTGGAAAAGTTTTGCTCCGAAACAGGGATGAGAAAAAGCTACGGAGCAACTAAACGTGCAAAATTACACATCCTCCAATGATTTTTAAAGGATAGTGAGTCTCGTACATTCTTGACTTATAGGACTGTGATATTTATACAGATAGGCTGTTTATATTCTTTAAATGATGGAATTAAGGCCAAGACTTTGGCGAGCAACTAAAATAAATAGCTCAATAACTGGATTAAGACTGACAGGATTTGCTTGTGGACAACCTCACAGTGCTAATGCCAGTGCTTTCGCCTGCTCTGCCCAGTCAGGTTTATGAAAGTCAGTGGGATTAAAGCCCAGCTGGGGCTCAGTAAACCAACACTCGGCCCTCTGACTCACACCACTGTACATGACTTCCCAAACAAATCTCGACGTTTCACCCCGCCCTCCTTTATTTTGGGCCCCTCCGTCGTCCCCCACCCACCAGCCCCACCCCCCCTCGCTGTTTTTCCTCTTCGCAGGCATCGCTAACACGGCCTTGCACTGCAACTCGCATAAGACTCTGCAAACACAACACACACGCTCTGCTCCAAATTAAAATACCAAGGCTTATTGAGCAATACTCTTCTAATGGTTTCATCCACCAATGGTTTTATCTTTGCAGACATAAACACACATGCAGCCTCTGAGCGCCAACCGAAAGGAGCTGCTCTCCTCTCTTCTTACGTAAGCTGGCAGAAAATCTCTTAAATCCCTCTCTTTTGCCATTGTTGTGTTGCGTCTTGGCTGGTTCTCGCTCTCGAAGAGCATCTGAGACCGGGGCAATTAGAACCTGAGCAGGGCCTTTGGGCATCAGACCATTTAGCATAGAGGCTAATAAGGCTGGCAATCGAAAAATACACAGACCTATTGGCACTGCACGGCTGTTCGGTGCTGAAGGTGATTTGACGGCACTGAATCGTACCGAACAGCTTCAAGATGTTTGAGAGCTCAAAATTTGGATGGTTTTTCTGCAGTGAATGTGAAGAATTCAATCTCCTCGGACTCACAACAATCATCTGCTCCTGTTCAAAATTTTTCTTTAGTATATTTTTTAAAAAGAGAACAATGTTTTGAGCCCAAATTGGCTCTTTGCCGGGTACAGAGGAATTTTTAGAAGGGAGAGCAACAGAACCAGCTGTCGAAACGAATGGAAAAACAAGACATAGCTTGTTCTTTCATGTCGTAAACTTGGACATTAATATAGAGTTTATAGAGAGAAAAATTATTCTCGAAACAAATTTGAATTAAAATTCGGAACATAAATACCGCGTGTGCATGTTGTGAACACAAGATACCAATAAAACTCTGCCTGCTAGCATGCACAGCGATGTGGTACACGACGGCTATTTGTGGAAATGTAACTTCAGCTCTGTTTTGAATTTTAAACTCCAAAGTCTTTTTCTTTACCAGAATTTTCTCATTTTGTGGGTTTTATTACTTTCATGTTAAAATGGTGAGCATCACTGTATTTCTAGAGGGGTCTAGAGCACCCTGGGGTCCCGAATTACAATATTTTGAGCATCAGATCCAGCATTTGGTTAATGCACTAATTTTTGCTTTTTCTTCTTAATCATCATGATTTTATTGGAAATGTCTTTTTTGTGGAAAGGAAAAGACTTTTGGAGAGTAAAAATCTTAATTTTGGATCATCCTGTTCACTGTTCTCTTGCTGCTGTGTGGTTACTGAAGGTGCACAGTTGCTTTGTCCTCTTTTCACTTTATGGCAGATTGCAACCATCCCTGTTCAGGTTGCATACTGCTGCAATGGACTCGACCAGAGGGATTGTTGCTTCAGTGAATCTGCAGTTCTTCAAAATAAAAATGCACAAAGACAAATGCAGGTGCTCTAAATAAACGCAGCGTACTTGTCCTCCTGCAACCTCTCTGCTTTAAGCCTACATGTAAGTGCACAAACTTGTCAGATGACCAAAGGAAAACAGTTAGAGGAAAGCAGCAGAGTGTACAGCAGATCCAGAGACAATGTGTATGCACGAGACAATGAGAGGAAAGGTCATAAAGAAAAGAGCAGAGGGAGAGAATGGGTGAACAAGGCAGGAGGAAAGCAAGAAAGAGAGAAAGAAAGAGCAATGGAAGGTTGCTGCTAATTCTTCCATATCTAAGCCTCTTTGCAGAAACTCCCTTTGTCTTCCAAGTCCCAGTCATTAGAGCCTAATCCTATCAACCAGGGGCTAATCTGAGGGCAGAGGGTTCAGCCCCCTCAGCTCCACAGGCCAACACACACACACACACACACACACACACATGCACAAACACGCACACACACACAAACAGGTGTAAAATGTACAAATGTATAAACACAGAAAAACATTTAAGATTTACACATTAATGTACTTGTGCCTGTGCACAAGAGGAAACGTGTATGTGTTTGAGCCGCATGCGCTCACACTCGCAGACATAATCTCAAAAAAATGAGCAAGAAGCTAATTTTTTTAAAAAATAAATTAAATCTGAACCACCAAAGTAAAACACAAAATCAATAATTCGTCTCTAATGATGTCTAAGTCCAAACTTTTTAGGCTCAGTGATGATCAACTTTACGCCTGGATGGAGCAGAGACCCGCATACATGCTGGTGCGTGTGTGTGTGTGCGTGTGTGTGCGGGTGTGTGTGTGTGTGTGTGCATGATGGGAGGTGAGGGGCATCAGTTTCCCACACATTCCTGCAGAGCCTCTCCCCCTGCCATCATCATTCTCCTCTTTATTTCAGCGCTGACTATGCTCAAGATTAGTTATTGATCAGCGAGGATATAAATTATTCTAAAGTGAAAGCCCAACAACACAGTCATTATAGATCGACTATTGACCAGCTCCGATATATCACTCCATTTCCACTGCACTGCACCCCTGCCACCGGCCGGAGAAATGCTCAAATAATGAGATGGGGGATTTTTATGACTCGAGCACACTCTGCTTGACCTTTCGGGGAAGGTAGATGGATGATATCGGCACTGAGTTCTCAAATGCATTGCCATTTGGAGAGTTTGGCCAGAGTGACCTGGCAAATTAAGACAGAGACATGTTTCAATAGAGACGAATAGCCTGAACATGAGAGGTTGTCTGAAGTTTCTTCTCCTTTACAAGCCAAAGATCACATGTGCAGAGTTTGTTACAAAATACGTCTTGTAGGAGCAGCTTGTCTACAACTTTGTCTTCCAAAATAAATGAGAACAGAAAATGAAAAAAAAGATTGATCACTTCTGTCTTTGAGTAACAAACCAGCAAGCAAAAAAATATATTTTATAAAGTCTTATTTAAAAAAAAGGGATCAGCTGATAAGTTTTAGGTGACATTTAAAAAAAAAAGGTTGTGTGTTTTATTTAAAGTAAGTTGTATTTGCTAAAATACAACATATATAAAAGCAAAGGAGCAAATATGTAAATTCTACTTTGGTGGCAGCTAATGATTATTTTAATCCTTGATAAAAAACTGTTGAATATTTTTTTTTAATTAACTGATTGATTGTTTGGTCAATAAAATGTCAGAAAGTACTTAAAAATGTTTCGTGCTGTTTTACAGAGCCCAAGCTGATGTTATCTATTAGCTTGTTTCATGTGTTAAAAAGTCATAAATTCAAAGAAAATGTATTTCTAGTGATGTAAAACAGAAAAAAGAGTGCAATTTTCACATTTGATGAGCTGAAACCTGCAAATATTTGGCATTTTAAGCTGATTAATGACAAATGATTCAGTTGATTTTCTAGATAAATTGTTGATTCTTCTCAGTTGCTTGAAAAAAAATCTATTTATGAGCTGATGTAAATTATTTTATCACTGCCTTCATACAGTTCTTTCATTTATCTTTACAAAACAAGTCATGCAAATAAAAACTACAATATATGTTGATGGTCGAAATCCTCCAGAATCACAATCATCATTTTAAAAGTAAATCCGTGCTCTGATGTAACATCCCTGTGGTTTAGATTTGATTAGGCTGAGCCACAAAAACATCTTTGCTGGCTTTAAGAAAAATCACAATTTTGGTAAAAAGAACTACAGAGGAGAGAGAGCGTCTGGTTTGGTTTCAGTAATAACCATTTGGTTGTGGCGAGAGGATGATTATGGTCATGGTTAAAAGAAACCGACATTGACTAAAAATGAGGGAAAATAGTGGTTTCCTCTGTTAAAAACAGACATTTTGTTAATCCACCTCGATCTCCACCCTCTGCAGACTCCGTCGCTCCACAACAACACCACCTGACTTCCTACTTTGCTGCAAATGGATGAATTATTTTCACTGCAGCCATTTGAGGTCTTTGTCTTTTGAACAGAAACGCAGAATTGCTCCAAAAACATCAGTTTGAGGCAATTTTTGAGAGAAATTTCTGTTGTCATGTTCTGTTGGATGGTTTATGTGTTATACTGTTTTGTCATAAAGTAATTTTATTGTGTAGTATCTTGAGGTCTTATGCGGTAAATGCATTATAATTTCTTGTATCTGACTCAGCAGCATTGTAAGCAGTTTGTTAGCTATCTTTTACATCCACGTTGCTTCGAGTTTCAGCCACAGTGTCGTTTTGTTGTCGCTTTGTGCAGAGTTGTGAGCAGGTGGAGAAAACGGGCTGGTACAAATGGGGGGAGGATTTTTATCCATGGAGGTGTCAGAGAGTTTAGCAAAGTGTAAAATACTTAAAGCATCAGGGCAACACAATCCCCTGCTGGTCACAGTATAAATCACCATATATTCTTATTGGCCTAAGCCCTTGTTATGAGTAAATACATCCACAGGCAAGTGAGGCTGGCAAGGTTCATGGGAGATTCATCCAGCAATAGCGAAAGGGAAAGTCACTCAGTGTGTGCATTCTGTGTGCATGTGTGTGTAAGTGTGTGTGTGTGTGTGTGCACCACATACCGCTTAGGGAGGCTAAGGAGAGGATAAGGAGATCAGCAGAGGGGGGAACATCACGCCTCTTAAGCATGTATACACTTTCTAACTTTTTACTTTTTCATCCAAAAACCTAAATAAATCCCCCACTCATCTGAGCATGATGGACTTCCCTCACCGCTCCCCGGTTTTCCTCCGGAATAATTAAACCTCCCTTATTTACTGACGTCGGCGAGGCCGTAATGCTCTCAGCCTGACAAATTTCAAAGAAAAAACCAAATACATTTAACGACTGCGACTCATTTCCAATCAGTGATGCTTGTTTACAACATTTTCTACTAACTGTGTTGGTAAAAAAAAACAAAACAAAAAAAAACTCACCGCCTTATAACCAAAACCACATACACACACACACACACACACAACATCGAGTCATTTTTCCATGGCGGGCCCAAATTATTTATTGCTTTCAGTTCCTTGTCTATTTAATGGATGAATTGGGTTAACGGACAGGAGGAGAGAGAGGGGGAGGAGAAGGAGGAGGAGGAGGAGGAGGAGGAGGAGGAGGAGAAGGGGGGAGGAGGAGGAGGGGAAGGGAAGGAAAGGAGAGAGAA
>JAQMCX010000003.1:21039807-21063875 GCA_029814765.1 Acanthurus leucopareius
AAAACACACAGGTGAGGCAAATTTAGCTCCATGTCAATTAGCAGTAACTGTGCACCCTATTTATATAATAACTAATTAAAAGAGATCATAAAAGAATAGCGTGGTACAAAAAGAACAAAACAGAATGACATAGAATAAAATATTATAGAACAGATTAGAAAATTATAGATCAAGTACACCAGTCTAGAATAGACTAGAATATATCAGCATTCTTACATTTTAATTAATGATTTCAAATGTGAATAACTTTGTTGTTTAAAGAATATAAATTAACAAAGCACAGGGCTTCATTTATTAGAATAAAAAGGTTATTTTTCTGCTGTTGACAGTAAAAATGGCCGACAGCAGCTCCTGACCTCTCTGAGTCTGACAACGTTTCCTCCACATGATTTTACCACCAAATAAACTGCAGAACATCACTTCAGTAAAGCTCAGCGTCTCCGAGCTCTGTGAGGTGTCACTCAACCTCCTTCACCACCAAACCGACTAAAACAAACTGACTCTGCGGACCGTCGTCTTTGTTCTCCCCGTGTTAGCTGTCCATCACTTTGATTGGCAGACAAGTGTCAGAGTGAGGGAATGTCGCGCGATGCCGGGAAGAGAGCAAAAAGCCACGGCGGGCAATCTCAATATTTCATCTCAACCCCTGAAGAAGGGCTCGGCGGTCTCATAGTTTAAATTCTAATCGTGTTAGGCCACAGGGGCATGTCATTTAGAAAGCCAGCCTCCGACTCTTCATCCCTCTGCTTTCCTCCCTGACCAAAACAAATTATTAGAAGATTCCATTATTTCTCCATTATGCATATGTGTTTGCGTGTGGCTGGCTGTTATAGGCTGGGGAGAAGGATCATGGGTAAATAGGCTTGGTTTAGCCCATCATGGGCCAATATGTCTGGCCCTGGACACAGCTGGGGTCCTTGGGGGTCCTTAAATTGCTCATCATTAGGGCCATAATGCTGTTGTTTTGCTTCTACTAATGCCTCAGTGCAGATAATCAGTGTGCAGGAGGATGCTACTATCTCTGTTTTTCTGTCTTTCATTGTCTTTAGTTTCACTCACAGGGGACGAGCAGTGTGTGAGGACCTCAGATAATTAAAGAATTACCCTCCGATGTCTGCACTCGGTAAAACTCATTTACACAGTCTGATTAAATCTGTTGGTTATCACCGAAGCCCTGCGTACAACAGCATAGGATTGAGACTTTTGAGGGGGAGGGGGAATTCATGTTACATTTTCTGATTACGCAACTTGACCTTCGCTGTGATCTTATCTTTTTTTAGTTTCCAAAGTTACATCTAAAGGTTTGTTTCAATGAACAAGAGGTCCTTTAAGTTCATCTTCTGGCTCCGATCAAACCCCAAACACTTGTTTTTGTTCACAAAAGTGTTTATTTAAAGGTTCTTTCCAAGAAGAAGATTCAAGATTCAAGAAGCTTTATTTATCCTGAGGGAAATTGCTGTGCAACAGTTGCAATACAAAAGGTGGAAAGTAATAAAGTGTGGAAGATAAATAAATAAGGCTAACATAGAATAAATAAGGCAAAACCAAATGCAATGAAATGTAAAACAGAATATAACCAGTAGCTAAATGCAACAAAATGCAGGTTGGATTAAAAAGTACAGTCTCAATTAAATAAGTACAGAAAAAACAAATAAGTGAAGAAAAAACCCTTCATGCCCTAAAATGGCAAGTATGTTCAACATAGCTTTTGTGTAGCATGTGTGGATGTACAAAAATGCAAAAGTCCCTACCTCTATCTCCATCAAGCCCTCCTCTTACCTTCAGTTAAGCTTTCAAACTGTTCAAAAGAAGAAGAGTTAATTGTTTACCAGTTGAAGTTGTTGAAAAAAGCTGTCGTAAGTCTGTAGCTTGACTACATCATCATGAAACCCCACTCTGAAAGCTGACAGGATCAGGTCCTCAGCTGTGGCGTTGGCTGCTTTAAACACTCCTGATATTTTGCATAACATAAAAAGAAAAAAATCCAAGGACATGTTAACAAACTTAAAACCTTGATTTCCATTGGACTCAGTCTTTTGTATGTTAAAGTGTCCTGTCATACATTTCTATGTCACTGAGGCTCAAAAGAAACTTCAAACATTGTGAAACATTGCATCTTACTCTGGTGCTCAGTTACTCTATAAAATCCTTAAAAAAATGGAAATCTGAAAATTTACAATTTCATAAAAACCAGGCAACTAAACTATCTGCTGTTATTTCAATCAAGATCACCAGAATGGATAATAAAAAAAACTTGCAGGGTCATCTATTCTCAGCTTCTTGCACTGACAAAGATATTACTGTGCGATTATACTTGTGACATTTTTATATGGAAAAAGTTAACATGGGTCATTTAAAAAAATACTTTTTAAACATCTTTGATAGAATCCACAGCAGCTTTCATTGTTATGGATGAAGATTTACACATTAAAGCGGATGATTTACAAAGGAATTAAATTACAGGTTTGTTGTGTTGACTACGGACATGTCAAACAGCACACAGGTCTAGTTTCATGTGATAATAACATTTGTTGAACCTCAAATGTCTCGCCTACTTTCTACATCTAAATATGATCCCTGTTGACGAATAATCTCAAAGGCAAGAGAGGAAGAAGACACCTACACACACACACACACACACACACACACACAGCTATAAAGCCAACCTCCGTGGACATCATCAGGACAGCATAAAACACACTGTACATAAGGTTTTTCAATTCTTTATAAATGAGAGCACAGGGAGTTTTCCAGATCATGAAAGAGAATTGTATTGCATTAGGCGATAATCCATATTTCTGCCTTGGACAGTGTGTCAGGGTTATTCTTGGCAATGTCAGCTGGCTGTTTTTAATGGCCTGCATATTTATAATGTCATGGTTTTTATATTTTACAGCCTCAAACGGATTTCCTGCAGTTTCAGGGCCATAATCATGGTTAGTTCATAACTCATCAGGGATTATTGATGCACTTTCACATAAGCATAACATATCCCATTTGGTGCAGCAGATGCCATTAGCCACTGCACCCTACAGTATCAGGGGTAAATATATTATAAGAGTGGGTGGCTGCAAAAGGCAATCAAAGCACTTAAACTGGCTGTGTTGATGCGACCACTTTGAACACTGTCAGGTATTAAAGTTTCAGATTTGACCACTAGATGTTCAGGCCAGTGAACATGAAATTTATACCAGTCAAGTTCAAATAGCTCTTAACCCGTACAGGTGAGGTAAAATCACACAACACAAGCACCTTTAATTTGACTCAATCACCGTGTAAAACACACAGGTGAGGCAAATTTAGCTCCATGTCAATTAGCAGTAACTGTGCACCCTATTTATATAATAACTAATTTACCCAAACTGATTCTACATGACATGTTTTTTCATTCTGATGCATCTGCAGTTTAGATATAAATAACAAGACCTGCAAACTCTTTAAAAGCTTTATTCTTAGCTTGCTTTGAAAAAAATCATGCTCTATATCACATGATGACAGAGAGGTGCTTGTTTTTGGCTTTAAAACTTATGTTAGTGATCTTTGTAGCTGTATTTGAAGGGTTTAAGGTCATCAAAGTGCATGTGTTTTGTGTTTCACATGATCATTTGTATCCCTGTAACGCCATAATATTCTACTTAATCACATGTAGATGAGCACGTAATGCCCTTACATAAATTTAACACTTTTTTTTCAATTAACATTTGAATTTTGATGCCCATTTCAGGGAGGAATGCAAATATCAAATCAATATCAGCACTGATAGACCTTATTAAGTCCATC
The DNA here is from genome assembly GCA_029814765.1 of Acanthurus leucopareius. NCBI lineage: Eukaryota > Metazoa > Chordata > Actinopteri > Acanthuriformes > Acanthuridae > Acanthurus > Acanthurus leucopareius. The sequence continues at coordinate 21,043,588 of JAQMCX010000003.1, forward strand.
AGAATCAGCCAGGCGTGACCGATCCAAAATAAATACAGTTTCTCTTTAAATGTCATTATGAAAAGACGTATTTCAGCTAACGATTACATTCTTTAGGTCACAATAAGCCACAAACTCAGTTTTAAAAGTCAGAGCAAATCCTGGCTTTATGTTACATCACATAAAAAATGGTTTAAATGAGTTTCTCATAGCTACATGTACAGATTTAGAAAAGGGAGCCTTGGAACTGCAACCCAAAATTAACTTTTGTTAACGATGGAAAAATGTAACTTAATATGTTGCACTAAATATTTTCAAATACCAACATTTTTTAAAAAAAAGAGCCACAAACTTTAAAAACATGATCAAATTCAACTTATTTCTTTTAGCTTGTGAATATATCAGAATAAAATGTCACACACACACATATTGATGCTCTGTTTAAGAAAGCTAAAGAGAACAATGTCTGAACCTGTGGCCATAAAACAGCACCCACATCACATGACCGAGACAAAAACGAGACACACTGAACCTTAAAACTGCAGAGCTTAAAGCACATTTGGTCCCAGCGACTGCAGCAGCCGACCGTCGGGCTCCCTCAGCTCACACACTGCTCTGTCCACACTGGTTACAATGCAAAGACTCCTGTCAGTAAATCAAGTCAGAGGGGATCATTTAGTCCTAATGGCTCTACTACAACCGGACCCCCTGTCTATCCAACAACAGCCCCCTCAGCACTGCAGCCCAATGTGGCAAAATGTCACCTCTGAAAATTAGCCATCAAGCGGGGGCAATTTTCCCCCTAGCTAAATTGCTAAATAAGTAGCGAGGCTGTAATAGGTAGCAATCTGGGGCTAATCTGATGAGATCATTTGGAAAACGCTGGACTGGGGGGTGAGGGGACGGGAGGGGAGCTCTGTGTGCATCTGTGTGTGAGTGTGTGTGTGTGTGTGTGTGAGACTGCATGCATGAGTGAATTGTGTAAAAAAAAAAAAAAAAAGTTGTCTTGGCTACAAAAAAAACACCATGTGTGTGTATGCACAAGTATGTAGTCATATAGTGTAGTATGCATTCAAATACATGCACTTTGACCTCTTAGCAGGCGCCTTTATGGCACCTGCGCGTGTGTTTGTATGCATGCATGGGTGCATATGTGTGTGAATGTCTTTGTGTGAGCGTGTATGCATGAGCTAAGCGTCATCTAAGCTTACGCTGTGACTGAGGAATGATGTGGACACAGCTGGAGGGTCATGTGACCACAGACGTGTCGCAGTGTGCTTTACCGTGTTACTATATGTGTGTATGTGTGTGTGTGTGTGTGTGTGTGTGTGTGTGTGTGTGTGTGGGGAACATGATGGCAGGGACGGAGGGTGAATATTACTGTCAGCGGGCACCAGATGCCAGCTGGCAGGGGCACAAAGGGAATAGACGGGGAGTGGGTTGAACAATTACTGTTATTCATAGCCGAGCCAACAGAGAAGGTCTTTGCCATTAAGAAGCACACAGGGCCGGATTCATGCAGATACGTGTGGATTTAGAGGCATACAAACAGGAGAAAATAGATGTCAATCTTATACTGGTAGGAGACACACACACTCACTGAGACCTACACATCCTGCAGACAAACACACATCCTCTTTGTCTGTCTCCCTCTCACACAAACACAAATGTTTGTGCACCAGCTTGAAAAACTATTGCAAAAAAAAACAATATCTTGTCAGTCTTGTACAAAGATGTCAGCTAGTTGTTTGCCCCCTTAAAGACAGAATCACACAACCCATCTCATTATGATTTACACATTATTATAATTCAGTTACAGATCTTAACTAAAAATCTTTAAAAACAATCTCTCTTGTGATTAATATCTCAGATTCCTACGGTGGCTTTTTCCTTTGTTTCAGTAGTCGAGCCGCTTGCCACCGTACAACCTAATTTTCTCATAACCCACTTTTGCAGAGAACTACAGTAATTGTTATTAAGTGCAATCAGAATGGGGTCAGCACTGGAAGCCACTCGGCCCTGTGTTTAGTAATTAACATTTCACAGTGAATATCTCATTACGGGAGACAAAGGTTGATAATAGGAGGCTCGGCTAGTGAGAACATGGAGCTGCAGCGACAAAGCCCCTCCAGTTTCAGTCTGGATGCAATCAGTCATGGAATTCACCAGCAGCTCGGATATTTTTGGACCGGGGTAGTAGCCCACTGGGCTCGGGTACCTTAATAATGCAACAGTGTAATGTCCACATTCGCACACAATACGCTGCTCAGACTTTAAACTGTTATTTGTAAAACTTAGTTTGCTGACACAGGGCTTTAATCCAAACACTGCCAGGGAATGTGAGTCTTTACTTCTGTCAGCTGGGTGTAATGTTTAGCCAACAGCTCTTTGGATGGAGTGTCGGTCAATAGGTCCACACCTTCTGACCAGACTGAAATATCTCAGCAGCTATTGGACGGACTGTCATTGTATCATAGGTATCATATTAACTTTTCTATATGTTTATATTACATTATATGAGTTGGCTTTGTCATTAAGAGGAGGAAGAAATGGTGGTGTGACAGTCAAGCAATAAATCTGCATTTGAGACAACGTCAACACCACCGTTAACTTCCTGTTTCAAAAAACAAAACTTTGTATTTTAACTGACAGTTTAACCACTTTCCACCTGTGCATATGGTGACAAAATGAGTGTTTAAAGCCAAGAAAGACCTTTCCAAAACCCTAACTATGTGTTTTTGTGCCTAAACCAAACCATATTTTAACAACAGCACTGTAGTATCAGAAAATCAAAAATTTAAATGCAAAAAAACATTATTTTTTTCACCACACAATGTGCTAAAAGGACTTACTCCTGCTTTTAGGTTGCTACATGAAGAGAGTTTCTAAATAGACTTCATCATTACTTTACAACTAGAGCTAGAAGTTCTAATAATAAATAAAATTAAAAAAGGAAAAATAATTGCCTTTTTTAAATAAAGTTTAGAGATTATTTGAACACAGGCGTTCTAACAGGGCAGACAAAAAAAATGAGACTGATATGAAGACACAGTGTGATCTAAACACACTGCAGACAGAAACCATATGCTTCTAATATGGTAAAATACAATGTCCTCACGTTTTACCCCCAGCTGAGTTCAGGAAAATGACTGTCAGTCTCACTTTTCTTGAGCCTTATCTCTCTTTCTCCATCATATAGATGGAAAAGAGGGAGAGGTTGTGCATTTGGGTGACTGCCTCTATTGGAAAAGCACCTTCTTTGATCAGGCTTTTTTGACCTACATTGGACCTCAGAGGCCTCATCTCCCTTGATAACAAGACAAAGAGGGTAAATGTGTTGATAGTGGCAGACGGTGCTGGAATTCTGGGCAAATGTGTCAAATTAGTTCTCACGTCTGGGCCTCATTCCTTTCCACCTTGCTGTGATCTTTTTGCTCCTTTCTCTCCGCTGCTCTTTACACCCCAGTCACTCTTTCCTTCTCTCTTCCCACGTATAGAGCTTCATTCCTCCTGTGACCTCGTCCCTCGTTCCTCTCCAGTGTCTCTGCATCCATATACAGGAGCAGAGACATGAGGTTAAATGATAAAACTCAGGAAAAAGGTAGAGTTTATAAAGAAAAGAGGTGGGTGATAGCCCTGTTTTCCAAGATAATACAGTGAAAGATGATGAAAAGATAATAATAATCAGGATTTTTACACTTTTTGCTTCCTCATTTCTTACTTTTCCTCAAATTTGGTGTGTTTGGATCATCCTCTTGTCTATAAAAAGGTAGAGCTACTGGAGTGGTGCAAGCTCATTCTTCACTCATGCAAACCACAAGAACCATTTTTGGATTGCAGTGGAAATGAATTTAATTTTTATATTTTGTGTGTTTGATTTTAACAGTTCGTTTTTCATATTTGTGTCTATAAGACTGTCAAAGACTGGTGAATGAAGAGGGTTTACAGCCTCGTTGTGTCAAAACGCAGAGAGTAGCAGCACTGTCAGCAGCTCAGCTAACATCAGAAATAACCTGCATACAGATGTTTATAGACTGCAGGTAGAAGTTCATCTCTGGTTTCTGTTTAAAATGCAAATATGCAAAAATTCTATTAGTTTAATCTACACAGTCCTCTTTCTTATTTTCTCTGGATTTAATTGGTCAAGCAGATGACAAAATCAAGTGGTTCAAGAGGTTTTGTGTCCCTCAACGAAATCCTTTGTTTGAAAAGGTTCAAATGTAGAAGGACACTGGTGACACAAATCACATTCCTACTAACTATTTTAGGTTAATGAACTGATTTACAGGTGGCAGTGACCAACCAGGGGACGAACAGCATGAGAGGCAGGAAAAGAGACAACCAGCAAGGAAGCAACAGTTTCAAACTTTTAGGAAAAGTCTGCTTTGTCTGCAAATGTTTTATGAGGAAGGAATTCTACTCAACACATCTACTGGTTACAAACAAGACATTAGGGTTAGTTACACTTGATGCACTTGTTTATACCCCTACTTTACTGAGATAAGTGACAGTCTGTGGTTGTCAATCCTGCGTATGTTGTCATGAGTGAGTACTGGAGGAAAACAGGTGCATATCTTTAGTGAATGTTTTGCATTTTGTTCAGCTTGAACCAACAGAAGTTGGCTGTGAACAGTGCAGATAAGGTCAATATGAACATTTCCTCTCTACATTAGTTCAATAAAGTAATCCAGGTGGCATTAATATATTTGCAAATTATTTACATGAGAACATTATTTTCTAGAAGGCTGTAATGTTTCATTATTGTGTCTCATTAACACAAAAAAACTTTTCCAGCTCGAACTAACAGGGAAAAGCGCTGAAACCCAATGATATAAGATTCTCTCAGCTGTCTGTGTGACCGTCAGAGTGTGTGTCTGCATGTGTGTATACATGTGTGTTATTAAAGGCAAAAAATAAATAAAATAAAACAGTAAAAACTATGAGTGAGTGTCAACACATGTGGGAATATCCAGACATGTGCTGATGACCCACAGACATTCTCCTGCATGTCCTTTCAGGTCCTGAGTTTGCCTCCGATGCATCCTCCTCCACCCCAGCTTCACTCCACCAAAGGCCCTGTTTTAAAGCATGAGCTCACAGCCTTTATATGATACTGTATAAAACCTCTCAGTAATGCGCTCTGTGCTTAAAGCGAAACCCCTGAGCAAGGTTATAGTGCTAACATGTACTGTATGCTTTATTAATGCATGAGCCACCCTTCTCCTATCCGGGGAATTCTGATTCTTTTCCTGCAATAAAAGTTGCATGGCCTTACCCACTCTGAAGAGAGTAAATGATTTAACACCGAGGCTTACGGTATGGTAAGTAAGCAACTAATGTTAATTCAGCCTTTTTCTGATAGGGTATCAAGTAGGGGGCGTTTTTACATTTACCCTCCTGTCCCCTTTTAATATGTGGAGAAGCTTTAAGGGAGAGGAGGGGTGGTGGTGGGGGCTGCTTTGTCACGCTACATGTCATCGTATGCTGTAAATATCCAGACAAGGTTTTTGAGTCACTTTGTGCAACAGTAAGGAAATAACACATGTAGGATATTGAAAATGTCGATGCGGCAACTATTTTGATGCAAACCGCCTTTGAAGCTGCATATTTTTTGTTAATCTATGTACAATATTTTAATGTTAACTCATCTCACTCAAAATTTATCTCTTTTATCACCCTCACACACTGTGTTAATGTGTTTATGAGCCAGCCAGTCCTCCCCTGCTCCTGATCAGGACTGAGGCAAAGGAGGCCACATGAGCTACTTAAGCCCCCCCCCCCCTCCTTTGCTGCATCAGAAAGCCTCAAAAATTCAAATCAACATTAAAATAGTTTTATGTGTAAGTAAGATTCAGTGAACTCCATTATTTTCCCCACTATTTGCTTGAATAATTCAGGGAAGATAGCTGAATTATGGATAAAGTGTACAGTTTGAAGAACGGGTTCATGTGCAGCCCGGGGCTATAGCCTGGCTTTAATGATGTCTGGAGATGGTGGACGGGCGGAGGGAGAAGTCGTTAGCTCCACAGTCATTTTCTCAAGGATTAAAAACACGCTCTTAAAGCAGCAGGGTGGACCAGTGAACTGAGGGGGACTGCAAGGACTAAAAATGCAAAATTCTGCAAAAAAGTCTGGAGAATTTCCTGACTCATGCTCGAATCAGGAGGAGAACACAATGAGAGCTTTCATTCTGAAAAGGAGCTCTTGAATTTGGCGATTTAAATCTTGATTTGCTTAATTATTTTGCAAAAAATACCAAAAAAAAGTCCCTAAAAATATTTTTCTTGGTACCACAAAGACAAAATTTGACCGTTAGCATTTGGCTAAGATTATTATTATTATTATTATTATTATTATTATTATTATTTTACACTTTTATTCTGTTTTTTAATCAAATGTGTTCTGTATAATGCTAGTTTTCAATGTCATGCTTTGTGAAATATCAGTGTTTTTAGTTTTGTTTAGAAATGCCGTTTCCAGAAATATTGTTGTCTTTTGACACCAAAGGCCACTGTTTTGGAAAAATGTAAACATAAAAAATATTAACTAAAAAAAAAGAAAAAATGCATTTAAATTGAGGAACCAGTGCCAAAGTAGAATCAAAGAAAATCTTTCTTATAAATTACAAATACTTGTGCATGCAGTATTGTAAGAACATTAGTGTTTTCAGTCACTCATTCAGTCTCTAAATGCGTTTCCATCTCACAGGATTAGCTTCACATCCAGTATGAGCCACAGGTTCTATTTTTCTTTAACCCACTACGACCCTATTTAAAAGTCTGGAATCTTAAACTGGCACAGCCAGGATTTATACTATTAGCCGGTAGCAATGACATCCAAAAACACACACTTAGCAGCTCACACACATAAACACCCTTCAACAGTCAGCAGGGAGCCTTCCTGTTCCTACTCACTCCAACAGGGAAGCCAAGCACAAACTACTCTCCTAATTACCCACCTTCCTCTAATTATCCAATCATAAAGCCATTAGCAGTCTCACACCATATTAACATGGTCCCGCCTACATGCCAATTTGTGCAGTGCCAAGATGCAACTGGAAGGGATTTTTCAGCATGTAACCTTACAGAGCGCAGTATCATACGGGGTAAGACTGTGCTTTTTGGCCCTTAAAAAACAAATAAAAAGATTTCTAAACAGGATTTAACAGAAGCTGCAGACACAATAAAAGCTTGGCTGTTGATTTATATGCCTTTAAAGGGTAACCACGTCATTAAATTCTGCCAAAATTCACCTCGTAGCATTTTTTTTTTTTTTTTTACAAATGCAATAGAGGTATGGGGGAGCAACAACTGCAGAGGACCTTGTGGTTAAACAGTGTGTGACAAGGAGGATTTTTTGGACATGCAGGAAACCGACTGACCCCCAGTCAGTGTAGCACAGACATGGAGCCAGCAGACAGAGCTGAGCAGCCATGAGCAGCTTTCTGCAGACTCTGGACTTATCAGTGGGAGAGTCTGGTGGAGCTTTGACAGTCGAGAACATTAATGACACTTGGATGGAGTCACTGTGTGGGCATCATGGTTACAGCAGACTTAGAGGCTCTGCTCTGATGTGTGTGTGTGTGTGTGTGTGTGTGTGTGGGTGTGTGTGTGTATGGGAGAGTTTAACTACACAACCACAGCTCTGTTTAACACAGTTAAGCTCACTGTTTGTCTGCCCTAAGTAACTTGTTAAGCTTTGGGTTGTTTTTAGCTCTTAGAAGGATTGCTAACTCTACCAGCAGCCATTTACACTTGTGTGTGGTTGCTGACATATAAAAAAAAGAAAAAAATCACTACTTTAGAAGGTAAAAGAATTCAACCAAACTAAACTTTTAAATCCAAGCAGATACAAACACTTCTGAACAGGAAAAGCACATTTTAAAATGTAAATTGTTTTTAAAAAATCACTTGTATTCACATTAAACACCAACAAGAAGCTACTTGATTATGTTTACAGTGCAAAAATAATTTGGTATTTAGTTTTCTCATATGCCATACATGTATATATCTAAGCTTAGTGAGTATAATTCTCAGATCATGTATAACGAGAATGCATCATTCAGATGTTGTTCTGTCTCACAGCTGATATCATTATATTCTACAGGAGGAAAGTTGTGTTGTTGATGACCTGATGTTTAATCCAGATTTTTTGGCTGTAAAAACTCAACATGAGCTCTACTTCTTAAATAAAATCTCCCCCCATTTTGGCATTTAAAGGCCAACCTACACACTCACTTATCAGCTGCTAAAAGACATGAAGCAAGCTAAACACACTTCCAGCAAAGGCTGAAGGCCGCAGTTGGACTTTTGGGGTTTTCATTCGAGCCTCCCAGCTCAAAAAGGGGAAGATTTATGTTCTGAATATTTTCATATATACTTTGTCTTCATTGACAAAATAAGATGCAAAAGAAAAACCGAGGAGAAGGTGAATCCTAGTAAATCTATTATTGATATGTGTTCAGTCCCAGCGGCATGTTGTGCAACAGAGTTTCCAGATTGTTCCTTCCTTTATTCATACCCATCAGAGGGATGGCAGGTTATTGGAGGGAATGGGGCGGACGAAGAAGACACAGAGCACAGATGTTGGCACAGCTGCAGCGCCGAGGAGATGCTCGGGTTAACGGGTAGCTCGAGACGTGCGCAGACTGTGTGAGAGGGATACTGGGGCGTTAGCTGTAGAGCTAGCTCATCCACCTGACTGAGCTGGAGGTCGAAGCAGAGGTCAACTCTGCAGAAGTGAAGAGAAGAACTGGAAGAAAAATGAAGAACTATGAAAAAAATGAAAAGCATGAGAAGCAAAGATGCTAAGCAAGATGAATATAACTCAAAAGGAGTTCAATTAGAAGCATTTGGAGCTCCACCGGATACTGATTTGTGTATAAGCTTTCATCTTCAGGCCCTAATCATTGACTTAAATCCCAAAGTGGAGCTCAGCTGATTCTAAAGTTCCCCTGTTTTCTCAAATACAGATCTGGTGATGCTATAAATCTCAATTTAAAAGTAATATCTTGACTGCAAACAGCGAAACCCATCTGTGACATATCACTTTGTATTACACTGGCACCAGTGAGTGTTGTTTGTGTGAAGCCAGGGCAGCACATTACAGGATATCTGGGATTTTTTTCAAACTCTCTCCAATTGCCATTTGGAGCTGAAAACATGTTCAGTGCAGCCATTAAACTGAATAATCTACATTGGTATTGACTCACAAAAGATTTAGAGGCTGAAGTCAGATCTTTCTATGCAGATTAAAACATTTATTTTCTTGATAAAAACACACACACTTCCTCCATTCTGCCAGAAATCCCACTCGCTTTTCAATATCCCATTAAGCTCAGAGATGTCTGGATCCGTACAGCTGATGGTCTCGGGCAATAGGTCCTGCAGTGCAACGCTTTAATAGACTCCAGCAAAAGCTTTGGCACAAAGTCGAGCCAAAGCCGGGAATGAAACTGAGGCTGTCAACACTGGCAACGACACAAACAACCCACAGAAAAACTGTATCACCCGCACAAAATGTGGAGACAAATCCATTCATTCTTCCTTCCAACAGCAGCAACTCCAAACACTGGCTGCACAATGACATTGTTTTATTTGATGACTCTTTCAGTCTGTTTCTCTGTTAGCCCGTGAAAACAACCTCATTATCTGACCAGACAAGCAAGGTGACAGCAAATAATGGTGCTTTGTCAAAACTGATGCATGCCCAAGGTATGGACTGACAAAAGAGGAGCTCAGTGTCTCGTCTTTGTGAAGCCACACAGCTGTTCCCCCTCCCCTCTGCACACAATCAAAACCTCTGCCATTCAGTGCCACAAACCAATAAACGCTCCCTTTGTCTTAGCTTGACACCATTGTTTTGTCTTCATAAAGATTCTTCTTCTTCTACAGTTGCTTTTTTGTTCGATTTCCAAACCGAGCTGCGTAGTTTTTCGTTCTTTCTTTCCAAACGCTGCTGCTCACTCATATTTGATTTTTCTTCTCCCTTTGCTTCTGCAGGCACCTTGATCCACATGTTTCCCCTCAAAATGGAGAGGATATGAGTGCACAGAGTATATTAAAGTTACATTTCTATAAAAAACAATTATTCTGCTTCATCATTACCATAAAATAATCTGATTAAGGTATAGAAATTCATACAGACGCCCTCTGGGTTTAGAAGTTTCTTTGTGGAGCAGCTACACACTTTGTGCCCGATGGCATCACCAGTGTTTCTCCTCTGTGAGAGAGAGAGTCCTCTCAAACAGATGTTGGCAGCGTCTTTGTTGACACTGAGCACACCCTGCTGTCAGCGGCAATAAGTGGGTATTCATATCTGAAAACGTAATCTGTTTCATCTTTTTGGTATAAAGGCCAAGGTTAAGCTCTGAAGGAGATGCAGAAGATACCAGACACTTCAAACTGACCTCAAAACCATGTTTTTGGTTCGGCAGGAGCGCATGAAGAACGAGAGCAGGAGAAAGGCAGAGACACGCCCGTGAAAAAAAAAAAAGCCTCACGCAGCAGATACAAAGACAATCTAAAAATACATTAAATGTAAAATGCTTCCACATGTTAAATAACTAGTGAAATACTTGCAGTCAAAATGTTCTCAACAGCTGAGGCAGCAACTTACTGAACTGCTGAGCAGCTCCCCCTGTTGACGCAATAATCCCCCCAACACTGGCTTTATTTGTCTTATATCTTCAGTTAATTAAATCAAAGAAATGTTAAGGAGTTAGCATCATAATTACTGGCATTGTGTACATTATAATGATCCCACTGTAAGTAAAACCTGCCTCACAATGAGGTTATTAGAGCTTTAAAACAGATGCATCAAGTACAAAAACCAAAATAAACATGAACTGAACCAGAATATAGTGAGCAAGGACATATAAACTGATTAAGAAACACTTAAACATAAAGAAAAGTGAAAAATTAGTGGGTAATATATTAAAATGCATGAACATAGAAGTTATTTTCCATAGAATCTGTATCAGTCTGCTAAAAATGCACATTGCAAACCAAACTGTGGATTAGGACTTTAAATGACCTCAGCCAAGCAGCCGGCTCTCCTCCTCCTCCTCCTTCCCTGTTCGCATCTCCTCCTCCTGCCCTCCTCTCTCTCTCTCTCCCTCTCTCTCTCTCCTCTTTTTGGAGCAGTGTCGTCCCCCGTCATCTTCAGGTCATAATGTAACATGACACCGGCGGTTGCAACAAGGCCGGCCGGCCAACCCGAGCGTTTAAGACCAATGAATATCATTTGCTCCCGGTAGGTTCCCTGGCGCTTTCAGACACCACCACCGCCAGACTGAATCAGCGTTCGCGCCTGTCATGTCTCTGATGTGATAGAACACACATGGACAACACGCATGCACGGACACACAACCGTCCAAACACACCCCCGGACACACACATAAACATACTGTACAGGTGCACGCACAGAGCTGCATCACAGCCTGCAAACGTGCACACTCTCAAAAAGAGGCTCAGCTCAGAGGACATGCACACACGCATCAACACACACTGCTGCTCACACACACACACTCACACACACAGGATATTGTCAGCCTCTGGAGACCACTCTGTTGTTTCTGATGCTTCTGTCATCCTCAATACGCTTCACGCTGCTCTTACAAATCCACAGATTTCTCACAACTCACACTTCTTGTGCCCCTTTTTTTTTTAATAACCGATGGCTTTCATGGGTTATCACCATGCAAACCACATTAGGACCCTTTACAGGTGAAAGCAGCCTTGGTGACATCCCCTCCCTCATTAGGAGGATTAAATCCAGCGAGCTGCCCTTCTCCTGGGTCAGAAGGAGCCACAATAACCCCCTTCGACACTCACCTCGGCTCTGGTTTCCTGAGCTTAGACTGCTGTTTAAATTCCCTCTGAAAATGTCCTCCCCGGGGATCCCCGGGGCTTTGATCAGTCACCCCCGATGGATGCACCCATCCACCTCCCCTAACCCCACCCACCCACCCACCCACCCTACCAGTGGGGGAACAAGCGGGCTGAAGGGGGTCAGGGGTAACGCTGTTGGAGATAAGAAGAAGGAGGAGGCAAAGAATGAAAGGGGAGGGAGGTCTTGTAAAGATCAACTGGAGTTGGGTAAAGAGGTGGATAAGTGGGAGGGTGGGCTAATGAACCCCACTAATACCCCCTCAACACACACACACACACACACACACACACAGGCAAAGTAGCCTAATTACCTGCCTGATCTGGTGCAACGACTGCACCTGCAACGAGGGGTCAAAGCGCGCGGTCGGGATGTGCTAACAACCTTGTTAGGGAAAACCTCATGTTAATGAGAGCTAATCATGCTGCGTATTTAGTTTCATGCTAATAGGGCGGCATGTGATCTTAAAAGATCACTAGTAATGCATAGATCAGGCGATATCTTTTCATCTTGAAAGTAGCGCTGCGCTGGACGCTGCACTTCACAAGTGGAATCGTTCGTATCAATCTTGCACAACTGACTGTATATCACATGCAATCGTGCACAGCAATTATAATCGGTGTTTGACATGCAAGTCGTACTGTATAAGACTCGTTCGCGTTGGCAGAATGTAGGTACATGAAGGCAGGAATGATTCTTACTGACCAACAGGAAAAACTCTGAGCTCCAGTAATTCAATGGTTTAAGTGACTCAAGTCTCATTTCCCCAAAAAATAAGAGAGAGTTAGTCGCAGCCTGTTTGGATTTCCTCCTTAAAGACCATAGTTTGAGTTCTTACCTGTATATCTAAGTGTGTCATCAAACTGAAACTCATCCTTCTCTTTACAGGAGATCACAAAGCAGCTATTTTATACAGTAAATGTGCTGAAAATATTCAGGAAATCTATTCTCAGACATCCAGGATATCAAAGCAGATCGTAGATAGAGGAGCTCCCAAACTGCTATCTCATCAAATTAACATTTATTAAGATAAAATGATGCTCTGATAAAAATGTGAGTGCATGACAAGAGAAAGAAAATCCTCATCTCTCTTCAAGAAAGAAACGCGAAACCGCCCGAGGCCCAAAGCCGTGACCAAATACAAAGTTTTCAGAGGAAGTGATGGAGTACATTGGAGAAAAATTGAGGGAAAAGTGGAGACAAGGAGCAAGTGTCATTTGGTAGAAGAGCACTGCAGTCAAAATATTTCCCTTTCTCCATCTGAAAAGGGCAGGTAAGCCAATTTGGGCTGAATTATGTCGTACATATAATGCTTGAATTTGCACATAAAGCTCTGAAATGTTAAGAGGACTCGGGCACTTTTACACTCATCCTCTATTACAATGCAGTCACATGAATAATGATACATTACAGTCTGTCTACACAAACTACCTAAGTTATGCAGATGAGAGAGATTATGGTCACACTAAGAAACACTTAATCTGATCATTTTTAACATTTAATCACTGGGCAGATTTTAAAGGGGTAGTGTGATGGACAGGAGAAATGCTTTTTTGCTTTCTAGGGAACAGTTTGATGAGAAGCTACAGGCAAATAACCCTTTGTTAAAAGATAAATTTTTATGTTTCTACACATTAATTTCTATTGGATTAAACAAAAAATGTACCAAACCTCAGTGTCGGCAGATTTTAAAACAGTTTTACGGAACCGGGTTGACTGTTTTCACTCTGTATGTGAAGCTATGCTAATCTGCTGCTAACAGATAATATAAAAATCATATCAAACCTCTTTTTCAACTCTCCACAGCCAATGAGTTCATCGAGGTGAATTAGGGGTTGTTTTAGTGCAGGTTAAGCTGTGACTAAGTGGACCTCAGAGGGCTGCAAAAGTAGCAGAAGAAACAACTTTTGGAGAAGCACAACATCACACTGCGGTGGCCAATCAGCCGACAACCCTGCCATGAGTTAGTCCAATGACTTGGGCCAACATTCCCGCTGATGTTTGCTGGTTTACATGGCAGCAGTTTGGGTGGAGTTTTCAAAAGAGTACACTCTAAAACCCAGCTTAAAAAGTTTTAATTTTCCTGTCACTAAAGCGCTTTGTTTCGTGTGGACAAAAGCCCAACAAACCGCAACAAAAGTCCAACATTTTACGTCCAATCCCTTGTCATTTAACAAATGCCCATTAGTGTGGCTGTGTATTAACGTTGTGCATTTGATCCTGAGTGCTCTTTAAGGTCCTTGAGTTCAATTCATTTCACAAATGCCAACCATCCGCATTCAAACACAGAAATTACACCCGCATATCATAACATCAAGACGGATGAGTCGACTTTAACGCATCTCATCCCTGCAGCTTTGACGATGATGCCTCACTAAACAGCTCTAAACAAACTCTCTCAAAGCCCCTGATGAATAAGTGAAGGGATAAAAGCTACATCGATACCATTCTGAAGCATTAACATGCCAAATAAATAAATAAGTGGTGATGTGCAGGAGGAGGGGGGTGGTGGTGGTGGAGTAAAGATGGGGCGGGGGGGAGTCGTTGCACATTCTTTTGTACATTGAATCTATCTTATCGGAGCGTGTAAAAATAGCTTGACAGAGGCTAATTGTGCTTGTTGCTGAATAATGGATCACAGCGGAGAGGGCCTTCCTGGAACTGGGGCGGGCGCGACTGTTCCCTGCTGAACCTACGGCTTCCTCTCCCTGCTTTTGCCTTCAGGTAAAAAATCTGCCACCACCATCCCTCCTCCTCCCCTCCTCCCCCATCACCCACCCAACCATCCTTCTCTCTTCCTCCTCCACAACTCCTGTTCTGTTCATCTTCGTCCTTCCTCCGTCTTTCGCTTCCTTCCACTTTTTTCAGCGGGCGCTCGAGAGTTTTTTTTGAATGTCAGACGCTGAAGCTGAGTGAAACAAACGGGACCAAAAAGTTTTTACAGGTGAGAAAGAGTCTCAGATTTGGTTTGTTTTGTGAAAACTTTGATAAGTTTTGAACATATTGATCTGGAGGTCATACTCTCTGACCCAAATTGTGAAACTATACTGAAAAATAGCTCTTATGTGGATTAAAAATAAAAAAAGTGTCTTAAAAATTACCCATGAAATTTACTTTTGTGGAATAATTCTATCAATAATGAGAAAATATCATTGTTTACATATTACATTAAGGCGTATTACACATATTACATTAAGTATTTCTTATTTAAACTCATGTCTCTTTCAGGCCTATTTAGACCAATAAATAAAGCCTATTATTCTTCTATCCGACGAAATGAAAATAGTCCAAAAACATCTTATTCTATAGTGTGAAAAAGCAGAAATTTTTACAAACACCAGTGCAGCAATATGATAAAAATCAGCTGTTATGGTGAGAAATTGAGTAAAAAATGTATAAATTGAGTGTTTATCCACCAACAGCCAATGAATATTAAGCCCCAACTCCTTTAAAAATGGAGGAATGCTTTTTTTTTGCTTCACAAACACACCATCAGTGTTACTTTTTCCTAATATTGGAGGCATTCAGGTCATGTAGCATGAAGACCAGATTCTTGTGTTTAAGTCAACGGAACAACAATTAAATTCAAAAGTTGCAGTTTCCTTAAACCCTGACAGCAAAAAGAGAGAAAAATCTAATCCTCTTACTCCGCACGACCCCACGAGTGAGAATGAGGCTTTGTTGGTAAATACCCGTATCAAGTTTGTTGCTTCACATCTAATATGGCGTCAAAGTTGTCGTCCATGTGACTGGGAAAGTTGAAAGCGTGAGGTTGCATCTTTGCATAAACGTCTTAGCTGCTATCGTCTCATCAGAGGAACGAGTGCAGCTGATGGAAGACTGCTTACACTTATTCCCCTCAACAACTAAAGGCTTGTTAAAAATTGCTTTTCCCCCCGTCTGTCGTTTGAAATATGTGTGCAGCTAATGAATCCCGCTCTCTGGAAAGTTAAAACAGTCCCTGCTGCTGCTGCTGCTGCTGCTGCTGCTGCTGCTGCTGCTGCTGCTGATGTCAAGGAGAGAAAATGTAGCTGTTTTCATTTGAAATTCAGACTAACATGCTTCAGTTTTTATGCCCCAAAATCCATCCAAACATTTTAGCTGTGAGGAGTTATTAATCAGAAATGACTGATGTTTTCCTGTTGTTGATGAGAAGCAGACATTTTGCAGGTAAATGTCATTTAACTGAAACAATTTCATGCATTTTCTTCTTTTTTTTGCACGACTGCTGGAGCCCTATGATGAACTGTAGATAACAGCTGTGATAATTGCTTTGACAGACATAACATGGCTTAGACAGATAAGTTTATCTTTCATTACTCAGATTTTACACTCTTCGCAGCATGAATCAAGATAAACATCTCCGATAAGACGTCTTTGTGGAGTATCAGTGTATCTTAATTGAACAAAAATATTCAAAGAAGGTTTGGACGAAATGCTAAAAGGAGCCATCAGAGTGAACGTTCACAACTTCAAGTGTCTGTACATTCAGACGTTTTCACCTGCAGGTCGTCTCTTTTGATCAAAATTTAAATCTCTGTCACTTTTCCCAGATAATTAAAACCCAGGTGCTTCTCTTCTCATCCGTCCAAAACATGAGATGTGTTCAATGCTTGTTTTGATTCGTGCGTCTGAACTTCACCTGCTTAAAGAAAAGTGATTCAGTTTGAGAAGATTATCTTTAATCTGCCTGTTTTTTCATTTTATTTCTGAGTTATTTATTCAATTTATTTAAATTAAGTCCACTGAAGGAAAACTCTGCTTTTTCTGGCAAGTAAATCCATCAAATTATATGAGATTTTTTTAAAAAACAGACTTTTTGGAACTAATTAAATTAACATTTTAACACACTGGGAAACTGGGAAAAAAAACTTTTAAAAGTTTGACAGAATTAACAACTGATTTACGCTTAAATAACAGAATTATTCGAGCTCATGTTGATTCTTGGACCAGAGTGCACAGCAATTAAATGTGTTGTATTATTGTCTTTAAAAAAAAATATGGGCGATAAAAGAAAATACATCTGCACCGGACGAGCTTTCAGCGTCAAGACTCCGCTGTATTTTCCACTTTGTCCAGCTCTTATGCTCCTCAGTTCATTACACAAGCTGCTCGAGTCCAGCCGGGGCTGGTCAGTTGTCCATTTATTTGTCCATAAGGCCTGATGGGAGAGGAGACCACTCTTATCAATATTTCATATAATCATATGATGTTGTGTTTGGTCAATCTGCCTTTTATGGTCTCATGCTATCTTAAGCTGAAGCCGTCAGTACTTAGGGCCACAGAGGAAATCAATGGGCAGGATAACATCAGTGGCCTGCTGGTTACTGTAAGTTCAGCACGACTATGTTAACATTTCCTGTAATGTTGACATCACAATGTTGTTATGACCCACTGAGGGAGAATTTCAGATACAGCAATAATTCTTTAATGGCACTCATGAGACTTTGGAGCTTCTTAATGTTTTACTGAGGAAAAGTTCAGTCTTATACTTGCAGTTTTGTTTTTTTCTGTTTTAATGTCTGTATATTATTATAAAAAAATGCATTATGTTTGTGTAAGTTACTCGTGTTTGCTTTGTGCGTGATTATTAATTTTACAGGATGTGGAAAGAAGGAAAAAAAGCCTCTTCTTTTACTTTTTCTGCATAACTCACACGAGCTGTTTAGGTTTCCTTCAGTGCATCCTAATCCTACCTGACATTTCTGAAGTGTTTTAATATTCCAATATTATGATCAACGGCTCATAATGCAGGCTACATGAATAATTTCGGTGCATTCGGTGGAGGCCTGATTATTTGAAACAAGTCCTGTTCTGGGCTTGCAGGGAGCCGGCGGATCCAAAAACACCATTAGCCAGGTGGTATCCCATGAATTAAAAATAGCCGAACACAGTTTTCCAGTCAGGCTGCTTCACTGCATCCCCCCCACCACCACCACCACCCCACCCCACAAACCCACCCACCCTCAACTTATCTCCACCCCCACCCCCCCACCTCCACCACCAGCCGACACAGCACACAGTGTTTCGTGACAGAAGGCCGCCTCTCCTGCAACCTGATGAAGAAATCTGCCGGAATGAAAGAGAAAGAGGAAGAAAGAGAAAGGGAGGAAAAAAAAATCTGCCAACTGATCTGGACACAGATACGTGACCCACATACCCCCCCAGCTCGCCCAATGCACCCCCACCCCCCCTCGCCATGCTACGACTGTCATCTAAGGATGTTTTCACAATGTTTTACCATCCAATTTTTTTGGAGTGTACCTCAGGGACGTGTGAATTAGACGGCAATCGGGGAGAAAATGTGGTGGAGACACCTTAGCGACGCTGCGTTAGCGAGCTGTCACGAAGCCTGAGACGGCGCCCGAATCCCCCCCATCCCTCCACCCCCCTGCCTCCACCCCCTCCCACACTGCCAGAGTTGCTCCATAAAAGGTTGAATTTACATCGAGGTTAGCCTCAACTCAATTCACATCAACTGGTTCCTGCCGCCAAGGACTCAGAGACTTGTTCTAATAAAACATCTCCATTTAAACCCGGTGGCTGGATTCATCCCTAATTTATGTTACAAAGGTGGCCTCACATCCCAATGAGCAGCATGTGATGAAAGAGAAGCAGAAAGAGAGATAAAGAAAGACAAAAAAAGGGGGAGAGAGAAACAAAGTAAAAGAAAAAACAAGGAAAAAGTAAGAAAGTAAGAGAAAAAAGATAGAAAATAGCCAGAGTTTGCAAGAACAGGAAAGTAAAAGCAAGAGCTGGGAGAAATAAAAGTTAAAAAAGGAGAAAGTATGGAAGTTGAAGTATGAAAGGATGAATGCATATAAACAAAGGGAAATAAAAGAAATAAAGGGATATAAAAAAGAAGGGCAAGGAAAAATGGAGAAAAAGAAGGATAGGTGACAACAAAAGTGACATAAATTAAAAGAAAGGGGGAAGATGAAAAGGAAAAAAAGCATCTATGGGAAAAAATTAGGAATGTCAAAAAAGAAATGACAGCAAAAAAAAGAGATGAAAAACAGGGCAACAGCGCGACCCTGCTCAGAAGCCGTGGTACTAAAATAGAAAGAAAAAGAGAAATGAAGAGATGGAGCACTGATGCGCCACCATAATGCAGCCTCCCAACAACACCCTGCATGCTCTTCACTGCCTGCTGTATATTTAATAGCCACTCCATCATTCTGCCTCCTTTCCTCTCTCCCTTTCCCTCTCTGTCTCTTCATCCCTCCGTCGTTTCCCCCCTGCTCATCCACGCTCTTGCCCGAGCAGATGGGGATTGTAAGGCTCGGTGGCGCATTCCAGCATCGCAATCTGTCTCCACGTGCTGCTCTCCAATCCAGGAGGAAAAAAAAAAAAGAAATTAAAAAAAAAAGAAGGCCGGAGTATTTCCCACATTTTTGCTACATATGCAGCGCTTCAGCTTGTGCCAGTGTTAGTGAAATAAAAAAAATCAGCGAGACGGTTTTGGAGTGGCAGCATGTCAACAGAGACAGACAGAGGGGAGATATGGGGAATAACTGTTTGCTGGGTTTTTTTTGAGGGGGGGGGATTAATCAGCTGGGAATGCTTTTTTTTTTTTTTTCCTCCCTGCGTGGGTGAGAGTAACTGCGATCGAGGCCAAACGGAGAATTAAATTTACACCATTACAAACATGTTTATCTTTATCCCTATGCTCGCTGGTGGGGGGGGGATAAAGTCTGTGTGACGCCAGTTCAAAGTATTGTCACATTTAACCGTGTCACAAACTTATCTCCCTCTGGGGGGGTTTTTTGTTATTTTGTTTTTTTTTTTTTTCTTGACTGTCAATGGCATAAATAAACAAGGAAATAGCCAAAAAGCGGAGGGGTATCTGAGGATTCCTGTGTGTCTGTTTGACCCAGAATGCCCTCTTAGAAATAATATATAATAAGGAACAACAGCATGTCAAAGGTCACCGCAAGACAAACAACAGTAAAACATTTTCACAATCGTTTGATTTTTGTGAAGTTTTAATTTTTACCCCAAACTCCCACTGAGATGAACTTGTTTCGTTAAGAAATAAATGTTAACAAATGAATTTTCCTCGACTCGACTTGCCCTGTGGGTTAACATCAACGCATCATCATTTCCATATTCACCTCATTGTGTCAGTCACTCATCCTCAACAAAACAGCCTTTTCCAGGTCAGAGAGATGCTTCTCTGGCAAATTTCAAAAGTTCAACACAAACCAGGAGGAGCAGGAAGGAGGGAGGGAGGGAGAGAGATGGGAGAGGAAGAAACAGCCTGTGAGGTGGCGGCGACTCGTGACACTGACATCGCCAAAAAACTTGGTGGTGTGAGGAGCAAAAAAAAAAAAAAAAAAAAAAAAAAAAATAAAGACACCAAACAAAAAATTTTTAATCCACCCAACACACCCAAGGTTGAACAGGCGAGCGGCAGCGGC
>JAQMCX010000003.1:21070310-21097881 GCA_029814765.1 Acanthurus leucopareius
CTTCTAGTGACCTTTGTATAGTTTGTATTTTTTCTGGTTGTGGAGTGCTGCAACAGTGGAATTTCCCAAATTGGGATAAATAAAGTACATCTATCTATCTATCTATCTATCTATCTATCTATCTATCTATCTATCTATCTATGTAAAAAAAACAGTTAAAGGAATCTTTTGGAGACTATTTTGGAAGAAACCGACAAACAATCCCCTCACAAAGTTTGCATTACAGCTGGGTTAGTGCTTCCACATCCTTTGCACGAGAAAGTGCAAAATAAATTGTCCGTCTTTGCCAAAGTAGTGGTCGTGTACCAAAAAGTGCATAATAAAAACATCGTAAACATCTGCATGATCAGATTCTGACCAAAACATCAGCCAAAGTCCTCTAATGGTAGAAAAATTGGTATCAGCGAACATATGCTGGTTGGTAAGTGCGTAGCTATGCCTAACTTGTTAGCGCAGGTGTGTTGTTACGTAGTTCTTCCACCAGGGAGCACTAACAAGCTCATTTTTCAACCCGGTTCAAAAATTTTCCTCTAAAATCAAACTTCCGAAAAATGTGATATTTTTTTTATATCTAAAATAATCATGAACAGCCTTCGTTGTTAATGTTTTCTTTTTAAGGCTAATCTGGGAAGAAGATTTGGTAATCAACAATATATTTATGTTAGTTATGTAGTTTAAATTTGGACTAAAAGTTCCCGTATCACTCAGTCTATGACAGAAACTAAACTCCAACTGTGTGTTTCAAGTCAGACATCTTCAACCAATCAAACTTCATGGTTTAACAAAGTGTTGTTGACACCACATTTGAACTCCTCGTCTGCCTCCTGTCTTCTCTTTTATCAGTCTTCAGCCTCAGTCCTTCACCTCTTCCCACATAAAGACACAGTTGTTCTGTCGGACTCAGTCAATCCAAAGTGAATATGATGGACAAAGGTACACAGATAATACGTCCGTCTTCTGTCTCAGCACTAAGTGGATGCTGCTGAAAAGGCGGGCCTTTATGTCTGACCCCAGGAGGTCATACTGATAGCAGATCCCGTGTGTATATGTATATGAGTGTGTGTGTGTGTGTCTGTCTCCATCACAGCACTGTTCTACCACAGTCTGAGCTGACTGATGAACCGAAGACATGGCTGTTTATCTTGTTGTCTGACTCGACAGATAACGCAGGAAAATGTCATTATTCAGGTATTAACTGTCTGTTGATGTGTTTAAAATGATCATAACTTATTCGATAACGCAGTGTGATATTTGCAAGTTTTAATCTTAGAACAACAGGGAGGAAAAACGAAGGTCGTGGATGATGAAATCATCTCTTTACAGACTGAATTCCTCCACAGAAAAACTTAGATCAACTGGCTTCTCTTCAATTATGGCAATAATAACCATTTGTTAACTACCTGCAGATGGGAAACTATTTGCTGAATCAAACAAAAACATTAGTCACTTTAGTTATATGCGAATAAAAAGCAAATCTTGACGGACAAAGTCATTGATCAGCTCACATTCGGTCATGATACATTCATACATATGAAACATATGTACTCTTTTCCTGCTGTACTCTGTTAAGAGTCTGAAAGCCCAGAGGATTCCTCTTCTCCAATCAGAGATACCAGAGGGTCCAAGCCAAGAGATGAAAGAGCCAGAGGAAAGAAACAATTCTCGTCTTTTGTCTCAGTTTCTGGGTCAAGGCCTAATTGATTTCCTGATTAGTCGTCCATCAACCTAAATCACAACCTGCTTTCACACCTGCGATGGGAGTGTGATTTCATAGTTGAGGAATTCATTAACGTTGAGCGGCTTATTTGACTGTTTAACAAGTCTATTCCGTTAATTCTTTGGGTCTAAAATTAAATGAAACGTGCAGCAGAACGAAGAGAAAGAATGTAAAACTGAAAGAATTGAAATTATGGAATGTACATTTTCTTTTTAAAGTTAATTCCGAATGTTGTTTTCCCACGAGGAATGTGACACGCGTGATTATTCATCTCTTGACAACAGCTCAATTAACACAATAATTTTGTTTTTCGTTTGTAATCATCAGGGGAAATATGCCATAACACAGGAACTTACTAAGTGTAATACAAGCAGTGCTGAAAATATACATAGCCTGTTAGTGACATTCATGCATTTAATTTGTGGAATGAGGCTCGATCCTCATGTGATACATATGCTTCAGCACTCCAATTATCTCCTCAAGAGCACAATGTAGGCATAATTTCCCCAGACTGTATAATTATCTTTGAGTAGGATGACAAACTCATCACACAAGTTTGAGAAACAAGTGGTCTCACTTCAACCAAGTAGGCTGCGATTCTGACTCAAGAAGATCTTATTTTTTTTTAACCTCATTGCAACCAAAAAGGTCAGTGTTTTATTTTGAAATTCAGCCAGAGGAAGAGCGAGTTGCATCCACATCCACAGGCTCAGAGTTTGCTCCAGCCGGAGGTTAACGTCTCACTCTAAGGATCCCTGATTCACTTCCACCAACTAAAGGAGCAAAGTAGGAACCTTGGAGGCACAAACATGCTACTTCTCCCTGCAGCTGCCCTTTAAATCTTTCGTGTCCTGGGGATTAAAAACACTTTTGCCTGGAGGAAAGAATATTAGTTCTCTCCAGGCCAGAAACCCTCTGCAGAGTAAACACGGCGGTTTCAGCCTCTGTTTCAACAACACTCTGAATATTTTCTGCTCGACTCGCAGCCAGGTTTTGGGTTAATCGACTCAGGATTGCAGTGACATGCTGTTGGCATAACTTGGGTTTTTTTTTTTTTTTGTTTCTTTATGAATGCACATGTAGCAGCAGGAGCCAGGAATGGCCCGGCTGTGACGTCGGACTCTTAAGCTCATACCGACCGATGCTCTTTAATGCACCTGATGACAAAATAATCTCTTGTCAACTTGCTCCTGTCGGAAACATCAGCACATCAGTCCGTCATATTCTGACTCTTTGCATGATCTGAATCAGAAGAGAAAAAAATAAAAACACTGTTATAACTTTAAGCTCTTATTTTAACACAACAGAACGCACAGAATCTCATTCACACTTTCTTCACTTTTCAAACTCAACAATCCTGATGAATCAGATGATCGAGCGGATACTTTTTTACATATTTTTTAAGAGTGTATTCAAGCTTTTCATCAGTACAGATGACTTGATTTCTTGTACAGAACATTAAGTCAGAAGTGAGTTCATGGTTAAAGAGAAACTACACTCTGTTTAGTCAGTGACAAAAGTGTCTGGCTTTGTGTTTTTCTACGTCTGCAGCTCTCAAGGTCATGTGAAGACCATCCACACATACAGGCCTCGCCATGTAAAGAAATATTGTCTTGTGTTTGGTCTCAGCTCAAGTCAATGCTTTTCCTTCAATTTGGCCATCATTAGGAGAGTATTTTGGTGCGCTGGCGGTAACCTGATACCTCTGACTGATGCTGATCGCTCCCCACAGGGCCCCACTCTCTCTCTCCTTCAACAGGCCGAGGCGAACCCGGCTGCAATTATAATACTTAGAATAATTCCACAAAAGTGGAGCCATCATTGAATAATTCAACCTTCTAGTCTTGTCAGGACTTTGCCGGACTTATGACATCATTCGAGCTGAATATCCTTCAGCAGGTGTGCGGGCCAAAAAATACTCAGACAGGAATCGCTGAACTCCCAGAACATTTGAAATGTTTTTAAATGGAGTTTCAAACTGCTGTTTCCTTAAACTGTGCGCAAGCTCAATAAAGTGTCTCAGCTAAGTGAAATCAGTGCTCGCAGCCCTGATCAAGCTTTGCAACAAAGCCCCAGAGTGGTCTGATTTGCACGGCTATGTAAACAAATCGTGTTTAATTTTACATGAGTATTTGCTTGGCGCCCGACACCCCTAAGAGCACGGCCATATCATTAATAAGCCAGACTTGCTCATCAGACTGTAAATGGCTCGCTTCATGTATAAAATATCAGAGGAATAGAGTGGCCCTGCATTTCTAAAGAGGCCTGAATGGACCGCTACATTCTTAGCTGAAATTTATGGAGCACGTCAACACCTGGACTTGGCCATGTTTACAGCGCCACTCCCACAGCGCCTAATGGATGATGAAGGGCCGGCGTGGAACAGTTCTTTTGTTGATCCCTGGACGGTTCTGAGTTTAAAACTGTCTTTTGGGAATCTATCGGCTTTTCTGTGCACAAGGCCGTTCACACAGTTTATTAACCAGATCCTCTGCGGCCAAAATTAGCTCGCAAATAGTTGCTTTGTGCATGAACCAGTGCTGGACTCACTTGGGCTAATAATTAATAAGGATACACAGGACAGTGGACACTGGTTACCACTGTTACTGTCATTATTATACAAATATGACCCATTCATGCATTTTTACATTTTTTTTTACATTTTAAATCCTGATCAGACATTAATGTGCATGAATGTCCCTCCACCATTACATTTCATTACTGCCCTTATTGCAGGCAATGTAGTGCAACTCTAAATAATACATATTATGTGTTTGTAGTATCAATTTACAACAGAAAAAAACATTTTAGGAGAAGCAATTTGCCATTTGAATGGCATGTAATCAAAGTTTATTTGTTTTCAGACAATAACAACTCTTACAATACAACCTGCATAAAGCAACTTGAGTAATTCATTATTTTTTATGGTTGTTGTATCCTCTGCACTTGGTCACAGTTGAAGAAGGACCCTGGTTTTTACTCAGTACTGAAAAAGTTGGTGACTTTTCAACATGCGACAAGATTTATGAGCAAATAAACGAAACCAAAATCCTCTCCAAACCTTGACAAAGGTATTTTTTCTGCCAATTAAACGCTAGTTTTGTCCACCTGCATTGCAGCTACAAATAAATGGTGTACTGATGAGCTCAAAAACTTACAAACAGCACCTGCTACATGCACAGATTTCTAGAAATGAAATATCTAGACACAATTTCGTAGTTATTGCAGTCAGTTTGTATCTGGAGTTAAGTTTTGACAATCTGACAATCCTCT
The DNA here is from genome assembly GCA_029814765.1 of Acanthurus leucopareius. Classification (NCBI taxonomy): domain Eukaryota; kingdom Metazoa; phylum Chordata; class Actinopteri; order Acanthuriformes; family Acanthuridae; genus Acanthurus; species Acanthurus leucopareius. The sequence continues at coordinate 21,075,301 of JAQMCX010000003.1, forward strand.
TTTGTAACTGAAAATGAACACTGATACAGTGGGTACAACGGGATGCTGTACATGTAAAATACATCAATAAAGAACTCGAATTTAAAAAAAATAAACAAATTCAGAAAAGGAGGTCAAAATCCATGTAAAATTTTTAACAAATATGAATGTATTCTTACAATAATAGGACACAGTTTTCTAAATATCTGTCAGGTAAACAAACTATTGAGACTGAAGTGTCCTTACATTAGAAGGTTTACAAAAAAAAAAAAATATCCAGTTGAACTATTGAAAGGGGCCCCAAAATGGATGGCGGGCATAAGAAAACTCCTGTAGTGTTCAATAAGGCATGAGTCCCACAGCGATGCCGCATCGACCCAGTTGAGCTGAAAAAGTTGCGGAGGGTCTGTCTTTGTGAGGGATTTACGCGGCACACACAGCATGTCCAGACTTCCAGATATTAACTATTAAGCACGGCAAGTATCAAGCCCACAAGTCGCAGAGGATATTGCAGCAAGTTATACAGCACGCGCCTGTTTTCCTATTCCCTCGATCTTTTCGCAGAGTGGATCGCACATGCTTTGCCCCCTCAGCACCCCATTTGTCTGCACTGCGGTGTGTAATTGTAAATAAAGAAGAAGCCACTCATGAATGCTCCCTCTGCATAGATGATGTCCTAATTGAGAGATGCAGTAAAATGGTTATAGGGTGTTTTCATTTCATGGTTCACTCCACACTCACCATGCTCTTGCTCACACACGCACGCGCACACACGTGCACACACACAGACATCAAGTCTGTGGTTTGCATCATGAATAAATTGAATATCCTCTTACTAAGCTACTAAATACATCTGCAGTGTCACGCTACAGTGGGTTGGGCGAAGCTTGTTCTATGAAGACCGTTGCCTCCCACCAACACATACAGTAAGAATATAAACATTTTAGTTAAGTGATGTTGCCAGGGCACACAGGCTTTTTTGGGTTGAAGGCCCATGTGTTTTTGGTAAATTCAGTGGATGTACAGCCAGCAGACACACAGTCAGAGTCAAGGCAATACATGCTGCTTGGATAAAGATGATATTTATCTATTTTAGATGATCTGGGGAAGATTTTTGTGCAACGTCTGATGAACTGCATCAGCTTCTAAACACAGATTTCTAAATGTCAGTCCATATTTGAGGGGTTTTTCAGTAAGTTTAGCACAGTTTTTTGCATGTATGATAACATGCATAGAGCTCTTGAAGCATTTACTCTGATCTTCTGCTCTGAGCAGGTTAAAACAATGCCAGATAGTTACTGGCAAATGCAACACAATCCAGACAATAAATCAGAGCCACTAAAGAAAGTATTTGACAGACAAGGTAAAGAAAGCATTCCTCCTGCAGCACAGCAACAAATGAATCCTTGCAACAAATACACAGCCTTTAATATACACAATAATGGAGAAAAAAGCCTATTTCAGATTGTCAAAGCCGAACACAGGAAGTGTGTTCAAAGCAGGCCGACGTCTCCAGGTCTGCAAACTAGATGCCGATCAGTCGAGCGAAAAAGACACAAACACACCATTTTGAAGTTTCTGAATTTCCATGTAGCTCGCCCTAAATCTGGGGGTTAATCTCATGAATATTTGAACAGACATCCATTAATTTGGTTGTTACAATGCCTTATGTATAACTTGCCTCACATAACCTCTTCTCCTGTTTCTCCCATACTTTGCTGCATCTCCTTGAGTATTCTAACGCCACTGGAGGAGAAATGCACTTAAACAGGAAGAATGAGAGTAGGAGTTCATTGGCTATGCAGCTTGGTCTGTACATCACTGGCCAAGACTATGAGAGAGAGAGAGAGAGAGAGAGAGAGAGAGAGAGAGAGAGAGAGAGTGCTCATTGTTCTCTGTATTAGTGCAGCGTTCATTTTGGGTTCTTCAAGGACAACATCCTTTATGCATGATGGCCAAAGCAGTAAAAAAAAAAAAGATAGCAAATGAACTGCACAGAACAAGAAACTTCCCTAACCAAGTTTTATGAGAACTTAGCACTAAATGTGTGTAAGGCTGATCTTGTGTGTGTGTGTTTGTCTGCGTGTATGTGTGTTTGTGTGTGTGTATTACAGTGGTCACTGCAGCACACAGCCAGAGGGCTCAGTGTTTGATCCCTCTCTGTAAAATGGATTATCTGGTGGCAGGAGGGTGAAAGGATAGCAGTGTGTTAGCTTTGAAAAAAAAAGAGACACAAGTGAGTGCAGATGTGTGTGTGTGTGTGTGTGAGAGAGAGTGTGTGTGCATGTGCGCGTATGCGTGTGTGCGTGAGCGTGCATGTGATCTCAGCAGCGGACAGCCCAGGAGACCAGGCGGCCCCTGAGGAAACGTGTCTTAAAAAGCTCTCTATGGCTCCAGCTAATGCTCACTTTGTCACCCAAACAGGGCGGGAAAGATAATCAATAGCCTTTGATAGCTACTATTAGGGTTTTAACAAGCTTTTCCTCACGCTGGGCTGCTCTACTGAGGGGAAACGAGGAGAGCCAAACAAGCCTTTATCATCATGTCCCTCTCAACCCTCCTTTCACTGCACACGGAAAGATCTATTTCATCTTCTGTTAGCACAAGAGCTCCCAAACCTTTCATATCAGGGAAGCCCAAACAGATCAACAACAAGAAATAGATGCACATTTGATTTGACTTTGCTTCATGTTTGGTATACAAAGTCTGAATAACTGTCTGAGTCACAAAGTCTGTGCTAAAACAGCCGTTTTTATACATTTTCTACTCATGCAAACCGATTTTTGTGCATTTTACTCTTTAATCTTTCTGATTTTTTGTTGAGAGGCAGCTTTTTAAGCATCAGTGCATTGAATATTCAACCTTAAAGAAAAGATTTACACTCAAACACACACTCAGACGTGTACACCACCACCACCAAACTCCATCCTCCCAAAGGTTACCGATAAGGGAGCACCTATGTTAAACTAAATCTAATTTGCAGCATCTGCGTTTGTCACACCATTAGAATAATTGTTCCCTCCTCAGCTGTTTCCCAGCTGTTTTCTATCAATTTCCGCCCCTCAAAACCAAATGATCTGTTCATTTCAGAGCCTCGTGTGAGTTTTTTGTTCTTTTCTCTTCGCTAAATCTCAAGCCACTTCTCTCAAAATTAGCCCCTCACTTAGAACATATAATACTAATGACTATAATTAACCCAAAATGGAACTTAAATAATTACGTACCACGAGGATTGCTCATTCAGGAGAACAGTAAATTAATCTTCCATTTGAGAGCCTGATCAAGGAGTATTGTGTTTTATCCGTGCTAACACTTAATCTTCATTTACTAACAAGCTGTATCAAGTGCAGCTGAGCGTCACCGCGGCTACAGTCACCTTGACACAATGCAAACAGGTCGTAACCGAACCCATTAGAAGCTGAGGGATGACTGAACGATCACACCTCCTTCTATTTTAGAAAATGCCATCAAGAGCCCCTTGAGCAAAGCTAAATATATAAAACAGAGGGTTTTAACAGCCAGTGTGTCTGTGTGTGTGTGTGTGTGTGTGTGTGTGTGTGTGTGTGTGTGTGTGTGTGTGTGTGTGTGTGTGTGTGTGTGTGTGTTTAAGCATTGTGTTGTTAATAAATGGAATGCATGATCATGGTTTTTAAACTATTTTTTAACAAGGAACTTAACATGAGACAGTAAAAACAACATCTCTTTGCCCTTGTAGGTTAAAAGTTTGCAAAAATTTTTAATTTTTCTTCAGATTGTGTAAAGTTTTGCTGCAATTGTGGCGTTTGTGTTGACTTGTATTGAGCAAAATGTGTATAACAGAAACACTGATACATAACCAGGCATTATAGGTAAAGAAGTTGTATTTAATAGGCTACAAAAACTTACAAAGCCAACAATGCAGATTTACTTTTACCTTTATTTTATTACTAATCTGCTTTTTGACAATGCAGGCATGTTTGTTTCTCAGTGACCTTGATGAAGGCATGAAAAGGGTTTCATGTTATTGATTTTACCATCTCTGATTATTAAGGGATGAAGGTTTGATGGGTAAAGGATGCAGTGGTGGCACTAGGAGGGGCCAGTCTTTCCTCCCCAGTGTTAGAGGTCTGGTCTGCTTCATTTGAGCGTCACAGTTAACAATCATACACAGGGTGGGACGGCAAACAAGGAGCCACTAATCTATGAGCAGCACAGAGCAACAGGCTCATTGGTTCATCACACAGAGACGCCACTTCTCCATCAGATTTCTGTGTCCCAAAGAGATTTACCGAATTTAAAGGCTTAGTTTTGCTAAATCTTTGAGGTGCTTCAGTGTGTGTTGATGCACCTCTCACTGCTAAAAAACCCACGGTGGTTTTGAACATCACGCTGGATGACGGTGATGCAGCAGAGGAGGACTGGATGAGAGGAACCTGCTGAAAGGCTGGAGGGAAAACAGAGGCAGGCTAAATGAAATCTAATCCGTCTATCTACGTTCCTGGTTTCCTCTTTATCTCATCCTGCAAAGGAGGGGAGGAGAGGGTGGATTTGTGTTTTGTTTTTTTCTTTTTTTTTTTTTTTTATGGGGTTTACAGTAATGCTCAGAGGGTGAAATTATTCCTGGAGCCCTGAGTTTAATTATTTCCTCTCGTATCAATACAGTCCACCGACGTAATTTCCGTGTTGATCTGATTAAAGAAATATTACATTCTGCCAGGGCACGGGCAAATTGACTTTGGTGGCAAGGTCTTGACAAGAACCAGACACGCAGCTTTATGCATCAGTAACGGCGTAACCATATTATCCATGCACTGCTTCCTTCAGTGAAAAGGAAGATGCAGGCTGTTTCCAATGAAGACAAAAGAGGAGAGGAAAGAAATTCAGGATGGAGGAGACGGTGCAGACGTACGAGCGTACACCTTCTCTGAAAGACTGATTACCTGTCAGCAGTGGCCTGTTGCATGAGGTGTGTGTGCAGTCTCTCTAAAGTTAGACTGCAAAGTTCATATTAAGCATTAAGTTGAAACTAGTCAGTGTGATATGAAGGCTGTGTCAGTGTTTGGTTGCTCCACAGAGATGTAAAGGAGGACAAATCATGACTGTGGTGTTTTTACCTCTTTTAGCCAATCAGTGAATTGCACTTTTCTACACACACTGTTTACGTCTGTGTTGACTCTTGTGCCTAACTGTCTTTGAAAACTTTGCAACCCAATAGTTTGGAAGCTAACCGGTAAAGATAATTAGCAAATAAGCTAGCAAACGACAACTAAAAGGTGTTTAAACAACTACAAATACTAAAAAGCATGCACTCTTTAAAAAATAGCTGTTTCGTGACAGTGTTACACTCATTTTGGTAGAATTTTTCCTCCAACAATTTCATTTCTCTGTGCACTTAGAAAAGGCTTTGCTAAAAAAAGATGAATACAAAGCAAAAAGGAGTCAAACAGAGTGCAAGAATGCTGTTCAGCAATCGTGTAAAAGGAGAAGGAGAGTGAGAGAAAGAGAAAGAGCTGAGGGGAGGGAGAGGGGAGACAGGGCAAGAGTGCAGGCCATGTGCTGGGGTGTACACCTGTACCCAGAACAGGTGTTTTCCGCCCCACTTGCAGGCCCCCTGATTAGAAACCGCCACGCTTGCCTTACTCCGTCAAAGGCGAGCTTATCCCCCATCAGTGCGGCTCAGGCTCTGGGTAAAATGATGGTTAATTAGCCAGCAGAAAAGCCACAGGCTGGAGGTTGATGGAAGCATTCCCATCCCAACCTTCCAGCCTCCGTTATACACACAGATCTGTGCATACTGTACACACAGACACACACACAGCAAGGATGAACAGACATCAGCGGAAAAGAGTAAATTAGAGCTTAGAAAACTGCACTGTTTTTCCAAGATTAGACTGAATTTTAGGATGAGAGACATTTTATTAGAGTGGGATATGTCAAATCCAGCATGCTTTAATAATAAACTGTCACCATACAGGGTTATTATGAGATATAATGTCATATAATTAAGTAATTCTCTAGTTATTAGAAAAAAAATGCAACAATAGCCGAAGTGAAGTTAGAGTGAGGGGATTAACGGACCACATTGTATTTTTTTATAAAGTATAACATCTCCTTTTCCTGGCTAATCTGCACATACATAGGGAAGTAATCAAGAGAGAGAGAGAGAGAGAGAGAGAGAGAGAAAGAAAGAGAGAGAGACACTATAATTGTGTGCAGCTGCAAAAAGCGGGAGGCCAGAAGACCCCTGCACTAAACACTTTCACCTGCACAGCTATGCAACCCAGCGTTAAACACTTTCACCTGGACCAAGCCCATGTTTTCAACTTTTAATCATATTTCCAGCAGGAGGCTGAATTACAGTGCAGAAATGTCTTTGTACTGGACTCACAACGGTGGTATGAAAGACATTTTTAGGGGTAATGTTGAGGGGTAATTCTCGAAGAGCAACAGACTTAAAACCAGGTTCAGTAACCTGTTTTAACTGTTTTCTGGCAACAATTGCGTCTGAAATGGTAAAAAAAACACAACTTCTGGTGCAGTCTGAGGAGTCACACAGCAGGGCAGCATGTTCATGTTAACAAAAAGGCTCCTCTCTTTTCCCATCTGCATTCATTCATGTCGCATTCATGCATGTCGCATTCATGCATGTCACTAACTTGGCATCTTCTGCTAAGTTTAATGCACCTCATCTCGCAGGTTCCTGTGGATCCATGGATTGTGGCTCTGCCTGGATTATGAACCATTTTTGCATCAATTGTTGTGGCCAAATTCTACTGTTTTTAATATGATTAGTCATTTTACTAATATTATCAGTCATTTTTATTTACTTTTATCATTATAGTTACTGTCTCTCCATCTGTCTTTATCTCTCAAAAGGAAATTTTCCTCGCTGCTCTTGCAAAGTGCTCTTGGGCAAATTATTAGGTCTCTGTAAATCAAAGAGCCAGTCTAGACTGGTTTCATATCAAAAGATTCAAGATATAACTTATGATTTGATGAATTTATAAATTGACTTTAAAAATTGTTTTTTTTTCAGTGACATGTTCTGTTTCATACTTGCTTTGGCCTCTAACAGACCTCAAAAAGCTGGACCACAGTCATCTGCACAGTTAAACTTTTTAATAAGGGCCGATATCTTAGCATGATATTGGCCCGTACTAAAAGAGCATAAAAGTTTTTCAAATTAAAAGCATTTATCCACAAGGAAACCTGATTTTTTCCCCCTACATTTAAATAGTCATGAAAGAAATCATATTGATCAAGGAGAAATACTGTCCCAGAAAAAGGCATTAAGATTATTGGGACCCAGTTGTTTTGGACTCTGAACATCCACTCGAGAGCAAACTGGTTATCAGGTTTGGAGGAGAAGAGAAATTACATATGTTTGTATTTTAAGGCCACATACTGACTTCTAAATGCTTCATTAAACCCTGAAATGTATTTTAAAGTGTTGCCAGTTGTGCAACACTGAATACAATATAAAGTGACACACTTGTCACCTTGATGCAAGAAGTTTATTGCTCTCATCCATCTCAGCTGCTCGTGTTTATGGCATTGACAACTGTCACATATCCTCAAATCTATCCATCAACTTCCTGCTGCTTATTTGAGTCAAGGTCATAAAGGCAGGATGCTAGGAGAGGTGGTCTTGATGGGTTTTTTACTCCAGTTACCAGGAAAGTCCACCATTATTGATGAGTTTGGTTCCAGGTCTGGAGCTTTGCTCAGATGTGGCTCCTTATTTAGTTGGAAATAAGACAGTTTTAGTTTTTTCTGCCTCATTTAGCTTTTAAACTGTCTCGCTCTTTTTTCCTCCTTTGTTGCTGCTGAGTGAGTTTCATTGTGGCCACTAGTTTTACCTCCGAGCACAAAGCAAAAGGTAAACCCCAAAATATCCTGCACAGAGGGAAGAAGCCTGTCTGGCCAATGGTGGCCTTGAGGCTTGTGCACAAACAGGCACAGACAGGAACTGACAAAGAACACTGGAAACGTGTTTGCAGCTTTAAAATGTGAACAATCCAGCATCCAGCATGGCTCGTGATGCTTAAATAAGATCAGAGGCGAAGTTAAATGAGGTGGCCAAAACGGTAAAAAACCAAAAGTGCTTTATTGAAGACGACTAGTGGACAAAGGCATCAAGATTCAGAATTTTGAAAGATAGATGATACAAGCAGATGCTTTCTAGGGAAGCGAGTATTCAGGAAGGGGGAAGGTGGTGAGTGTCAGACTGAACGGGGGATTTTGGGTTTTGGCATGCATCGCTCTCTGTGGAGCTGGAGCTCCACTTCCTCCAGGCGCACTGTGCAATACGCAGAGGTGATGGAAATACATCTATACAGGCCTAAATTCACATGCTTGTATCCATACATGGACACACATACACGGATGATGCGAACAAACGCTCGCACACTCACTGTACTGCACATGCACGTGTTTCCTGCAGCCATAAGCACTGCTCTGTAACCTAATTAAGAGAACAATTAAGTTTGAGGCGGCGAGAATTGAAAATGAGGGCCGCTCTGTGTGTGTGTGTGAGTGTGTGTGTGTGTGTGTGAAAATGTCAATATAATATTCAGTGTTACCTGACATAAGAAATAAAAGCGTGTTGACAGAACTTCAGGTATTTGGCTTCAGATCTGCTCAAAGTCTCAGTTTGTTTAAAGTGAGACTTAAAAGTTTTCTTTTTTTAACTTTAATTAAATTAAATTTGGAACAAATGCTTCCTGTTTAGGTCAATTTATTTAGGTCAGCTTTGGTTTATTTCTTTAACATTTTACAGTGTTCAAATCTTATCTGCATATTTATATTGTGTTTCTTCTATAATTTGTGCTTCTAGCTGCATAGATTTTGTAATTGAATGTAAAACATTATGATTTTTTTGGAGGATGATATACAAATCAATAGAAACTTGCACTGCCCACATCACCAGTCTAAGAACTCAGTTAGGATAATGAATGTATTCAAATAAGAAAATGTCCTGCAGCATCAGTAAACAGTCACAACTTGTATGATTAATTCAGCAGAAATTTAAAAACAGGACAATGCCCTGCACTTTCTGCCACATTTAAACTGCCTTTTGATACTTCGCTTATTTCTGCCTTTAAATCGCTACAGATACCATGAGGAAAAGCCTCATTACTCAAAGTTCAGGTGGTTTTCATACATGCAGAGTTTGTGTGTTGAGCTGTAATACAGGAGATTTTCATGAGCCCACTGTGGGCTCTTGTCGAAACAACTTAATTTTAACTTAAACTCATGCTAAAAAGGCGATGCTCTTTGACATGTGAGCATACATGATGTTCATCTGACAGAAGTGAGCTTATAGCGCAGCACAGGTCGGCGCTGGCAGCAACAACAGGCCTCTGCAGCCAGGACGCCGAAGAAGCAGGGAAATATTAAACAAAGGAGAGAGCAGACGCTGAAAAATACCTGCTGGCCCAATACTGAGGCTCCATATGCCCAACTCTACCCTGACTGCTGGCTGACTGCTGGCTGGCCAGCCTGCATGCCCACTCTCAAACACACAAACACACAGTCAGACAGACACACACACACACATATGCAACACACGCTTCACTGGGGACAAGCCAGCAAGAGTAATCCTGGCCTACTTTTCCGCCCGGAGCGAACTGCAGCACCGTCTACACACAACTACAACTACAGAGGAGGGAGAGGAGGTGCAGCAGGGGTGGATGAAGAATGAGAGGAGATGAGGGGAAGTTCAGGAGAGGGTGGAGGGGGTGGGAGAAGATGGAGGGAGTGATTAAAAATTGGAAAGAGGGATGGAAAAGGGAAGGGATGACCATGGAGGACTGAGGATGGAGGGGAGCTGAACAATTAAAGAAGATGAGATAATGACTGAAAGAACAACAAACTGAGGGTTAAATGACACAAAGAGGAAAAAGGAGAGAAAGAGATTGATCGAATGAGAGAAACAGGATTGGAGAGAGTTGGTGAATCTTAAGAGAAACCGGTGCAACGGTGGAGTCTCCTGCCAAACAGGCAATGGAGGCTGGCTGCTCTTTTCCAAATAAGCGCATTAGTTAGTGCCACTTCCTCTTGCCGGGAGTTCCTGCTTCATATTCTGGGAAGCCCCAAACCACACGGCGGAACATTTTCACTCCGCTCCCATTGACAGGATGAAAAATGATACCTGGAATATGTAAATAAATGATTACATCACACAACCGACTGCCGTGAACACACGCGTATCTTTTTACTTATTAGCCCAGGACTCAAATTGAGATAGAAAATCATAAAGCAGTGATGTTTATTTATAGGATACACTGCATGCTTTTTAAATAAACTGATAGTTTATATATTCAGACACTCAGGTGATTCATTCGCTCCCTTCAGGGGGAAGCACACGTGCCATAGTTGTTGTTTGCTTTGACTCTGGGTGTAACTACTGTGGTCGGGTAGTTTCCTGAATCCAAATTAGTTGCCATGAATGCCGGCAGTGAAAAAGTGACTTTTATGTAGTAAATTAATTGAGATTTGTCTAGAAACATAATCATTATCAAGCTGGCAGCACAAGCACTTAGATCAAGGACAAACGGCAGAGGAGACAGTAAATCACATGGATGTAAAATGTCAAGCATCAATTCTGGAGGTAAAAATCATTTATCAAAATTAAGTAAAAGTGATTAATTAAAGAAACCGATTGGTGATAATTAAAAAAAAGTTATAAAGCTATGCTGCTATTTACACTCCACCAGATAAAACTAACTACTGTTTCCTGGTAAATGCAAAGGTGCAACTAAGGGAACAGAAAACTTTTCAATGCTAAAATACTTCAAATCTAAACATTAGCTCGGGCTTTTTCAGGCTTTTTATTGCTGAATTGGTTACTTTTTGCCGCTGGAAGTCTCTCAATCAAAATGATGAAAACAAAACACGAGGTTATGAAGCAGCATAGGATCATGGGAAACAGCCTCCATTGCAGATTAAACTCTGTCTGATTGACTCAGGCAGAAATGAAATGTTCACAGACAAGGTGATGTATTAAACTTCTTTTACATTTAGTCTTGTTTGGCGACTTCCTCGATCACTCTGTGTCTTTTAGATACACGAGACAAAATTTAAATGCTCAGTTAACATGAATAAGCAACACAACTCTACAAAATATTTAACAATTAGATTATGTAAAATTTACACATTAAAATGTCAAAAAATGACTCTATAATTAGGAACAGAAACATTCAAACTTTTAAAAGCATTTCCTAGAAATACAATGATGAGACTTACTGTACATTGTGACTCATCTTTTCTATTTAATCCATCCCATTTACATTTCCACTTATCTTTGTTTGTGCATACAGTCGGACCAGACTCGCTAAAGTAAAGTTGATTATCTGCATTCTTCTTCTTCTTCTGTCTGTCCCTCCAGTACAGAGGTGAAACAAGGAGGACTTGTGCTGCATGAATCACTGATACTGAGCTCTGAGAGCAGACAGAGGTGCCTGATTACATTTTTGTCAGCAGGGAGCCAGAAAATGTTCAGAGGAACCCCAAGGCCTTTCTACCTCCAACAAAAAGGGGAAATATGGATCACAGGAGAAGAGGGGGATGGGTATTTAAAGGGTCGGGTCAAACATACACACTGCCTGCGTACACACACACACAGACACACACACACACACACGGTCGTCCCATCGCTCTCACTGATGAAAGGTGTGTCTCTGCTCATGGGTCGTTTGTCGCGGGCATCTCTACGGACGGCTCATTGGAGAGTGCAAGGACCCCTTCATCTTTCACCATGACAGGTCTCGGACACCGGGCACCCCCCATGACAGAGGACCCATAATTCACCGGAGGAGGGGGAGTGGAGCTAATGGCCTTGACTCGAGGCCTCGGTAATGATCACGTCCAGATTTCCAGTGTCACACATGGATGTCGGACCCACGTTCACATCCTGCCTCCTGTTGTCACTGGAGACGGGATGCGACCTCACACACTCATCTCATGCTCATCAACTCTGACTCTAAACTGGGGTAGCTGGGTAAAAATATGCTGGTGGGCCAACTTCTGGCCTGCATCAGACCAGGATACAGTCAGGCGTTGTTAATATATTGGATTGATTTTGTCCTTTTGTTCAGCGGCAGAGATGCAGTCCACCTCTGACATGATGGAGATTGTTATTAAACAAAAAAACAGCTTCTGTATTACTTCTTTAAAAAGGTTTAGTGTTGCCAATAATATAATAAAAGTCCAGTTTGTAACATTGGTCGTACCACCGATCTGTCAGATCTCCGTTATGGCTCCAGTGTCCATTGGAGGCATTTCATTGGTCAGCGTCGGTCTTCTGTATCACTTTCAAAACTGTTTAAAAGTTGACTTTTTTATGTTTTTGTCTTTTATTTTGTAACCTTCAGGGAAAACAATAAATAGAAAAACTACAAAAATACAGTCACATGATTTCCACAAGCGCCCAGTTTTGTCCTTTTAACTGATCCATGAATGTATTCAGCACACATACTATAAGCAGATGAAACAAAACTATTGATTTACATCAAAATAAAGACCAAAACTGAGTTAATATAGTTCAAAAGTACCATGTTCTTGCAGGTTGTCTACATTATAAACTGTCTCCCCTTCTCCTCCTCCATCTCTTCACAGATTTTTCTCTCATTTTGCACCATTTTATGAAGCAGGAGCCCCTTAAACTCACCTTTAAAGAAGTGTTTTTAAGTGACTTTGTGTGTTAAAATGAAATTCAACAAGATGTTCCCCCGTCCTCTCGTATCCATCTGCATGCTCTCCACGGCTGAAAAGCTCCAGCGTCTCTCCACAGTTGTCTGCACTGTTAAAGTTTGACATGCCTTGTCTTCACATGTAACCGTATCCCTCCGAGCAATGAGGGCCTACCCAGCAGCTTCTCATCACTCCACGGAGAAGACGGTAACTATGATTAGTAAAAGCGCCATTGATTTTCACTGAGCGGCGAACGCCTGCTTCAATCCTGCACATTCAACTAAAACATGTCAGAGATATTAAAGCGCTGCCTCTTTTTTTTTTCTTTAAAAAAAGGGCACATTTTCTCATTCAGCGAGAGAGATCAGGATCTATTAGGGGCGTTTGTGATTGCACAGAGTACGAGTGCTGACAAGAAAGCGAAGGGCTCTGTGTGCCAGACAGCGTGGGATTCGGTCTCTCACAATTTAACTACAGAGACGAGTTCAGAGGAAATAATATCATATTGACCTCATGAAAAACTGAGCAGTTAAGTACTTTTGTCTCTCCAAAGCCCACTGAGACTCACCTCGTGGTGCCAACCCACACATGTTCAACCTCCAGAAATAATCATCCAATACTAATCACAGAATCACATAGGCAAAGGATGTAATTATAATTTTTTTTCCTTTTTCTACCATTGTAAAACCTTAAGGGGTGTGACACAATAACCTTTCATATGCCGAACGCCTCATTTGGAATTGAAAATGAGATGGAAAGGACGTTATAAAAGGATGAATAAAGAGAGGTGGGGAGGGCTTGAGGGGGCCATGAAAACTGAACTCTTGCTTATGAATATGCATATTCATATTTGGACCCTGGTCGGTGTGAAAGACAATGGGGACTCCGAAGTTCGCTGGCCCCTCCGAGTGTATTCAGCCCAGTCCCATACAAAGACACAAATTTTCCGCTGAGGCCTTGTCAGAGATGGCGTGGAGGGAAGCTCAAGCACCCCTGAGAGTCCCTGAATCGAACAGACAGGAAGTGGTCCTGCAAGAACTCCCGTCCCCACGGCGATTCCCATGAATTCCCACAATTCCACTGGTCCGTTGGTTGGTTACTTATTCAGCGATGCGCCACCGTGCTCCCCTTGACCGCAGTCATAAAGGGACAAGAGGGGGGTCGAAGAGCGAAATGGAGAGAGACGGGAGGAGAAAAAAAAAACATATTTCATTCACCGTCACAACATGACCCAGATAACAGTAGATTGCCCTTTTTTAGTCGGGACAAAATTGCCTTTGTGTCCGAAGTTACAAGAGCGAAAGGGAAACAAAAAGCCAAACGAAAAGGGGGTGCTTCAAAGGTTAATCCGTTACAAGCAAGATCAGAGCATCCCTTCTTTAAGGAACAGAGGAAAATCTATCTCTTTTCTCTTTCCCTCCTTTCTCTTTTATGTCTGGCCATAAAGAGCCGGTTTTATGTACACTCGAATGGCTGAGGCTCACAGAACATGCATGCGAATGAGAGGAAACCACAGGGGACCTATATATTTTTACAAACATATATGCACATAGAGAGACAGAAAGAGAGAGAGAGAGAGAGAAAAGAAGAAGGAAAGGAGACGGGAAGATCCAAAGACTGAGATAAAGAGAGACAAGAAAGTAACAAGAAAGGAAATAGATGCAGAGATGGAAAAGGGAGGGTTGAGGAAAGGTTATGGAGGAGAGAGGAAGACAGTCTGGAGGAAAAAAAAAAACTAAAAGAAAAGCAGTCTGGCGCTCTAATCGCAAAATCAGAGCTGAAGGAGCGAGGCAGGCATGCAGTCATCATAACGGATCCCATCTGAGAATGCTATTACAGGCCTGGCTCTGGTTGTGGCTAACGCTACTGGGCTTACAGCAGCAGCAGCAGCACTGAGGAGGCTTTCTGCTCCAGCCATGACCTGCCTCTACTACCTGCTGAAAAATCCCTGCCTGTTTAATATCAGAGCTACTCATCGATTCCCAGGCTGCAACGGGGTAGTGCTGCAAATAAAACTGCCGCCTTAAATTTGCCTTTCGCTCACCTCAGCTGAACACCAAACAGTAAAAACGTGTTTATTCAGAAAATGTAACACTGAGACACAATTCAGAAACTGATGTTTTACTAAAAAGCACTGCATCCATCTGCCCTGTTCTCCTAAAACTGTGCTGTACTTTAAATGTTTTTAATGCAAGGAATTTAAAGTTAATGTTTAAGAGACTCTGAGCTGCTGAAACACTGCAGATTGTTTCATTAATACCTTGTTATTCACTGTAAATCGTGTTGTACTGTTTTGCTGCTTTTGTATCTATATTCCTTAAGCTTGTTATACTGTTGTGCATAATGTATATATGTGATCTCAGTTACTTAAATGTAAATAAAATGTATTAAAATGTTAAAAAAGAATGTTTTGATCAGAAAATATGTTTCAATTTTATATATAATGCAAAATAATCTGGGTTGAATCATTAATTTGTGAATGCAACACAGACATGCTCCAGCCAATCTATACAAATAATGCAAAAACTAGGTTATCATGCTCAAGTTGGAAACATTCTGCAACCAAAATGCTTTTATATTAGAAAAAAAATAGCATCCCCATAACATAGTTACAGTACAAGTCTGTTGAGCAGACGCCAACTTACCTGCAGGACTGGGGGATGGAGTGATGGAGAGAGGGAGAAGGACGGTGGTAAAAGGAGAGGGGGAGGAAGGAGAGATGCTAGAGGGAAGCAGGAGTCTGGAGTTAAATATTAATCCGTGGTGATTCATCTGCTGTGGAAGCCTCCAGGCTCCTTCTGCATACCGCCAGCTGTTGGCCCCTGTCTCTTGGCCCTGGACCTGGATGTGAAAGGCTGGGTTGCTGCCCAGAGTGCCCAGGCATGAGCTTCCTTGGCTGGGGGAAAGGCAAGGCAGGCCAGGGCAGGTGGTGGACCTGGCTGGGATGACAGTGTGTGTGTGTGTGTGTGTGTGTGTGTGTGTTATGGGGTATTGCACATACTGTACAACCACAACTCTTGGGTCTAACAGTCTTGTGCTGGAGTCACCGCACTATCTCACACTCACGGAGGGCGATGAGGCTTGACATTGTCAGGTTGGAAGGTGCAAAGATGCTGTTATGGATCAAAGATGGAGGGATGGAGGAGTGAAGGCGAGGAGATTGAAGGATGATTGCTGCCTTTTATCACTTTGAAAGAAAAAAAACTATAATCTGAGTCCACTAACCCCCCCGCATTAAGTGTAAATATAACTTTACAGTATGTTATCAGGTATTAGAGAGGAGATATCTTTTTAAAACTGCCCTTGTTGGTTAATTTCAGTGAGTATGAAGCTTATTTAAGATTTAATAATGTGAAACTTACAGTAATTTCCTTTTAAAAAATACTATTGTTTGCATTTTAGATTTTATTTGTATGAACACAGCATGTGAATACAATGATATCAAGTGAAAAATTAGATGCTTTGATAGAATTTATATCAAATATTTGTAATTTAATGTTTTTATGAATGTGTACTTCCATGCAGGAACATGGGGGAGATGGGATCACGATAAAAAATATTATGCAATCACCATCCTTTCCCACAGAACAGTGACGCTCGATCCTCTGCAAGACCGTCTTTGCAAATTGTTTCTGCAGAGGTTTACAGGAAAGCAGAGAAAAAAAGGAGAGAACAGCAGGACGCAGTCGGCCTGTGATGAAGATACTCACAGGGTAGACTGTATCTACAAAGAAACAAGAATCAAAAAGAGGTGTTTCTCGCTGTCTCTCTGCAGGTGTCCCCAGAGCTCGCTGAGCCTTGCCTCAAACTACGCTGTTTGACTTGTTTCAGCGTTTCTCTATAAACCAGAGAAGAAAGAGGAGGGATGTGTTCATGCCAAATGAAAAAGAGATATCTTCCTCAACTGCAACAAGAGCCAACAGAACACCATAAAGACTTCAGGAGTCTCAGTTTTCCCCCCATTTGTATTTTGCCTCTTTCAGCTGTTTTCTCTCCTGTTTCTTCCTCTATAAAGAGTTTCACTCGGGAATGACTCTTTCTCCGTCTGAAGGAAGTAAAAATAGCTTCACAAAATACTGTAACTGCCAACTTGAAAGCAGAACTCAAAGGACTGTGAGTTAACATTGGCAACCCTTGTCTAAAAAACACATTTTTCACGATCAAACCACCTATTTTTTTTGTAATACTGAGTCATAAATTTTAAACAGGGCCATGGCAGCTTTTTGGGATTTCTCCTGTCACGTCATGTAAGTCTATGCTTAAACCGAAGGCATTGTCACATTCATCGGTGGAGACTTTTCGGGGGAAAAAAGTTCTTGCTGTACATTTTTTTTTCCTTGCAGTTGCTTTGCAACGGCTTGTTAGCACTCCCAGAATTCCTCAGTGAAACCACAGGAACACAGCTGAGCCCATTAACACTCTCCATCCTCTCTGTCCATGTTTGACATCACACAGCCCTTTTCTGAATACATTACATCTTCAAAACCACTCTTTCACAACGTGTGTCCATGTATGATGCCCACCAAGTCTTACTGTGCCGATTCACGGGGCAAAGGCTACTGAGGAGGGGTAGGAGGAGGAGGAGGAGGTGGAGGAGGAAGAGGAGGAGGAGGAGGGTTACTACAGCATCTTTGGGAAAGAGAGAAAAATTTGAGAGGAGAAGAAAGAGAAAACGCTGGGTCATGAATTATAGAGCAGATCACTTTCGTCTGGGTCCAGGGAGAGAGGGAGAGACCATGAGAGAGAGATTCACCCCCTTATTCTTCCATGCCCTGTCTAGTACGTGGGAAGCCACTGGGGAGAGCAATTTATGGCCAATTGAAGCGGCAGCAACATCCCTCGGAAGGCAACGAGTGGATCCATAGCAACGATCCTTGCGGGGCATATTAATCCCCTGCTTTATGTAGTGCTAAGTGTACAATAGTAATCAGGATTGGAGTAGGCCCCACTGATCATTAAGGGAAAAGGCTATATAAAGAATTCATAATGGGATTAGCCCACGGCGAATGGTGAAAGGGAGAGAGAGAGAGAGAGACAAGAGGGTGTGTGGGTAGATGTCTGGAGGATGAGGACAGGGAGAAAATGGGCAGAGGGAGGGCGGGTGGATGTGCTGAGGGGAGGGAGGGGTGGCACGATGCTGGAATTAAATCACCCATCAAATTGCATGGAGGAATTTTAATTTACAGGTTAATGTCGTATTGTGTGACTAATCACAGCCAACCGTTTCCATGAACCGGTGGAAAAAACCGGGTGAAATCACAGGCGGCTGCAACTAATCGGAGATGCTGTGTGCAGTCGTTTCTGGTATTAAAAAAAAAAAAAAAGGCACAAAAATGTGTTTTTGACATTCACGGGGAATCTTACAGAGTATCCATTCAAAGATGATATCAGAGCGGAGAGCAAAGTTAAAGTAATCTGACTAGTTTATTCACAGTGAGAGACTTCCTTCCCCTGCAGTGTGAAACTGTACCAGTATTTACTTTCTATTGCTCCTAAAAATGTCCACATGTAACCAAACTGGCTATTTTTTTGCAGGTGTTTCACAGTGACTGCACATAGTTGGCCTTTCTTTGCTAAAACAAACTGTTAGGGTTTCCATTACTGCAACATTTTTAAACTAAACCTGCTTTTTTTGCATATTTCCATTGCTTCTTTACCACTGACATCAAACAGTTGCACACCAAAGCATTTGCAGAAAGGTTTCCTCTCGTTCATATTTGGTCTTTTTCATGTTGCATGCACAGAAAATCACACTACATTCGATGCTGGTAGCTGCTTGCCAGACTGCAGAGGTAGTCCGGGCACGTCCGACGGGAAGGACACCCTAGGGCGGCCCACAACATGCTGAAGGGGTTGACATACTCCGGCCAGCGTGGGAACGCCTCGGGATCCCCCAGGAGCAGCTGGACGTGGCTGGGAAAAGGATGCCGGGGCTGCCGCGCTGAGTGTGCTGCTTTTTACAGACCGAACCAGGTGAGCGAGAACAAAGGACGGACAGATTTACATGAAGTATGGACAAACTTTTGAACTAAAAGATGTGACGACTGCCATTTTTATTACAAACCTTTAAGTATTTTACATCAGAGATAAGAAATTCCACTTTTTAATATTAAAGAATTAACTCTGGTGCAGTGCTGAATTGGCTTTATTGGATAAATACTGTTTCATCTTATTCATGAGGTTGTATTTGTAATTCTCACTCAAGCTTTAGTCATTTGCAGCTGATACTGTGGTTGTACAACACACACTGAAAAACCTTAAATGAGGATACGCAGCTTCATTTAAAGCCAACAGTTCTGAGAAATAATCATGATTTTGAGAAATGGTTTCCAGATTACATTGATGATTGACTCCAGTGTTTTTTAACTAAAGCCTCTGCAGACAGAAACATGCACAAACACAACACAAACCTTCTAGCAACCTTTCAAAGCAGGTTATTGCCAAAAAATGCTTCGATGAATAACCAGAATGCTTCAGTCATACCCAGAGGTATAAAATAGTTTGGGTGTGACTCTGTTCATTTATGCAAAAAGCACCTTGACCCTCATTCCAGGCCACCAGCAGTCACAAAGTGAGTTGGGCTGAAGCCTTTCCAGTGCTAATTCTATCTAGGGCCTTGGCTCAGCTTGCTTTGGGTAGCTCCTTCATCACTGCGGCAGACCGGGGGGAGGACTTTATTACAGCCACAGCTCGTTAGCTTGAGTGGTCTTAATGAAGCAGCGTGGCGATCAGACAGAAATCATGCTGCTGAGGCCCTGCGTCATTACACCAGCCTTTAATTACGTTGATATATGGCCGGGACGGGCCGAGATACCACAGAAATTCACCAAGTCTTACCAGACTTTAGTCTCCCACACTCATATCCGGGAATTAATTAAGAAGTTTATTTCCACAGATTCCTGTATACCAGCTCTTATGTACAGAAACAGTTGATAGCCTCCATGTTGTGCCAATGATACATTAAATTTTCATCACATCTATCATATATTTGACTTCTTTTTTTGAACCAGAATCTGCAAGTATTTGAAATTTGTTCCAGACTTTCTTTTTGTTTGGGTGGAAATGCATCTGAAACAACACTTAGACCATCAACAGACACTAAAACTCTCCACTGGAAGTGTGGACAGTGTTGTGAATCTCAGCATGCGGCTCCTCACAGCAGGTGGGAGCAAAAAAAATATAAAAAAATCACAGGACAGATACGAAACCGAGGCCAAGTCTTTGTGCGATCGTAAAAGCAACTTGACTTGGTGACAACAGACTTGAAGAAGGTCCTGTTGTGTTTCATTACTATTCATGAGTTTACTTCAGAATCTATTTTTCCTTCTGAGTAAAAAAGGAGGAGGGTTTCCCATAAAGCCCTTGAGGCACTTCAGAAGCAAAACATGAGAGTTTAGAGTCAAATGGTAACAGGAAATAACACAATGTCTCCTCCGAATTTTAAACAGATTATGTTAAGGTGAGATGTGGCTAAAGCACAAGTTCACTCAGCAGATCTTTAAACAGTTTCCTATTAAAATTTAAAAAAGAGCCTTTATTTAAATGTTCTTTGTTTAGTTTTTGACCTCATGCAACAATATGGAGCCATTTTTTTTCCATAATTGGATCCCTGTTGTGTTTATCTTTAGCATTCGGACGCAGACGTTTTACAATGTCCCGCTGGTCAGCAGGCGGCAGCAACGTGCCAGGCGACGCTGCAACGTGCCAAGAAACACAAGGAAGAAGATGACCGCGAGCTAACGTGGATGTAAACAATTCCGGTTTAAAATACTTAACAAATGTGTTCAATGCTTTTTCTTTCCTCATAAAACATTTGCAAACGTTTAAGGATACACACACACACACACACACACAGCACAGATGTAAACAGAGGTTTTGTTACTGCATCAGTGAAAAACAGGTTTTTTACCTCTGCTATAGATCCGATTGGCCTTTACCGAATATAACGTGGAACATTTAAGTGGTATGAAAGCTTTATGCAGTCCCTGACTCTCCTTAAGTATTTCTTAGGATAAATACTCGGACTGAAATGAAGCAGCGGCACGTCTGCAGGAGTAAAACATTACTGTCTGGCTTCCACTGCGCTCTGTGAAACATATTCCACTTTTCTTTCATTGGACTCAGAATTATGATAGCTATATTATGTCATGCTTCCCTACCTCCTTCATTATTCAAAATGAAGAGAAATCCAGTTATATAATATGAGGGCAGAAGTTCTTATGAGATTTGGAAAGCTCAGCACTAGACATCTCCACTCTGTGTTAATTGGTTTTGCTTTTGAAAGGCCATCATTTTCTTTCAGGCCCATTAACCATAATGCTCCAGAGTCCAGGATTAGTTCGCACTCAGTAGGACTGCTGTGTTGTCGTTAAATTCAATTTAACAACCACAATGCTAATTATTGCTAACCCCGCTTACTGCTCTGTGTTAGTTTGGTCACTGTTCCTGTGAAAGAGCTCCTGTGTTGGGCGGCTTTTCATTCACATCTCAGCCTGCTGGTTGTTTGTTGGGATGTTTGTCTGACGTTTATCCAGTGAGATTCCCTCAGTCCTGCTGTTGGCTTCTTGCTTTGTAATATCCAAACACAAATACCTCTTCATGACGAGCTCTTAAGGAGTTCCTGGGCCTGATGCATGACTTTTTCAGCAGGTTTCACCAGAGCTTATGCACATCTGCAAACCTGCACCATTAAGTCATTTTTGCAGATGTGGTGCAAAGAGGTGCACTCTGTTGCACAGTGCTCTAAAACAAACCAACATTCAAACAGACAAGATGAATTTAAGACACAAAGAGCAAAAAGAGCAAAAAAACAAATGCTGTTTAGTGGCGACATGTGCCAAACAGATCTGAGCTGCTAATAAAGACTGCACATATGAGAGAGTCGAGAGTGGACGTTTAGCAGCAAGAGCAGAGCTTAGGGTTTATTTTTAAGACTTCTGGGTTCAGAAAGAGGATTTAAACTAAATTCAAACATCATGAATGATTAAGTGGTTAAATGTATGCTAGTAAAGCAGGGCGGTAAGTCAACAGACACGGAAAGCTTTGTTAAAAACCTGAAATGAAGCTTTAAATGTGGGAACATGACAGTCACTGCAGCCCAAGACACAGTAAATGTGGTCTCTGGTTTAGTTTTGTTAAAAGCTCAATTACAGGGTCAAAGAGCAAAGACAAGTCCCGTCCATGCAGGAGTGTGTGTTTGTACACCATCATTGTTGTGGACAGAGCCAGAGAGGAGAGAGCATGCAGACTGGTGAAAGGATCATTTTGAGCCTTTTATCCACTCATACATAAAAAAAAATACTTCTTTGGATCTCAATAGTGATTTTGACATGTAAGTGTCATTTCTGATATATTCATGTATTCACCAAATTGCAGGAAACTACAATTATTAATCTGTGAGATTTTGTCCAACATCTTTAGCACAAAACAGTTATTCCAATTGGAAGTGTTGTTTCTGTACAGAACTTCCATAAATCGTTTAGTAGCTGACAACAATCCACTCAAATTTCTGCTGATTAACACTAAAAAAAGACACATTTAGAGTTGTTTCCTTGCATATTTGATAAAAAAATGAAAGCAAATATTATTCAAATTAAAGTTTTGTCACTAATCAAGACTATTTTAGCACAGTTCATGGTCTCCTGGTTCAGAGCACTGCAGCATAGCTGACACACCTGATGTCCTTTACAGCCACTGTTTCATTGAACTAGTCGCTTGCTTAAATGTAAATCATTCTGGGTTTATTCGCCTTCAGATGACAATTGAGTGCTGGTTTATTCACGGGGCTCCTGCAGTTCTCAGCCTGCTGCTTAGGGAAACTGACCTTTAATATTAACTCTCCTTCCCATTTGGCCTGCTGGATATGCCTGAGAAACTTTTGTGCAGGACGCAGGTAAAAGATTCATTATTCAGCCCCAGGAATGGGCAGGG
>JAQMCX010000003.1:21116774-21134598 GCA_029814765.1 Acanthurus leucopareius
CACACACACACACACACACACACACAGACTCACAAATCTTCCCTGAGGACAAATTAAAATCACTGCGCCGTTTATATCTACAACAAGTTCATACAGTGTAACTTCAGAGTGCAGGCAGTGTTTGCAGAGAAACAAAGTAAAGTAAATGAGCGTGATGGGGCACGCTGGCTAATAATGCTTCTCTGACATACAGTCTAGTCTCTCCAAAACAAACGCGCCGTATCTTGATAAATCAAACACAAAAAAACCTGAAAAATGACAACTTGTGGTTTTCCATTGTGAATTATGTGTTACATAGAAAAAAAAAAGTTTTTCACAAGAGCAGAAAGAAAGTCAGAAAGAAAAGGAACACTGGAAAAACTCTAAGAGAGACACCAGTGAAAGCCTGAGCAAGATAAAAAAGAATAAAGAGGAGGAGGAACAGAGGCGAGCGGGGAGCAGAGGAGGTGAGAGCTGAAGGCTTTGGCAGGGCCAAAGCAGGCCACAAACACACCAGTGCTGAAGGGCCCAGGACAAGTGTTGCCATGTCCCCCTGAAACCACGGAGGCCGCTGGGTAATGAATAAATAAACACCCCCTCCAACCATCCAGCCTCTTCCTCTTCCTGCTCTCCACGTTTGGCAGCCAACACACACACGCACACACACACACACATGCATATGCATACACATACAGAAACTGGCAGACGCACATAAACAATGCACACAAATGCATACATGCATGATCGCCATCGGCCTGACAGCCCAAATACACACTCACAGACATGCAGGTTTTGTGCTGCAGGACCTCTGTGATTGTGTGTGTGTGTGTGTGTGTGTGTGTGTGTGCCAACGGTGCTCTTTACATCCAGCTGTCCGTGTGCCAGAGTTTATTCCCTGCTTTGCCTACTTCACACTGTTCATTTATATGCGTTTTATTTGCCCATCCATATTTATCCAAGGCTGTGTGGAGAAGTTTGGCCGGCTGACACACCAGTCCTGCCATCTTTAACCCAACTGAGAAATCACCCACATGCCGGCGCAGAGACGTGCAGCAACGCCATGTCAGAGCTTAAGAAAACAAGAGACAAGACGCTGCGAGACTCAGAGATGGAGCCTCAGCTCCTCGTCTCCTGGCTTTGACAGTCAGTGAAAATATTTTCAATTATTCAACTTGGCGGATTGAGAAGCCAAAGACAGAGCGAAGGCCTTTTAACTTGTAACATGTTGTGACAACGCTAAACGACCCTCACCACCGCCTGATGAAATATAGATATTTTGTTTTGTTTCCAAGAGGATTAATTTGTCATTGCCGAGTTGTTGCTTCAGCAAAAAGATGAACTTCGCTCCCGTTAAATGCAACAGGGAAAGTGAGAAGAAGGAGGTCGAGGAGAGTTGGTGAGTGAGGGACGGAGGAAGAAAACATCTGGATATGAACTGATGAGCCAAACAACACAAAAAACAAACCGTGCACATAGTTTTAGATGAATATGAGTTTTATGAAGACGGGTTCACAATGTTTTCAGCAGGTCTTTCATAGGTGCCCAAGAGTTCATGTTAAGAAGCAGGTTTTGCTTGTTGTACTCAGTCTGATATGTTCAAAAGATCCTTTTTTAAATGCACTTTTATTGTAAATGATGGATCGTTTTGTGAAAAGTAGAGTCAAATGTTCATCTGAAGACAGTAAGACTTCAGCAGTCTGAGGTTGATCTCCCTCCTCACGCAGCCTCGTCCCCACAAAATAAAACAGCAGACCAGTAAGAGACCACATAATGGTCACTGGTTTAAACTGGGTAATTTTACTGACCATCAGGACATTTTATAGCTGCTTTCTTAGGAAAAATCTATGACTTTCTGCATGAGACGAGTAGAGATTTCAAACCATGTAACTGGTAACTAAACCATCCATTTTTTTCAAGGAGACGTCCAAATATTTGGTAGCCATGTTTCTAATGTCAAAACCAGGTATTTTATTACAAATCAGATGTTTTTTTAAACCTAATTAAGTGTGTTTTTTTCTGCCTAAACCTAATCAGACCTTGAACACAGAAATGTAAAGTTTTAGTGTTGAAACTTTTTAAACATATCTGGTTTTTAAAAAAAGTAATTCTAAGCAACTTTAAAGTTACAGGTCACAAAATTCCTTCATTTTGCTTTAATCTTTTCACTGTAGCTCAACAAAGAAACACTGTGCAGGTAAAAACAATGAGGTGACCTTCAGGCTGATACCAGTATTTTTGCAGTAAAGCTTTGTTTTGATTACATTTCACCTTTTTGACACAGAATTTTTGTAATTACAAAATAAAGTTTTGTATCCAGATTTCAACAGTTTTCAGCGTTGAGAGGAAAATGCTTTTCATTGCAGCTGAGAACATCATTAAAATGAGATGACTTGTATGATTTTTGGTGGAATGATGACACCTGAAGCAAAGGTGAGCCACGTTTCATAACAGGTTTTATGACCTTTTAGTTTTGACAGAGAAAATCAAACCTGCTTGTCATCAAAACAACAACAGAAGCAGGTCTTTATTCATTAAAAACTCATGGCCAGTATTAGAAATTAGAAGTCTTGACTAAAAACTGCTTAAAAGTTCACAAAAAAACTGTGATTAAAATTAAAACATTAAGGGATTTGACTTAAACCAAACCTGAACTGAGCGTTTTTGAGCCGTCCAGTTCTCGCATGTAAAATTAACCATCATGCCAAGGTAGCATGTTATGATGTAAAAATTAGAGTTTTTCAATCAGAAAGCAGGATTTCACAGCCTGAAGCTGCAGGGAACTTCATCAGCCAGCAGTGAAAAGAGAACATGGACGAACTCAGACCGCTAAAACAGAAACATTTACATTCAAGCACAGTTCCACCGAAAAGAAAAACAAACGCCCCTAAAAATCACACCAGTTCCCCAAAAGATAATTTTTCCCCGTTACACACACACACACACATAAGTACGCCACCCAGTTCCCCTGTTACCACACACACACACACACACTCGCTGCTCTCCATCAGACAGAAGATTACATGGCAACCTTGACCTGTCTGCCCATCGTAAATTACCTCTCAGCCTCCACTGGCACCTCATTCTGGTGTGTCATCAGCTCGCGCCCACAACCGCTATTATGCTACATCAGTGCCTTGGTGAGTCCATTGTATGTATTACACCACGTTTGGCAATGGAAGCGAGCTCCTGTTGTATTTGCAGCTGGATTTTAATCCTGTACGGAGAGGCTGCAGAGGTTGGTCACGGTCGGAGCTGCATGCAGCATCGTGCAAATATGCAGGTTGAAATGCTTGATTTTATTAAAAAAGCACATTTTATTCAGTATAAATCATATTACATAATCCGCCAGCTGCTATATATGTTTATTTTTAGTTTGTTCTTTAGCTTTGAATTAATCAAATCCACCATGTCTGTTGTAACTGATGTCACCTTAAATAAATTGCTTTACATGTGTCTGTGTGTGTGTTTCAGGTCAAAATAAAGCATGATGCTGGTTTCCCTCAACTACAGTAACTTCTTACTACAGTACTGGGATACTTTAGATGGAGAACAACAACCAGGTCATGAAGAAAAGGAGGAGATAATGAGAAAATAAGAGTGCAGCGGGAGCCTCACTTTATGATGTAGCCTGATAAGACTGGTGCATCTTAACAACAATAAATTGTAACCCCAAGCAGCTTTAATTGAACTCGACAATTAAAGTGATTCAGATGCTGATCGTAAGTCTGAGCTCCAGCTACACTCACTCATTCTCACACATTAAAGGCTCGCAGGTACAGTAACGAAGCGTTCGAGTGGTCATGTACAAAAGAGGAGGAGGAAGCTCAAAAGACAGAACAATTAACGTGAAGAATACACCTACATGCCGCATCGATGCACTTTGATGGGTTTATTAATCAAGTTTTTGATCTCTGTAGGCCTTCATTAGGTCTGCAAAAGCATCAACAGAACAATTCAACGTGCAATGATCAACACTTTCATCAGTGAAAGAGCAACTGAATGTTATTATGAGTGAAGTGAATGAGGTTTGTTTTAAAAAATATAATAAAAAAGATGTGGAGTCATGAATTAAATGTTTGACTCACCTTAACCTTGAGTCACTGGAAGACTAGTGTGTGTGTGAGTGTGTGTGTATTGAGTATGTGCATGTGTATCTTTCTCTCTGTGTCCTACACTTTATATCACTTTATATGGATGCAAATGAGTATCCGGCTGTTTATATGGATACATACAGGCCTAGAGAAGTGTGTGTGTTTCTGTATGTGTGTGTAGTGTGTAGTGTGTGTGTGTGTGTGTGAGATCAACGTGTGTTCCCTCTGCTCTCCATGCTGCTCTGCTCCCACAGTGCCCCTGGGACCCATCTGCCTCCCTGTTATTAATTCATCAGGCTTAACCATGCAGCGCTTTATGACTCTGTTTGGACTGACGAACTATCACACACCCCTATCTCTCTCTCTCACTCTCTCCCGGGAACATGGTATTGAAAAACAATATCTGTCACTGGATGCTGAACCTACACATGCGGCTTGATATGATGATCGTGTTGTCTGTCATGTGTCTCGCCTCTTGGCCTCTATAAGCAGCTCTGTTGTCCCCATATGAAGAGTCAATATAAGTGTGTAGATTCTGCTCCATATGTTGTTCTTGGGTAGTTCCTTAACGAATTTTCCATTTTTTTTGTCAATTTTACGGTGTCAAAACACATCTTAAAGCTGCCTTGTTATTCCAAAAGTGCTCTCAAAATCAGTAAATCATTCAAAAATGATTAAGCTGAATGTAAACGAACAAAATAGAGTATCTTATTACACTTCGGAGGCCCTCAGAGGGCCAAAAATAATTTCTCACAAGGCCACGAACCGTCTTAAGGCAGCGGTGAACTCCAGGATTGAGTTCACTTTACTTAAACTTTGTCCGTGTATCTAATTCCCATCATGGAAACTATTTTGGCTGAAAACACAGCTGATTGTGACCATGTTGGAAATAAACCTTTTTTTTTTAAAAGAAGGAAAGTCTAAACTTTGCATTGAAAGATAATCTAAGAATCAATCACTGCCCTTCACATGAATGCGTCTTGATTGCCATGTCTAAACCTATTCCCATCAAAGACAGAGGGAAGAGATCTGAGATTGCGGTACATCAAAAGAGTTTATCTAGTTAGTATTATGTGGCTGTAAATAGCTGCAGCAAAGATACGAGACACTGAGAACTGAGAAAGCAGAAGTGGAGATTGAGGAAGTAAGAAAAGAAAAAACACAGGGAAAATACAGAAAAAGGGAAAAACCTTTTACTTGATATTCAAGGAGCTCAAAACGAGACAAAGCGTTTGCCAAAAGATACAAAAACCAACGTCATTTTTTACAACTGTTGGTAAAAATGTGTCTTTTTGTGTGTTTTTTTTAGTTGGAAGTCCACAGACAAAAAGATAAATTGATGGAAAACTCTAAAAAACGTAAAAACAAGATGACATCACAATCTTTCACAGGGTCACTGACTGGTTTGATGACATTAAAAATGATGTGACTCATAAGCTAATACCTTTATAGTCACCATATCTCAACCAAACTGATCATTCATGGGAGATTTTTGACTGGAGGGTTATTTGGGGTTTTCCACAACATCATCCAACATCAATGAAACAATGCCTCTTGGAAAAATGGGTGAGTTGATCTAAAAGTGCACTGATCTGACAGCTTGTGATGGAAAAAAAACATCAATATGCCATTTTTATGTTGGTTTTTCCTTTATTTTGCAACCTTTCTGTAAGTTGTGACCAGTATCATAATCTGACTGGTTTCTCCTCTTCCTCCACTGTCCACTAATAACATCTAAAGGCCATAAAAAGCACATCCAAAAAAACACAGACCACACTGTGTCAATTCTGTCCAGAACCGTAATAACTTATTCTATTTGGCAGAATTAATGCAACTTACAGATATGATGTTATGCTCACCTTTAACCTTCTTTAAATATATAGATTTTATTCTAAATAGGTAAGAAATTTCTATTTTAAATATTAAAAAGTTGTCACTCTTGGTTTAAGTGACTGTCCCTTCCACGTCGTCCCTCAGAGGCGAAACACCAGACTTGAGGACATTCAGGGTGAGTTCTTGTTTGCCCACCAGAGGCTTACCACTGTGGTGATACTGCCCCCCAGTGGACACAATGTGAATGCAATTCTCCGCCATGGAAAGTGGAGACAATCAGCATGGCAGCATCATGCATAAATAAGGAGCACGTTCAGTCTGAAGTTACATGCAGAGGACTGAGGCGAGCTCACTCTGCAGCAGCTTCACTGTCTTGCTCAAGGACACTTCAGCACTGAGTTGCCAACTGAGACTTTGTCCTCGTCATAAAGCTACAAAAACAAGTCCACTGAGCCTGAATAACCCTTCTAATTCACAATATGTGCAGAGTTTGATCAGCACATAAACACACAAGTGCAAACATTCATTAAAAAAATCACATTGATGTCAGAGGGAACTTATAAACTAGAAATCCCTAATGCATCAGGAAACTACAAGTACAAATATTTAAACAAATAAACTCTTTTGCAACCCACTTGTATGCACACAAACACACACTTTAGCCAAAATAGCTCATATTACTATAAGTCCTTCTCTTATACTGTACATGTGTTGACAGTACTCTCCATTCTTGGACATATTTTCCAGCTCAGAGCCTCTACGGAACAAAACGACTGACAAAGTTTGAAAATGGCCCCGACAATGTGATTACAGATATGACAGTATGCCAGTTGTCACGTCAAGAGAAAGTCTGGATAAAGGGAGCGATGGGAATACAAGAGCCGGGACTGAAAGTCATTGGGAAAAAATGTTGAAAACGACACTCTCTGCGGAGCAAAGGAGTGAGAATGGTTGACAAGAGATGGAGAACAGTGATATGACATGCGTGAGATGAAAGTGCAAGAGTTTGTGAGGAAAAAAGAAGAAGAAGAGAAACAAGGGAGGTATGAATGGTGTAATTAACTGACTAAAACACAAACACACAACAAATGTAAAGAGATGTGGGGATTTTGTTCCCTTTTTTTTGCCACGGTGACACAGCTGGACAGCGAGATTAAGAGGCAGGAGGGAAAAAGACGAATGTGAGTAAGTGCAGAAGAAGTCTCGTGACAATAAAAGCAGAGCCACACCCAGATGTGCAAAAGTAAATCTCTGTTATCTATGAGACGACAAATTATATAAATCTGATGAACGTCCTCATTCAACCTCCACTACTTCTCTCTACCAGCGAGCTCGTTTTAACTACAGATGTTTTAGATGTACCAGTTTGGAATCTCCAGCATTTTTAAGGGTTTAGTATCAGATTTTTTTTTTTAGCTTTTTGCCTGTTATTTTTCAAGACGCTGGTGAAAAAGCAGATGTTGGAACAGGAAATGTAACCTGGAACAGGCACACGGCTCCTGATGGAGACAAAATGTTGCAGCAACTGTCTTTGTAATATCAGCCCGAGCCAGCAAATGTCTCAAAATATCTACTGTGCAGACTTCATCCGGTTCAGTGCATCACAGTTCAATGCAGCTGAGTTACACAACATTAACATCGTGCGTTCTGTAAGGAGGAGGTGGTGACAGGAGTACTACTACTACCACCACCCACCGCTAATCCCTCAATCTGACTGATACATACCTTTCTCAGAGTCCCCGTCACTCCATCCTGGGCTAAATATCATCCAGGTTTGGGTTTAAGAAATTAAAACAAGAGTTTTCTTCAATGCAGAATGATAATGGGTACAGCCAGACCTTTTCTCCAAGACTAATAAAACTCTGTGAAGCAATAAACTACTTAAATACAGTTACAACTTCTTGCATTTAATTATATTTTTGCACATTAAACAACTTAATTTCTCACCGCTTCAAACATGCAGACATTTCAAATTGACTTTAGCAATTAAATCCTGAATTAAGAGGACGTCTGTGCAGCTGCCTGCATGAAAACAATCGATCGAGACACAGTTTGGTCAATAGAAAGTAATTTAAAGAAGTTAGCTGACCGTTTAGTTAGAGCAACTTTCTGTTAGAAACTTCCTTGAAGCCTTAAAGGTTTTTAAAATTGTTACTTTATTCAACAAAGTGAAGCTTTCTTGTATATATGTTGGATTTTTTATTTTTTTTTTGAGAAACCTGAATATTCCTTAAAGCCATGTAAAGTAATCAGAGTACCAGACTGACAATATTCCAGATGCAACACTGACACAGATGGATAAAGAAGCCACTGACCCGGGATGATACAGAGATCAAACAGGTAAACATCTGCAGTTTAAGGAAGTGTTTCAACATTTTCTCCTTCTTCTGAAAAACAAACATCTTTTAGCTCCTCGGGTAAACTGCTGCTATCTCTCCATTTCCTGCCCCGAGCAACCTCACTCAGTGCCTTTTCCTCCAGGGAGCTTTCTCTTGGCAAACAGGGCTGTTTATTTTACTAAAACGGCCTCTCACTTCGGCTGCTTTGTCTAATTAAAATGTTGCAAAAGCGTCGAGGAGAAGGTATTTTATTTAACAGCTAATTGTGCTGACGCCAGGGACCGGGATATTTTATGCATACACTTCCCAGGATCTTGGGGAAAGAACTCAGTTGTATACACACACACACACACATCCACACACACATGCATCCACACACACACACAGGAGATCAGTTTCTTGCTCATTGGTGGGATGAATTTTAAACAGTCAGGAGTATCGAGTTAATCAGTGAGAATTCAGTGGGGGAATATCAGGTTGCCTTTCGACAGGGGAGGATGCATGTATGATTAACGCAGCGCTCCCCATTGGACCGAGCGGAATAATTGTCTTGTTTACCAACAGGTGTTTTTAATCTAGACACGGGGATTAACAATCCTTGTTTGTAAGGGCATTCCAGGGTTGTCGTGTTTAAGTTGTAACGATTTGGTGTTTTGCTTGTCAACAGCTCATGTCAGTCTAATTGAGTGTTTCAAGTGGATGAGTTCGGAAAAGACAAAGTGTGTCTGTGAAAAATGCTCCGTAAGCGACGTTTCTGTTGGACATTCCCACTTTTGGTGTTTTAAACTCAGCTGTGAATCTGTGTCTGTAAGTTTTAGTGCAGATATTAAGTTGGTAAACTTAGTTAATTGTTCATAGTTACACATGCAAGAGATTCAGGAGGATTCACACACTACAAAACAAAGCAGAGGGCTGCTTCAGTGAGAGTGTTGTTCAGACCAAAACCACTTTGAGTTTGTAATATTAACAGGTTGACACACGATCACAAGGTAAAACAGCAGAAAGAAATCGCAAAATAATCTTCCAGGAATGTGAGTTTGCACATTCAACTGTCCAACACAGGTTTATGTCAGACTGTAGCAAGAGTTGAGCTCTCTTTTGACTTTTTGGTCCCTTTAGAAATGAAAGACAGGGCTCTGCAAGGCTAAATCCTGCTGAACGTGACCTTAAGGGCCCCTCAGTGGTGCTAATGAAGGAGGGAAACTTAACTAACAAACCAGTATCACTCCAAAGTCTGCTTCTGTAAGTGAGAGACAACCACTGCTTCCACAGAGAGAGGTGTTTGTCCTCAGCAAACTGCAAAGACTGATCAGACTGAGACCAAAGCAAAAAAAGGAAACATGCAGCTGCAGCTGGGTTCTTACAGTACAGTGTAGGTTCTCACCAGAACCACAGAGCAGATATTACATCTGTCTCCTCTATGTCAAAAAGAGAAAGCAGCAAACATTTGACATGGCTGAACTGAGCAGCAGCAGAGGCAAACATGAGCAGGAGCAGCAACCTGGAGTCTTCTCAGTCCCCAGCTGCCTCTTAGCTGTCTGACTTCTCACCTCTGCAGTTTGAAAAGCTTCTGTAAAAACAAAATATTCTCAAAATCACGGTGAGACAGGCCAAACACAGAGGAGCTGCACGAGCAGATGTGGATGAAGCCACAAATAGATTCTCACTCACAGTGACAGACAAAACTAAAAGGAACTTGACAGGAAATTTGCTTCACAAAAGATTGAATAAAGATATAAAAGTCACTCAGGCTGCAACTGACGATTATTTACATTATTAATTATATTGCTGATTATTTTTACAAGTATAGGATTAATTGTTGAGTCAATTAGATGGGATTTTATTGTGAAAAACGGCTCATCACAGACTCAAGAGATCAAAGTGACGCCTCCATTTAACATCTCTAAACACAATGACTGTCGTTTATCATCATAAAGGACAAAGAAAAGCTGCAAATCTTTACATTTAGGAAACTGGAACCAGCAAATTATTGACTTTTTCTTAAAATTATATTTAAAATTCATTGAAAATTCATTGATTATTAATTTTCCTTCAATCGAATAAAAGACTGATCAATAAAACCTTTCAGCTAATAGCTGCAACTTCTTGTTTTCATTAAATGTTCCATATAATATTCTGGAGATCAAATTTTTGTCTTTAAATCCCTTTTTGTGTCAAAAATATATTACTTAACTCAAAAATATTCAATCATATTCGATCACAGCAGATCCTTACACTCAAATTATAAAAACAGTTGTTGCTGATTAATCAATTAGTCAACAAAAGGGAGGGAAAAACAGATGCTTTTTTTCCAACATTCACACTGTTTAACATTAGAAACATTAATTTCAGGGTTATTGTGCAGAATAACACTGTTTGCTGTTACTCTTCATGCTCCCTGCAGGTTCCTTTCAGCAGATTTGATGCCGGTGGGTAATAAATTTATCACTTTTATTGTTTTTTTACCTTCACGTTCTTTAGATTCTGACAACCAGACAAAAAAGGCAAATCACCTCACTTGAGTGTCACTAATAAAACCAACCAGCAGGATCGTTTAAGGTGTTAAAACTCTCAGGTTGTGGTCTTCATTGGTTTAGGACGGTTTGGAGAAATGATGGTGTGAATTCAGTGCAGTTATTGAAGCAGTGAGGAAGGTGGGGGTTTTGGGTTGGGTGGGGGTGATCCTCAGTGAGAGGCCTAGCTTGTATTACCTTTTCACACGTCAGCCTGGAGCTGACAGGTTGCTAAAGCAAAGGTATTTTAACATCCAATTTCAACAGTTTTGTGGCACCATTGTGCGAAACTGGAGTGAGAATGAAAATGGGGCTCGAACAGAAGATATCTTCGGATGTTAATGCAGTTCTGTCAGTGGAGCCGTGCGATACGAGCAAAACTGACCACAAACCGCATGGACTCAGTGAACAAAACGACCACATGAGAAGATCTATTTCTTAAAATATTACGAATAATTTTAAATGTATCTTCCACATATTTAAAAGGTACTTATTAATTTTTTTTCTCCTATTTTATGTTTTTCTTCTTTGAATAAGAACTTTGTACAAATTCTCAGTCAGAGGTGTTTTGTAATCTGACATAAGTTTAAAAAATAAAAAGGTAAACAGGACAGTTTTCAGCTTTAGATGCAAAAAATATGACAAAAGGCCTAAAATGTGAATTTAATGTGACATGATTGCATCTTGTGTTGGGGATAAAAGAGTTTGGTTGTGTTTAAATCTATTTTGAGGAACCAGTATGTGATATTATTTGTAAAATACAGTTTATCTGTAAGTTTCAGACTCCTAATACTCAAACTAAATTGATGCAAATGAAGGAGTCTCTCATTTTTTGTTTTGGTTGGTTTGATTTTTCCTGCTTAGAAATGTGCCTTTTGGTCTCACATTCACTCTCCTCCATGTTTGTTTGTGTTGCTTTCTTGTGCATTTTTTACTACCTTTTTTACAAAAAACACTTATTTACTTTCTTAGCACTGTCCTGTCTGTACAGTAAATACAGTGACAGAGTCAACAGCTGGTGCATAAACACAGACCTGAGAAAATGACTAACTTGTAAAATCAGCCTACGAGCACCTCTGAAGCTCACAAGCTAAGAAAAAGAGCGGCACATAATCCATCTAACAACTGTGCATTTTCATTTACACGTTACTGTTTTTGCATTTGTTGATCAGAAAGGATACAGCATGTTCATTACTGAGCTTTAAAGGTGTTTGTCAGTGGAATTTGTTTGATTTGAGCTAAACTAGCATCTTTTCCAAAGAATTGAGAGCAGTGTGGATCTTTTCATCTGATTCCAAGCGAGAAAGTATTATTTTCCCCAAAATAACTCAAGTATCAAATACTTTTTCTATAATAATTTAAATATCTAACATTTAACTTTCTAATATCCATAATAAAGGAAATAATCGCAGTATTCGTACCATATGGGAGCTAAACTTTGGGCTACTCCTCAAAGCCCTCCTCCCCTCCAGTGAGCCTGGTAGGATCCCATCCTATTTGGAAAAGGGTTAGCCAGGATTAAAGGGTGTTTCTGTCGCTCTTATCTAGTGTTTGAGCACTTGATCACGGAGGCGTGCCCTAATCCGAACATCGATGCGGTTCCATCAACACGCTCTCCTGGAGCAACTCGCCAACAAAAGGGGCTGTTGGGGCTTGTTTGGATGGAGACACACACACACACACACACAGACAGAGCCACCCTCTCACACACAACGCACACACACACAGATCCCTTTTTAAGGAACACTGTTTCTGCTGTTGCTCGCTTTGATAGTTGATGCCAAACGTCTAATCTCATAAACTTCTGCTTGTTCTCCGCTGACGGACTCAAGACTTAAGATCTGTCAAGCGTTTGTGTGTGTGTGGGTGTGTGTGGGTGTGTGTGGGTGTGTGTGGGTGTGTGTGTGTGTGTGTGCATGCAAGTCTGTGAGGGTTTTGTTTGGAAATCTAAGTGGGAGATTAAGTCGGGTTGGTTGATCACCAGTGGATTTGTTTACAGCAGACTTTAGACGGAGATGATAAGCTGTTTATGTCAGATCTGTCATGATTAATTGCAAATGTTTGGGCCTTCTGATATGTAACATGTGTAACATGATGGGTCCTTCTCTGAGTGCACAGAAGCAATCAGCTAAAATATCTTTGAAATTTGTTTTTAATACACTTTGAGCCCTCAATATTGACAATAATGAACATTCATCATCATGTCTTTCAATTATGTTTTCGATATCAGACTCGATACCCTGCAGTGTTGTGATCAGGGCTGCAGCAGTGACGCAGTTTCACAATATCGCTGCATGAAAATTGAAAGTTGACATAAAATGTACCTTTTTTCTGTTTTTGGGATAAAGTTTTACCATTTCAGTGTCTTTTACAAAAGTTTTTAACAAGTTTTCTGTCCGTCACGACTGAAAATTTTGTGAGATTTGTTCAATTAAATGTTTTCTTTTTTTAATTCTTTAAAGGTTGATGTAACTTATAATAACAATAATAATAACAATAATAACTGAAATTCCTTAAACTGTGAAATGATGAGAACTTCATATTTTTTGTCAGTTTTTATACCTTTAAAATCTCATAGTCCTGAAATACTATAGACAATCATCAACCTTGTGATTTCAGCTAATAAACAGATCTGGGGAAGGAGATTAATTGATCTCCAGGTCTTCAAAAGAGCCTGATTTAGAACAATGGTTCCCAAATTACAGATCAGGATGTCAAGATTAATCTGAGAGGATTCATACAACAGGATGAAAAACATATTTTTGCCACACAAACCTCTCAGACTGTTATAAAAGTGTTGCTTTTCTCTTTTAAATAAGTAAATAACTCTCCCTGTGCACGTTTATTTAAATATAACAGCCTGAGAAGGACTTAACAAATTGGTTGAACTGGTCTTAACACATTAAAAACTGCATTTTATTTTTATGCAAGAAGTGAAACTGAACTTTGCCAATCACAGTTAAAAGAAGAGCACAGAGTCAAAGAATTAAATTCCAGGTCTAAAGGACAACAATCTAATTGTGGTCTTTAAATTAATTTAAAAAATGAGCGTTGGTGTATTTTTGTGTCTTCTCAGAGTATTTATATGTATGTATGTCTGTGAACGAGGCAGAGATAGACAGAGTGCTGTCGAACGAGAAAAAATGACCCTCTGCTTCCCTCGTGGGCCTGCTGGCTATCTGACAGGACTGTATATCATACTCTTGGATGAGTTGTAATTGCAAGTGACTGTTCTGTGTTTCTCAGAAGTAGCTGCGCTGTGTGTCTGCGTCTGTGTGTGTGTGTGTGTGTGGTGGGGGGGCGGTGGTGTTTTTGTAAAAATAAAAGGAGAAGTGTTGCGCTGGCTGTGGATTCTTTAGGAAATTGCTGTCGCACACGCAGGGGTTGGAGCCGGGGCCTGGCGACGGAGACAGAGTCTGGCTCCCAGAACCATTATTACGCCTGCTGGAGCCACGGAGGCCAAGCTGCGTGAGAGAGCGACTGTGTATTTTGATAATATGGCAAGCTTTTGGGGGCCTGACTGGACATGAGTTGGAATATATCAGTGAGGGTGGAGGCTCTTGAGTTAATATTTGGACTTAAGAAGATTTAATGTTAATCAAGTTGCCTTTTGTCACATCATAACGCCGTTGGGAGCGGGGAGTGTTTTGAATTTACCAGATAAAAAGCGTCTTTAGTCACAGCCTCAGTGTTGGTTTGTTTTTTTTTCTTTGGGTTTGATCTCTTTCTTAAGTAAATACAAGTTTTTCTTTCAGCAATCCCCTAAATTGGAAGAGTAAAAAGTCTGAAGTAATTGTGTTTAAAATGCCACACCTAGTTTTGTTTATTCTGTATCTATATTTTGATCACACAGGAAGGATTATCATAAGACATGTTGTTGTTTGCACTGCACATGCATGTGTATGTGTGTGTGTGTTTTCACACTTCAGCAAAAAAAGGGAAGGTTTGGCTATAAATTTCTGCGATTGGAACAGAAAGCTGGAGTCGCCACTGTGAAGAAAAAAAACACAGACTAAACACTGATGACCCCAGGGCTGACCCTGTGCAGTTCACACACACACACACACACACACACAATCTACCTTCCATCATGGCACATATATGAGCATTTCTTGACAATCTGTCCTGGTGAGCTGGATTAACCAACAACTGTTTGCTTAATGGTGCAGCATGAGGAGAAAAAAAAGCTGATTCTCAATATTGTTCATTATTTGTTTAATAAAACCAATAAAACAAAGTGACCTCATCGCACAGCTCTCTTTATCCAACAGTCAAGAGTCTAAAAATGATCAGTTTATTATTACTTAACACTAAGAAATCAATCCAGTCTACGTCTCATGTTTGCCTGGAAGAGTTTAATTTATATATAATTTCCTATCAGTTGACTATCTGAAAACCAATCAGTTGCTGTTGAAACAATATGCACATCTCTGCACATCTTCCAGCTGATTTATGCTTTTTAGTTTAAAAGAAAGTAAACTTCCGAGGGAAACAGGGGTTGGAGCAAACTTAATTGAATTGCAGCCTTTTAATTGTACAAACAGACTGATGCTTACTTTAAAGATCAAACATTCCTTTCAGCTCTAATAGGAAAGCTGATAAGAATAACTATCATTACTCTATGAAAGATGCCTTTAAGTAGGCCATTTCCCCAAATAATGTTACTTACACAATGTGAAAGGAGGGGAAACATTTGTTTCTCCTTTCTCAATCAACATAGCTCAAAAGTGAGCGGACATATGAGATGAAATGTGTTTCTTGCAAAATCTGCAATTAAGCATGTTGATCCTCTTATAGAAAAACTTCATCTTAATATCTTTATTTACTCTGTGCATGAATGTATTGTTCTGTGAGAAGCTTTTTCACCATTAGGGATGAAATGAGCAGGTCATGTGAGTCTCTGTCTCCCTCTGCTGGTGAATTTGAGGTGGTGACACCAGGAAGCGAAGCCGCAGTTTGATTAGACAGGTAACCAACATCCCAGTGACTCCAATTTGCCCCCGAAACCCCACAAGAACTGTTAGGTCGACCTTTCACCTGGTACCACACACACCACACACACACACACACACACACACAAGAGCAACCTCATTTATCACCTGGATGTGGAGTGTTGTGATAGGGGGGTTGAGGGAGAGAGGGGGGGAGGGGCTTTGAGGGTGTAAGGAGGCTTTTAGGTACATGTATAAAAGCTACAGACAGAGAGACGCTGTCTGCTTTGATTCTGATTGGCCGTGCAGGGGGGGATGCAGAGAGGTCAGAGAGTCAGAGCTGATGAATGTTTTGTGATACTCAGCGGTCCCTATGAGGTGGGGGGGTGGGAGGGGGGCAGCGTGGTGTGTTTTGAATTAGAGACTAACTGACCCCCTTAAAAGTTTCTATGTATTTACTATTGTGACTGCAGCTGCTCCTGAATTGAGCAGGAAAAAACATCAGAAATATGTGGAAAAAGTACAAAGAGTCAAACTCAACAGGTCTGTTATTAAACCTCAAACATTTTTAATTTATTTTATTTTATATTGTCCGAATATTCCCCTTTTTTCCCCCCGTTAACAGTGCCCATTGCATACTGCATCTACGTCACTTCCAGCCTTGCATCATCCATGAACTCAGCTGCCAAAGATTTTGGCAAAAGATGATTTTTAAGTGAACACCTCAACATGAAGGGAAGAGGTTTAAACTGCAACAGCCACGAATACTCAAATCCATAGAGGTCAGATCAAAAATCTCAAATGAGATTTTGTTTTAATAACTTGATTGAATAAAACTTAATTACAGACTGAAATAAAATCATTCATTTCATCAGTGCAACAGAAATAAAATATTGCTCTCCTGTGGGTAGTTCTTCTAAGCTTCTCATTTTTTCCCTCCTTTGTGAAATGCTTTATAGTGATTGGGAATTTCGTCACATGCTGCATGAAGCACATATATCAACATGAGTAAAAACACGCCACATTCCCGTTTCGGTGAGGTTTTTAAGGGGTGCAATATTCACGAGGGTGTTATGGGTGCTATGACAGGTTTGTAGTTATCTAATTTATCACACAGCAGAACAACAAAACGCTAACATGTACTCAAAAGCTGCCACAGCAATGACACGCAGCACTGACACGACACTGAAGAGTGAAAACTGATGGGAAGAGGCTTAAGGTGAATGAGACAGAGTGTAAAAAGATGCATACAGTGATCTCCCACTCTCCACTAAAGTAAGTACAACAACCTTTTTCACAAATTTTGACATATCAGAGAAGGAAAAGCACACGTGTAAATAAAATAAATGATGGCTGACGTCCACTGTGAGTGTTTTCTTTTGTCAAACAATCATTGTTTACTGGGACACTTGGGCTCAATCCACATGGACTTTTTAAAAAGGAGCTTTTTCTGTGTGTTTTGGCCTTTTAATCATGCACAAACACAATTTTAGGTCACTGAAACTTGAACACTCTGTCCAGGGTTGGTGCTAGCATCAAAATCATTTTAAGATTATAGTTAAAGGACTGATGCTGATGAGTGTATGGAGTTTAGTGGATGTGACTCTGTACAAGTGGTAAAACAAAATTCTGCAAACTGATAAAAATCGTCTTGAGCACCAGTAAGAACAACAGTGCCTCTGCAAAATAGTCTGCAAAATACTGCCACAGAATGCCAGCAAAGGTTTTAACCACATATTAACAGATTTTTTTCCAATAAAAAAGTTTAACCGACCATCATTTAAAAACACAGAATGTATGAAATGCAAATATCTTTAGCTACAACAGTTGTACCTCTATTGTCCAATATGTCTCCTGCTTCACTAAAACTCTGCTTTTACAGGACTTGTGTAAGTTGCATGTGGACATAAAGATGTTGTGATGTTACAAAATCCTGCTCATATACTCTGTTATGTTTCTATGGTGACCTGGGATGTGTTTATTCTTTAATGTAAGGCTGGCAAGCTCGTGATCCAGTGCCTGTCCCTATCCATGTTGTATCAGACATCTTTGTCGTCATTATCTTCTCTAGATGTGTGCTATATTTCCAATCTGGGGGGTGTGCGTGTACGTGTGTGTTCATAACTCACCTGTTTAGA
>JAQMCX010000004.1:0-95000 GCA_029814765.1 Acanthurus leucopareius
GATGGGAAGAGGCTTAAGGTGAATGAGACAGAGTGTAAAAAGATGCATACAGTGATCTCCCACTCTCCACTAAAGTATGTACAACAACCTTTTTCACAAATTTTGACATATCAGAGAAGGAAAAGCACACATGTAAATAAAATAAATGATGGCTGACGTCCACTGAGTGTTTTCTCTCTGTCAAACAATCATTGTTTACTGGGACACTTGGGCTCCATCCACATGGACTTCTCAAAAAGGAGCTTTTTCTGGGTGTTTTGGCCTTTCAATCACACACAAACACAGTTTAAGGTCAATGAAGACTTGAACACTCTGTCAAGGGCTGGTGCTAGCATCAAAATCATTTTAAGATTATAGTTAAAGGACTGATGCTGATAAGTGGATGGAGTTTAGTGGATGTGACTCTGTACAAGTGGTCAAATAAAATTCTGCAAACTGATAAAAATAGTCTTGAGCACCAGTAAGAACAACAGTGCCTCTGCAAAATACTGTCAAAGAATGCCAGCAAAGGTTTTAACCACATATAAACAGATGTTTTTCCAACAAAAAAGTTTAACCGACCATCGTTTAAAAACACAGAATGTATGAAATGCAAATATCTTTAGCTACAACAGTTGTACTTCTTTCGTCCAAAATGTCTCCAGCTTCAC
Source organism: Acanthurus leucopareius (assembly GCA_029814765.1). NCBI lineage: Eukaryota > Metazoa > Chordata > Actinopteri > Acanthuriformes > Acanthuridae > Acanthurus > Acanthurus leucopareius. The sequence goes on from JAQMCX010000004.1 coordinate 651, forward strand.
TAAAACTCTGAATTTACAGGACTTGTGTAAGTTGCATGTGGACATAAAGATGTTGTGATGTTAAAAAATCCTGCTCATATACTCTGTTATGTTTCTATGGTGACCTGGGATGTGTTTATTCTTTAATGTAAGGCTGGCGAGCTCGTGAGCCAGTGCCTGTCCCTATCCATGTTGTATTAGACATCTTTGTCGTCATTATCTTCTCTAGATGTGTGCTTATTCCCAATCTGAGGGGGTGTGCGTGTGTGCTTGTGTGTGTTCATAACTCACCTGTTTAGCCAGGTAACTTTTTTAAATGTCTCTACAATAAGGAGCTCTGACAGCTTCCATCTGAATGTAGCCAAACCTTTTGGTTTAAAACGGTGATTGTTAGCAGAAAAGCCATGTTCTTCCTTCTTCTTCTCTCTTTCACGTGAACTCACCGGCAGATTAAATGAGTTAAAGCTAAAGCACAACAACGCCCCCCTGTGGAATGTCGGTAGAAACCTGCTTCTCTTTAGGGGCCTTTTACGTAGAAGGTGATAACGGCACCGCTGCGTTATAAATCCCGGTAATGTTAACGGCTCGCGCTGCGCAATGGCGGCTTTGCGCTGCAACAAACAAAGCTGCGCGCGCTGCCCAGCTCATCGTCACATCAAAGTTGAGATTCAAGGTGAGTGTGGAGCAACTTTTCCTCCTGCAACAGATAAATCTGAAGCAACATCCTTTGTGTCAAACTGCACACTGTGGAGGAAAGGAGAACTATTTACACAGAAAATGTCATTTATTTTTCCAAATAAAACAGATTCAACTGCTATGTCATTTTTTTTGAAGAGATAGATCCCAGACATTTAGTTATGTGATATAATTGAGGAATTTGGATCATGAGTAATGTCTCCTAGAACCGGAAAACAGAAAAAAATGGATTGAATTTGTTGTTTACTTCAGTGATGATGAATGAAAGGCTGACTTTGTGTGTGTGTGGACTAATTAACTGGTTACATACACAAGGGAGCTTTAGATAAATGACCCTTCGATACCCTGAGGGGAAATTTCTGTTACATGAAGTACATAGAGAACATAAAGCAAATATTAGGACAGCATAAGGCTACAAAAACAACACAACTGACGGGAACCAGACATAGTAAAAAAGTACAATTCCAGATGTACTTTTACATTATCAAATACAGCTCACAAACAGACAATTAAACTTTACTGATCTTCTTCAACAATCTAATATCATTTTGATTTGTTTTTTAGTTCACAGTCAAAAATCTGGGTGTTTTGAAATGCAGGATACTCATGTATTTTCTCTTTAAACCCTCTTCCTTTAATTTATAAACTGTCTTAATAATAATAAATTACATCTAAAGGTTGATGTGTATTGTACATGGTGAAATTGGGCTTTACTTACATTTTTTTTTATTTCCACTAATTCAACTGATGGTGTGTTTGCATGTTAATCTGTTTGTTTATGAGAATCTAAGACAATCAGATTAGCAGAGGGAGAAAACTTTTTCCCATAGATAGTTTCTTGAGCAGTCAAGACTTTGTGTAATGTATTTCCACATTTTATACCACATGATGGAAGTCTAAACCCCAAATAACTGTATATGCTGATGTCATACTTTCTTAAAACAAGTGACAAACATTTGACTCCAGAAAAAGTTTAAAAATAGCGTAAGAATTCAAAATTACCTTTTCCTCTTAAATATATAAATGGAAAGAAAAGCAAACGCAGTTGAGGTTTTTAGCAGTGATATAATATTTTGAGTTATGATGTGTGTAACAAGTTCTGGCGTTATTATTTAAATGATAGCCAATGAATCAATATGCAGATCTTTGTACTCCAGCATTCAGAGCCTCAGACGGGACCGAATGTTCTCCAAATGTTTCTCAAGACAGGAATCAAAGGGTTTAAACCATCTAGACTGTGGCAGACACAAAAACTATTGTCTTCACTGAATTATCCTATAAAGAATTACAACAGACAGGCAGGTTTATATGTTGCCAGCTCTTTTGAGCAAGAGTATTGTTTAAATAAAGTCCCTCATACCCAAGAATTCTCATTATGTAACTTCAGTAAACTGCACACGTTATACAACTGCAGGTATTTTTTTGTCTTGTTTTGTTTTGTTTTGTTTTTCCCAAACAAAGCCAAACAGTGAAAACAAAGGGGAGATATTGATCGGTCCAGTTTTTGCTGCTAGTAATCAATCAATCCCTTGTGGACACTAACAAATGAACGAACAACAAAGAGCCGCCATAACAAATTGAATCTGCGATACTTAATGGAAATGTTGCAGCCCCTGTGTGTGGTTTATGTTGATACAACAGTCCCTAACTGATTTTTCATGTAGAAATTGTTTCCTAGAACTGATTTAATGATACACAGTAAATGTCCGATCCAACTATTTGACCTGGCAGTGGATTTTTTAGTATTTTGACAGACTCCAGCTGTGAGAAAAGAACTGCTGTTTGCTGCTGCTGAGCCCATAATCCACTCAGTAGCTCCTTTGATTGCAAGGCCACAATCACAATTTGTATAACTTCTCTCTAATCTCCCTTCTTCCTAGTTTGATGGTTAATCACCAATGTTTTGGTATTAGTGTGTGAAAGATAAACACTGAGGGACAAAGTATATAATTAATATTCATACATTACCTTTATACATCTAAAACTGCTTACACTTGCTGCTTATTATTATTATTACTATGTAATTTAAAAGGTTTAATCTCAAATTGTATTTTTTTTTTGTAATCTAGTCTGTCACCAATCACTCAAGGCGTGTAAGATAAACGAATATCCAGCAGAGGGCGCTACGCGACCACAGTTTTAAAAGACAAACGTGTTGCGTTTGTTGCCCAGGCATAAACCTGAAAACAATGCTGGCAACTGTTTACAGCAGGAACACAAATCTGGCAGCACTCAATGCAAACAAAAGTGGCTAATCATCTAACTTCCCAACACTTTAGGAGATCAATAGGTGTTAAAAAGCTAAATCCGCGGGCTGGTTCACTCCTTAAAGGCGATAAGAGACTGCACACAGCTGCTGTGGATTACCTGAGAGCCTGTCACAGATATGGTGGTAAAAAGTTAACGAGATTAACCAGAAAATCCCTTTAATCTCTTTTGTTTCATCAGACATGCGTTTTGAACTTTATGAAGACTAAACTTTGTTCTTTTGTGGTATTTTACACAACGGATATTCAATCTAAAGGGCCTGTTTTATTAGCAAAATTAGGATAACCGACACAAGTGACAAATATTTATGTGGCATATTTTCTGCGATATATAAGCAAATTATAACCAATATAACCAAATGAGCTGAGTGTCGAGTTTTCAGTGGTCACCTTTATGTGGTATTTTCAATTTGTAATATCTAATCCTATAATATCAAAACAGAAACTTCAAGGATTTTTATTCAGCAATAAAGGTGTCAGGTCCAGATTTGAAATCAGGGATCCTGAGAAAGGAGATGAAGGAGGTTGGGGTCATTTATCAGGGGCCCCTACGGTTTGCAGCCATCGTGGGCTCTCCACCAAAATGTAGATCGACGTCACCGCTTCCGCCCTGCACACCCCCACCCCTCCTCCTCCTCCCCTTCTCCCTCCCCCCTCCTCCTCCTCCTCCTCCTACCTCCCTCCCTCCCCCGGCGTCGTTGGAGCAGCTCGGCTGACTGCAATCCAACATGGAGTAGAGAGAGATGGGGCTCTAGCGGGGCCACCCCTCGGTAACAACAGCGACGACGCGCTTTTTACGCACAACTGGAACCGGAGTCGTCGGTGAAAACATGCGCCTTAGGACTTAAAAAAAGGAGTGTGTGCCTTGCGTGTCCGTGTGTGTGCGTGCGTGCGTGCGTGCGTGTGTGTGTTTGGGGAGGGGGGGGGGACGAAGTGAAGAGCTGGATTCGGCTACTAAACTGTCTGTATAGGCTACGTTAGCCTACCTACTGAAGGCGATGGGGTTTTAAAGTTAAAGGAAAGGGAGCAATTGCGATCCAGAAGAAAACTGGGTGGCTCCTGGGAGAAAAGAGCTGAAAAGTGAGGGAAAAGAAGACGGAGGCACAGCCAGTCGAAGGCAAGCTAAAGAGCCGACACTCGCACAAAGGCGCAGGGGGGATTTATGCGGAATTGGAGACAGAATCGGAGGAGTCGCGGTGAAAGAATGACGAGCGAAAAGTATGCAACCGCCGTGGTACATTACCTGAGGTGAAACGAGAAAATGATAGAAGAAACGCACCCAAACGAGTAAGTACTCTGCCTCAAAGATTTCTTTATCCGTGTGTCTTTTCTCGCTTCTCTCAGTGCCTACAAGTTGGATATGATTAGGGCAACTTGGTGGAATGTGCAGCCCTGAACTCCCCTCACAAAGCTTGCTTTCATGTATGTTTTTTTGTGCATTTTTTATCGTTATTCACTCGATGGGATTTGGTGCTTGATGCTGGTGTAAAGCAATGCATTGACAGTGCTGTAGAAGTGGGGTTTTAAGGGGCCCCCACCTTTGGTGTAGACTAGTCTTGAGAAGGCAAAGAGAGAAAGAAGAGGAGTAGGAGGAGGAGGGGAATAAGCGTGGGTGGATCGGAAACATTTTCTGAAAGGATCTCAAGCGAGAGAGCAGGCCCTGTTGCAGCGTAACTTAGAAACTCAAACACGCCCCGAAGTTACACCTTTTATAAATACACAAACAGCAGCGAGCTCACGCACCTCTTGTTTGTGCCTCGATTAGTATTTAAAAAAAAAAAAAAACCTTCGGCGTTTACTGAGGCAATTTGGCCTCGTTATTTGGCCACATCTGTGTGTGTTTGCTTCCAACCGAAGGGGGAAGTCTCATAGGATATGAGATATCCGATATGCCTCATCCGCCATCTCTTTCTCAATCGCCCTCATTTGCATAGCCTACCGCGCTCCATTCATAAAAAAATACCGATTGTAAACGACGACTTGCTCCGAAAAAAGACGCGTTTGCTTCTCCTCGAGTCCAGCCCCCGTAAGCTCGCGTCTGTCGGTGTCTGTCTGACAAACGGACCCGTAGATCGTGTCGGTGCGTCTTACGAAATGTAGCTAATAAAGAGCCGTACAATGTGCAGGCCCACAGACCTGTTTATACGGCACCCGGAGGCCTATATGGAGGCGCTTGAAGCTTAAAATTAGCTTTTATCAAGAAGGAATTGAAGCTTTATGTGAATTACATTAATTCCCGTGCAGGTGACGGAGCGCTTATGGCCCTTTTTTAATGTTATTGTCAAAACCAACACAAATAGACCAGCGGGTTTAGACACAGGGAAATTAGTGTTTTAAATGTTCTGCCAAAATCAATCTCTTTAAGGTTTAAATGGAAATTTGCAGACATGTGAGCAAGCATACCAGTGCCTTTTTTAAATAACTGGCTCCCAGTTTGTCCTTTTTTTTTAAAATATAACTTCGTTAGCTTATATCGACAACTTCTCTGTCAGACTACACGGGGCTGTGCTCGGGAGGAATGCCTGCCTTGCAGATCTCTGTGGTCGGGGTGGAAGGGCGAAGGGCACCGTAGGGGATGTTTGCGCTGCTCTGGCGTAACGCCGGCTCATTCATAAAAGCCATCTAACCTTCAGCGCGTCCCCATTCATGCCTGCTGGCCGTACTCGGCTCTACGAAGCCAGACAGTTTTGACAGTCAGACAGACAGGCAGGCAGACAGACAGGGTCAGGAGAAAGGTGCTGAAACCGAGCCCCGGTTTGTGCCTCTCATTAATCAGCAGAATGTAATGCTGCTAACGGAGAGAAGCTAACCGGAGCTAGCTGCGACCCTTTAATAGACTGTTGTTAGGCCATAACTAACCTGAAATCTCTCTAAAGCTGTATGCAGCTTACTCTCAAAACTTTCCACACATTTCCTGTGTTAAACATTACCTAGATCGGCGTCATGTATTTCTAATAAAAAAAATAAAAACTTGCGTTAACTCTGAATTTTTACCTACCCCTTACTTCCGGGTTAGAAAGCGTTTCTATGGTGATGACGTGTGGCTCTTCTCGCATGGCGTGATGTTCAAATTTGGCCACGCCCACGACGAGCTCAAAGATCTGTAGTTCATTGACTCGCATTTTACGGGACAAAAACTGCTGTCCTCTGATATAAAATATTTTCACAAAATTCATAAAATATATTACAATAAATCCCTCAAAAAGTTTGTAAAACTAAAAACTATCTAAAGTCACATATGCTAACAAAACATGAGCTTTCTAATTGCTATCAATACATAGTCACAATAGAGTAATGTTAAACTATCTTACATTCAAATCTCTTACAGATTTTTTGAGATAACATTTTAAGCAACATTTCTCTTTTGTCTTTTTATTTTTTTAATCACTTGTTGTATAGCACAAATGCTAATATGCAAAAACTCTTGACTGACGTGACCATTTATTTCTGTCCTCTGTCTGAGCTGTCCTAAAACTTTCAGCAGCTGCAAACCTGTAGTTAGTCAGTGTATTTATATCGAAATATGAATGGATTTCACACAATCGTCTATTGTGCCTGCTCATTTCATGTCACTTAGCTAGGCCAACGTACAGTTATAAGTCTTTTGTTGCTTAGCATTAGCTGTTTTCAAAAGTTGATGAGTTGTTATAGTTACTTCAACAACAGGACCATGCGGCATTAATCTTTGCATGTATTTGATGTGATTTATTTTGCATTATTTAGCAAATTTCAACTAGAGTTCTCCACAAATGTAAGCTAGTAAAAGTAATCTTTTGTTCTATTATGCTGTGTCATGCAAAAGCATTTATTTTTTTAATCACTCTGGAAGGAATTTTTTGTGTGTTGTGGTTTTCTTATCAGAAATAAAAGCCTGCTATGGGATTGAGGCATGGTCAGATAATAAAAGACACACCTTTATGCTTTTTGTGCCTTGTTGAAAGGTGCAGCAGTGTACCTTCTTTCTCATTATGTAACCTTTGTCACAGGTTAGATATTTTATAACCTCTCTTACTGTTTGAAGAGTTAATTGTATGTATCTAGTTTAGCCGCAGTAGACTTATTCTGCTGGCTCATGCTATGAAGACTGAGTCACATGCACTCAGTCGAACGTTTCACTTGCTCAGTGGAATAATCAGACTTTATGTGTCAGTTTTGCTATGTGATCAAAAGGAACACACACATATATTGTCTGCGAGGGCCTTTAGTTGCCATTATGTCCTCAATTTAGAGGATGTACCTCTTTGCCATGTCCTTCTGAGGACATTTATTACCTTTTTATAGAAGTACAAGATCTCTCTCGCACACACACACACACACACCCTGTAGAGTCACAACTCAAGCAGAGGATGTATTGATCGTGTGCAGCTGCTGGGTCAGCATCTGCACAGTCAGTATTGGACAGGAGATGCCCAGTGACATTCAGCTAAGGTCAACGTAGCACTGAAACATAATCCATCCCTGAACAAAAAGCACTCATTAACTGGCAAACACAGCAGTGAGGAGTTAGCAGGTCTGCTTGTTCCCTCAGCAGGGCCGTTTTGTTCCTCACACATATATTTTTCGACGTTAGCAGCATTTGATATTGAGACTATAATAAACTTAACAGGTGTGGAATTTCAGGACAGTGGAAAAGTTCATCACCAGTGCATTGCAAAGTCGGCAAAAAAAAAAAAAAAAAAAAAAATTGTAATAACTGACAGATATTGCAGAAGAGTTTTCACATTTTGTTAAAGGAAAAAAACAGCTCAAGATACCTCAGACACTGTTATAAAACTGGGAGTGTCTGGAAAGTTACTTACCTTTCCTTTGCCTTGTTTCCAACTCCAATGCCCTTGAACGATCTTTGCCCAAAGTGGGTATTTTTGTACTCAAAAAAGTGATACTTGGCCCCCTGACTGTAAATGCAACGCACGTTAGAGCTGCATTGCGTTCTGGTCTATTGAGGCTTCTAATAGTGCAGAAAATGGTCTTTCTGACTGTCTCTTCTGTGATTATTCTGAGGGACTGACCATGAAACCTGACATTTCCTGTTGATGTTTTAGGCTGCTGGTATATTTCCATTGTCAGACTCTATTTATGGCAAACTAACATGTGTTTTATGTGTTCAGTGTTTACATACACTGCAAAAATAGAACATATGTGTAACTCCTTTTCTAAACAGGACAGAAGTTTGTGGATAGTTGTAAGTCCGTGTGATGATGTAGAAGAATCCACAGATAATTAGCATAACATTTAATGTTGCTAATATATATTGACATACATGTAACACGCACCAGAAACCAAAGGGAGTATCAACACATACTTCATGTCCACAAATGAACTTAGTTTGCAGACTCTTTGCATTTTCTCTCTCCCTCTGTCCTCCCCCTATGCACGCACACACACACAAACACACACACACACACACACACACACAAACACACACACACACACACATCATGTGGAACAGATCCTTGTTCACAGTATTTCCTGTGTTTTACAGAGCAGCTCATCATTGGTTGCTATCCGGAGCCTTTATATAATGGCCTGAGCTGTTTATATCTGGAGACCAAACAATGGACCCGGATTGTTTGCCTTTTTTTTTCTTTTTTTTTTTTAACTAATCTCTGCTCATCAGCTGACTGGATGACCAAGATTATAATAGCTTGAGTTTTCATTCACTTCATTCAGTGTGTTTTTCCCTTGTCACAGCAAGTATACAACAATCCAGTGTTGCCACAGTGCTGGTTATTGAAGACTCAGATTCTTTACAGCTCCTCAGTGAATGAACTCTCTGAACTTTCACTTCTTCAGTGCGGAGGGTGCTGTGGCTAATCAGCCTGAAAAGAGATGAAACAGGCCAATAACCTTAATGATTCAGCTTGTGCCAATGTGACATTCAAAGGAGAGGAGATAATTATGAAGGATGTATGTGCGAGTTAGTTTAGCCTGGTGTTTTGACTGTTGCCTTGGCTAAGACTGTCAAACTATCATGCTGTGAAGGCTTTACAGTTTATTGCTGCGACATACACGTCAGTCTCGGTCAGGTTGGTGATCTTAGCTACTAAAAAAAGGGTTTATGGTCGTGAGAAAGTTGCCCTATTTTTAAACAATGCTCTCATGTGAGGCTTAAAATGCAGAGATTCACAATAATTCTCAGTTATTTCAGACACATGCTTCTTTGAATTGGATGTTTTCATGTTTATATCAAATTAAAACTATTCCTACGACCGGAGAAAAGCTACTTGCTATTTAAAACTAACCACAAATAGCATCAGGAAGCGTTGCAGCCCGTCATGTGTAGTGGTAAATATAACAGCATATTTAGACTAGGGAAGCCCTAAGAGAACAGACTTCCTAGTGTTCATTATGCAAATCATTTTCCGTTGGTTTGGTGCCCTGCAGCTCGACCACAGGCCGTCCAATTACAAGATCAATTTTTGACATCTGACAGGTTATGTAAACGAAGACTACCTGATCAAACACGCCAAGGTTGACATTTTGACAGATGCCTATCGCAGACGCAGAGAGCATTAGAAAGTTGAAAACCCCTCATCACTTACATTTGACCCAAAGTGGGAAGTCCCAACACAATATAAGAGGATATGAGGAATTATAGAGGGTCTTGCTTGGCTTTTCAGTCGCTTTTAAGAGGTTTAGGATAAATCAGCTTATTTTCAGTTTGGTTTCCGCTGTGATCGAGATGAAGGGCTTGCAGAATCACCTCAGGGATGGTGGCTTCCTCTTAGAGTACAGTGAAAGGTTGTTGGATAACATGTTGGAGCTGCAACAGTAGACTCTTTGGCATTTGCACATAGTTTTTATGGACCAAACATTTTCAGTCACCCTTTTCTTTGTCTATATAGTTAGTAATGTATTATTGGACTTATTTAGTGTCGTTTTGAGACTGTTTTTCTCTCCTGTCTTCAAATACTTTTGGCTAATGAGCAATTAGCAAGTTTTTCCTACAGTAGAAAGGAGAGTAAGCTGACAGTAACTGCGTTTTCTTTTTTGATCTATTGTAAAATGATTAACTGCAGTGACACAGTTTTGCTCCCTCAGAGATTTATAATCATGAATGAGTCTGAACTCGCATCGTGATTGGTCGGCTGTGTATGGGATGTTATCTGTTAACGTCCCATGCATATTAGTGACCTCTTCTCATGTGAACTGACACACTCGCACTCACAGCAGGCAGCATGAGTCTTGTGCTGCACAGACATGTGAGCGGTCCACGTAACTACAGCTGATTGACAGAAAGTCGATAAAATTTCCCCTCAGGAGCCTTCGGTGTCAATAGTTGTGAATGAACTCGTTTCACCCCACAGCTCTTCTATTTTGTTTCTCAAAAAGGAAAAAGGAAAAAAGAGCAAAAAGGAAATGTAAAACATTGTCTTTGTTTATAGCTAATAAGTCATGTCGCATGTCACTGAAGTAAACTTAACTAGAAACTATAACACAACATTGCATTTTTTCCCACAGTTCTGATCAGTTCCTCTTCTTAGTTTCTTTGTAGAACCTCATATAAACCAGAAATACATTTAAATACCAATGCAAAACCCCACTGAGTTGCCATTTTAAGGATCCAGCGGTAACCATAATTAATCTAGAATAAATCTAGAACAATCAACCGTTCACATGCATCTAAACACATTTTATGCAAAAAAATTGTGAATTCTCAGTCTCAAATTTACAGGTATTTTTATATTTTGTATTAATTATTTTATTTGTAGCCTGTGCTGGAACTTTTTCAGCTAGAAATGGAAGACAGATTGTCAACAGTGCATTTCTCAAATATTTAATGAATTAACTATTCAAATAAAGGTTTATAAAGGCCTTATGTTAGCTAGTAGTCTTTGAAAACAGCTACTCCAGAGCTATGCACATAAAATAAGAATATCTTTACATTTGGGGAGTTAGCACATAGTTGGTGTATTCATTTGATCTGCAATCATTGTTCCTGCACTGTATATGTCAGCCTGTGTTGTGAAACACTGTCAGCATTCAGTGCATAAAGACCACAAAGCAATAATGAAATAAACCTGGCCGTGCAGCACCTTTGAGTCACTTCCTGGTTGCTTCAGATAGGTCATATGCTGTGAGTGTTTGCGTGCGTGTGTGGAGCTCTGTGGACAGAGGCGGACCCTGTGCGGGGGTGTGTGTGAGGTCAGGCAGAGGCGCGGCCGGTCCTTCCTTATCGGAGGAAATATAGCCGCCCTTATCACACATGGCTGGGCTGCCCTCACTGGCCTTTTTATCTGTCACACATGAGCTGGATTCCAGACCTGATAACCACACCGCTTCCCAGCCCCCTTTTACTGTTTCACCACAATACTGTTCAACACAGACCTCGTCAGGTATTTGCAGGTTCCAGCTCACCGGGTAGCACTCCTAACAGTATACACTCTGAAAGTATGTACTTAAAAAGTTATTTGTTCAAGCTAATGTGGACGCTGACAGTGCTACTTGGCCAATTAGCAAACAGAACTGCAGAGTTCATTGAAAGTGCACCGATGGGGCTTGGTAGGGAATCCGCAGGTGTGTACTCCACCCACAGCTCATTTCCTCGTTATGATACGGACTTGTTTGCAAGGTGTGGACCAAGCATAGAAATGAAAAGTATAGAGCGGATGCTTCAAACAGTCGAATGCACAAACCATAAAGACCGCTTTAAAAGTTTATGTGATGCAGAAGTTTTATACCTCATTAAGGAAGCATAAGGAAAAAAAATGGCTAATTTTAGATAATGAGGCAAATTGAATTCAGTTGTACATTCAATGTTTCCTTTTTTTCACATACTAGCCAGGATAAAGAAATGGCACTAAGAAAACTTAAATATTCCTTCTTTTACATTAGGCTAGGTTTTGTTAAAGCAGCTTTAATTGAAATTTTAAGCATTGATTAGACATTTTTATGAGTTCATTTTGATAAATGGTGAATATCAACAGACTTCCTTTCAGCTTTACAAAACATTATTCTGATTTTCAATTGTCACTGGTCTTAAGGGTTTTTTAGCCCCAGCAGGCAGCTGTTTTTAGTGAAAAAGCTCCCAAAACCCACTGTACACTGCCTGACTAGCACCAAAGAACAAATCGACAAAGATGGTGACCAACTGTTCAACATAATAGCAAAATATTTCACTCAAGAGGTGATAGGGACCAAATCAGAGTTTGAAAGAGAGCAAATATTGAACTAGTGGCCTCTCAATAACTCTTAAGGAATGCTTATGTTGTTCCTGTCTATGACTGTTTTAACAATTTGCTAACCATTTAACTTTATGAGGTGGTAATACACTGATGCTTAAAGTGGCTAAAAAACGTCTGTTGATGCAGATTTAACAAGCATATCATGCACATAAAATATGGTTAACGTGAATCTGTTGTAACGAGCATCACTCGTTCCCCCACAAAAAAAAAAGCGTCCAAGTTGCTGAGGACATGGAAGTAGGGCACCTACAACCTAATCTGTTTAACATCTGTGGGTAAAGAGAAGGTAATGGCTGCAGTGTGCTCAATGAAACTGTTGGTATGTTTGCATACGAGGCTGTTGAATTTGGTGCTGTGAGTGATTGCCACAGTAATCACTGTGCTGTAACTCCAACTTTTATATTATTATATTGAATGGCGCCTACGCTAGCTGGAGGAGCTTGTGAGTCATGGTGGGAGGAAGTCAGCAGGCAGTAAATCAGAGACGTGGCCTAAAGACACATAAAAAACATTCACAAGTCACTGACCACCAACAGGCAACAGCATATTGTGGTATAGTGAAAGAGGTTGCGCAAATGTTTGCCTGGCAACTGCAGCACACTGCCTTCCTAAGACGCAGAAGCGAGGCACACCCTGCACCTTTGACCTGACGGCAACAGCTCAAATAAATTAGAGCGGGATGTGATGCATGAACTACCTGCTCTTTTCCCTATTTCAGAGGTGTTGACTTAAAGTGTGTCCATCTCCACATTATGTCATCACTAAAGCCTTAAAAGAGACTTTAAAAAGTGTTTGCAGCCATTAAACATAGCGTGGTTTCAACACGTGATGGTTTTGAAACCCCTGAAGCATACTTTTTTGGTCAAATATTTATAATGAGTGTGTGTGTGTAAAGTTAAAGTCAGCATGCTTGAATTCCACTCAAATAGGTGATTATAAATAGTGTATCTACCACCTTTTCTCAAAGTGGCTGTCACAGTCCGTTTTCAGCATCCGCACCTCGTGCCGCATTCGTGTGGACAGAATTAGATTTGCTGTTCCCAAATGTGTGTGTGTGTGTGTATGAGTGTGTGTGAGTCGGTGGGTGGGTGTGTTTGGGTGTGTGTATTTGTGCCAGAATGTGTGGTCACTCCCAAGTGTATTAAAGTAGCGCGTTGCTGCTGGTTGTGGCCGTCTGTGTGTTCCAACCACAGATTATAGGGCCTGTCGGCAGACGGGGCTCTGCACACGGGTCACAAGACAGCCCAAAATGTGACAAGTTCATTTCAGAGAGCTGATAGCCGGTATCGTGTATCTCAACACACATGCGCTTATATAGCACAGAATTTAGTGTTATTTCTGTAAGTGGGTGGAATGGATGTGTGGATGGATATGTGAATGCGTCGCACACGTCTTTGAGTCATGTTTAAACCGTTGTGGTTCTTTGACATCAAAGCAGCACTTTGAAATTTTCACACTTAGTGTTTTTTTTTTTTTTCAGTATGAGAGCTGATCTGGAGGAAGAAATATCATCATTTCTTTGTGCAGAAGAAAAAATGCATGCTCCCCGGTACAAAACCTCAACACAAACTGACTTCCGACAGAAGTATAGCTTCTGCTTTTAGTGGTCTTGAGTTAGGGTTAACCCTAAGCCTCGTTACAATACTTGTCATCAGATAAGGACTTAGTGAGTGGTTAGCAAACACAAACATCATCCAAACACAATATACATAAGATTATTTCAAGATGAGATGAAATATGTTGCCCCAGTCTTTGGTCATTTTATTGCCTAACTGTGATGATGGTGCAACTTGCTATAAAAGCCATTGTTGTCCAGAGAGGTAGCATGTTTCTGCCTGGAATCAACAACATCAACAATATAAAAATGTGCCATTGTAGCAGTTAGCATTACTCGACTGTGGGGATGTTACTTCGTTATTATAAGCAGGCCGAGCCGGACTTCAGCCATCGTAGCCTCTAGCTAGCAGCTGGAAGTAAAGCTAGTTCGCTAGCCTTAAATATAAATAGATGACTGGCATTGCTATTTCTGAATTTCTATTGTTTCCTTTGTTGTCATTAATGTTTCCCAGGTGGTTAACCTGAATGACTGTTTGCCTCCACCCTTTGTGGTTTGACTCGACAAATGAAACAATACCTGCCTGCCGCGTACATTATCACTTACACTCCGGTCTGCCAATAGCAATTTTCCTCTTGATGTTGTTGTTATTTTCCATAAGCAAAATCTCCATCAATCAGACTCTGATATCCTGTTTGAATGTAAAACTGCACTGAAAATAGGTTTAGTTTGGCTAGTTTGTCATTGATGCCGTAATGCAAGAAACACTGAGTATCTGAGTGGAAATGTCTAATTTGATGAATTAGATTCAAAGGAAACTTTCATTTGAAGTGTGTGTGTGTGTGTGTGTGTCAGTGTCTGTGTGCACCCGGTGTGTGTGTGTGTGTGTGTATGTGTGTTTACACAAAAGTTCCGACCTTGTGGGTGAATCTGTAGTTGTTTTTCTCTTCGAGCTGTTTGTCTGCTGTCAGTCAGTCTGTCATTCAGTCAGTTTTATGAATGTGTGGGTGGGAGCTGTTGAACCAGTTCCGCCACCTGTGTGTGGGTGTGTGTGTGTGTGTGTGTGTGTGTGTGTTTGTCTGTCTATGTGTATGTGTGAATGTATGTGTATACGTGTGCGAGTGTGTACATCAAATCCCTGGGACTGTCTGTCAGCTAATTATATAACAACACCTTTCTCATTCACTCCCACTCTCCCTCATCTCCCTCTCTCTGTTTCTCTTTCTTCATCCCTCCACATTCACACTCACACACACACACACACACATAGACACACACACACAGAGCGCAGCATCGATGGCATACACAGAGGTACATCCTGTTATTGTCAGATCATTCATGTGAATTGTGGCCGTGTTCATTGTGTCCCAGGGAAGGTGGTGGCTGTCATGCTAATGCTTGTGAATGTCTTGTATTTTACCGTTCGGTCTCTATTGTTTGTCTCACGTTCGAAGCACTGACGACTCTATTGACTGCAGAGGGAGTTTTTGTCATGTATTGTGTTGTGCTGCTATATAGACTAAACTGTGGCTGTATTATCTGTCCGTTTGCACGGCGTGCGTCTGATAGCGGCTCCAGTCTGCTGGTTTTTTCATCTGCTGCACGAACACAAACTGACTGGTAGTTGGAGGAGACTTAGGCTCTTTTGTGCATGCAATAACTGTGTGAAGGAGGCCTGCTACTGATACCTTTTTGTTATTAATTTTTAATTTAGTCTTGTAGTTAAGTGCATAATAACTATGTCATAATATGCAGAAAAATGCCCACCTGAGCCAAAGGTTGTGACTGCAAAAAGCTCCCGATGTCCAACAGTCCTAGAAAAAGGTCTTTACAAACAAAATAGAAAGCAAATTGTTGCATTTCTGCAGCTGCAATCAAAAAGTTTTGCTTTTTGTTTGAATAATATAAGTGTTCATTTATAAAATCTCATTAATTCATGACCCATAGTGAGCAAAATTGTTTCTGTGTCGATTTTAAATGAGGAAACTTCAAATCTACACATAATATTTATTTTCTAAGTTATTAGTTTGACATGTTGCTTTACATCACAGGATATAGACAGAAGCACTTGCAGGGTTTTCCTGGGAAAATGTTAAGCAGAGGTGATTAGCCATGCAAGTTAGGACTTATGACTTGATTTATAGTCTTAAGGGCCTGAACAGCAGCCAAATTTAGTGTTTTAAGATGCATTAGCACCTTTTTGTGTAAAATTTAATGTTTTTCTACTGTTAATTTCACAAAATTGTAAACTTCACCAAAAAACACTGCAGGAAACCTTGAATCAGCTCTTCGAAATTCGACTGATTCATTTTCTGGTGGTCAAATAATGTTGAATCGAATAGTCATCTCATTTTGAATTTCTCCTCTGGAGGTGTATCAAACACAACCAGACATTAAAGTTTGTGTGTGTTGGTGTGTGTGTGTTTGTGCTGACTTGTCCTGGTTCAACACCTCCCACCTCAGCACAGCGAGGACCAGCCAAAGTCGTGACTTGAGACTCCCTCAAACATTCTGCCACTGTGTGAATAAACCGCTGTGGCATTAACACACTCGTAGACTCTTTATTTGTTCGCGAGGCTTTGATGCACTTTTTTTCTACTTTCGACCTGGTTTCATCTCTTAGTTTCCATTTTTTAGTCATTTTTTATAGTGAGGACACCATGTTTTGATGTTTTTCTCACAGATAAACATTTCTGGTTGATTTCAGGTTTACTGTGGAAAGATTTGTTTGGTGCTGTAATTAAAAAATCTTACCTTTGACAAGTTAAACTCTAACAGCATTAGAATAGCCACATTTTATCATATCAGCCCTTTCTATACACATAGCTGATTAAACAAATGATAAAGTTAAATTTAGTTCTTTATGAGGGTTATGGTGGAGTAATGCCACCCAACATGTTTGCTGTGGTTGGTATGAATGTTCATTGAAGAAAAAAAAACCTGCTGTGCTCGTCTTTATTCTTTCACTATCAGCCTCACATGTTTACCGGCATCAATCAAAGTTCTTGAAGTATTTAAATGATGCTAAATATTTCGAAGTGGAGTTACATGGAAATCGGATGTGGTGACACCTAGATTCCATTGTGCATACAAGTAAACATGGCAATAGGACAACAAAACTTCTGACCAGCTGCAGAAATTATGCCTCCGTGTCACGCTTGGTCGTTTAGCACGGTGCACGTTTGTAGGTTTCTCTCTGACCAGAAACACAGTCTGAAGTCTGAAGTGTTTTTTTTCCCAGTATTCACCTAAAGGCTTGGTTTTATCTGTAAAAAGCTGCTTCCCCTTAAAAAAGCTTCAGATGTGTTTTCTCACCTGCTATTCTTACTTTATATTTTAATAAACAAATATACTTTTTAGTGATTATTCTAATAAAGTTTTCTCTTTCTGTTTGTTCAGTGACAGCTACATCGTGCGTGTAAAAGCGGTGGTGATGACGCGGGACGACTCGAGCGGGGGCTGGCTGGCCCAGGACGGGGGCGCTCTAAGCAGGGTTGGCGTGTGCCGCCTCTTGCCTCCTGAACTGGCACCAGTTCCGGCTTCCAGCTTTTCCCAGTTCCTCATCCGTGGTGAGCGGCTGCGGGACAAACAGGTAAAACACACCAACAAGCATCAACCACACATGTCAAAGTCCATGTAAAGATAAAATATGGACGTTGTGAGTCATGTGTGTCTGATTGACAGGTGATCCTGGACTGTCCGCTGAGGAAAGACCTTGTCTACACCATAGCAACGCCCACATTTCACCACTGGAAGGTGGAGGACAGGAAGTGTGGCCTTTCCTTCCAGAGTCCAGCAGATGCCAGAGCGTTCGACAGAGGGGTTCGGAAAGCTATCGAAGACCTGGCTGAAGGTACGCTGAGCTAATCTACACGGTCAGGTTGTAGCTAGATCACAGATTAAAAAATCCCAAACAAACAGATGCAGCTAACTTCTCAGGCGTGGTTCAGTGGTTAAGAAACAACTTGAGTTCTCAGTTATGACTGAAACACTGTCGTTTAGCAGATGAGCTGACAGTAAAGTGTTGGATCCTTGAATAAAAGGATGTTCCTGTGTTCTTCTGTGCAGGTTCCACCACCTCCTCTACTGCACTCCAGAACGAGGGCGAGCTGGGTGACGACGACGTCTTTACTGTAAGTATTTGTGCATGCAAAATCTCATTTATACGCTATCATCTTAAAAAAATAAGGTTTCAAAGCAGTACAAAGGCCACACGGAAGACAGATTGGACAAAATAGCTCATTTTCTGGCTTAGAATCTATTTGTTCTCTCTCTCATTTAACTCTGAGTAGGTCTTTGTTGATTTAAAATCTGTTGATGGTGACAGTTAACTTTTCCTGCATTTAGTTAGATGCACTTTTACGATCTTGTGTGCGTGTAGAAAACCTCTCTGAGCATCTGTTGCACAGAGGAAATCAAAAACAGCGTGCTAAGCTTTCCCAGTATTTGTTCAGCAGCTCTTATCTGCATCAAAACGCTCCCATGTTTCATCTCTTAAAAGGAAGTAATAGTCATTGGCATCAAGGTTCTCATGCAAACTGATCAGCTGCTTTGTCAAAACCTCATATCAGTGTTCTGCATCTACAAAATCTTGCTTTTTTTCCATCCAGTAGAAAGAAATGAAACTCAGGGCTTCCCTCTTTCGAATCCCCTCTTAGTCACGTTTACCTGCCACAGTGTGTGAAGTATGAGTGTGTTGTTTGTGTGTCAGGGCCTCTACCTTAAGTTAGCATGAAGGACCCCCTCCCCCCACTTTGTAACATGACACCAGGAGCAGCAGGCAGGGTCACAAGGTCACTTCCTGTATCCCACCACTTGCTCTCTCCTGGTGACCCCCCCACTACCACCACCAACAACCCACCTCCCAGCTCCCAGCTCCCAGCTCCCAACTCCCTCCCCAGTAACCCTCTCCACCCTCCCAGTTGAAAAAGAGAGTCTCCACCAAACTAGCAGCTAGCAGCTGTTTCCCAGCTTAGTGCAGTGCCGGTGATTTACGAGAGGAAGTGCCTCGTGGTTCATCTTTGACTCGAGCTGTCTGTAAGGGCCAAGACTAATAGGTGCTCTGCTGGGAGTGTACAGCCACCGCAGAGACGCATACAAACACATGGGGAGGGTTGGAGGGAAGGCTGAAACGCTGTGAGAAGGTGGAGCGATCCCTGAAATGGAGCACTGGGTTTTTCAGGAAAGAAGAAGCTCTTCAGTGCAACAGATCCGAGGCAGTTCCTTGATACTGTTGCTCAAGAAGCTGCCATGTTAACACAGAAAAAGGACTCAGCTGCTTTATTTCTTGTGTAAAAAACAAAGATTTGGTTATGAGTTAGATAAAGCTGAACTGTCCCAGGTTGAGATCAGGTCTCCAGATCATCCAGGTTGATCACCAGTCATGTCAAATTGCATTTGTATTTCTCAGTTTTTAGGCTAACACAGAGCTCTAATCTTCATCAGACTCCTCCACCACGTTTTAATATGCTCAACCCCAGACTAGTGCAAAGTGTGCTGGAAAAAGTCTGGGCAGAAGTGACTGTAAAGCGACGCCTGTCTGTCAGCTCGGTGTGTCAGAACCCAACCAGACTTATGACTGGATATAAGTATAAATAATTACAGCTTAAATTTGCTTTTTTTTGCAGTGAATGTCCATTTTTGTCTGCAGGTATTTTTCTTGCCATTTTTCTTCTCTTGAACCTGATGGTCATCGTCAGAGAAATGACAAAACAGAATAAAGACTAAACAGCTTAAAAAGCTAATTTATTTCACACTTTTTCCAAATGGAGCCTCAACGTGCCTCATCTCTTGCTGTGAATAAGCATTAATCTGCTAAATTTAATCTAAAACTCTCTAGTCACATGTTTGGTTGGGGTCACTTAAACTATAGGGTATATTGATGGGTTTAGCACTGCTTGTTAGCCCGTGCTAACAACCTTTCCTTGAGTAACCGGTGGCTCAAGAGTTCGTAAGTCGGGCAGACGTAGACGGGGGGAAATGCTGCAGCAGATTTACAGCCTTTTTAAGGGGGGGGAAGGGGCAGGGGAGGATGTTGTGCGGAGATGGAGCCGGTGAGAGCTAGGATGGACATACTTCCCTAAATTATTCCTTGTTCGCAGAACCTAAACTTAACCCAACCCTTCCTCCGTCCCTCCCTTTAGCACGTCTCCCCTCTCTGTCTCTATTTTGGCTCATTCATAACAGGGGGAGTGAAAGCTATGGAAGCAATTCTGGGCTCATCCCAGGAGAGCGAGACGGGTCTGTTGAAGGATGAATCCTCCTGAGCTTTGAGTTGGGACATGTTTTGTGTCAGAAAATAACTTGATATGCCCTCTGTCCAGCCTTGGGCCGGAATATATAGAGGGAGGATGTCCAGAAATATAAACTCTCCCCCTCAACTCCTCTCAGTCTCTCCGTCCTCTTTTGCAGTTCCAGCTTGCAGCAGAAAAGTCTGGTCTGTGTTTCGAATTAGTTGCAGCCGTGGAGGCCAGACTCGAACTGGTTTTAAACCGTATCAGCTCCTTCTCCCGGTAATGTCTTCTCCAGGGGGGCGGGGCCTGGAGCCGGAGGGCAGCATGTTATGTTATTTTTGGCCGGCTGCTCTGAGGGCTTTGTAAAAAAGCAGGGGGAAATTCTCAGCATGGTGGTATCCATGTGGGGAGCAGGATATAATAGGGATAGCTTCAGCAGACAGACAGACACACTCCAGATCTGGTTCGTATAAATCTGGAAAATAATTCACAGCGTTGGTTTTAGGCTCATCGGAGCGCCAGATTTTGACACGAAGAGAAAAAAGTTCATCAATTTCACAAAAGTTGATAAAGTTCTTGTTAGAATTCCTGGAGTGAAATGTTACCTGACAATGACCCATTTTTGAACTGCAAGAAATGCGGCTCTGTTTGACATAACTGGAGGTTGGACAACAAATGACAAAGATTTTGCAACATTTTGATGTAAAATATAAAATTCAGAGCTTCCTATGGTCCCAATGATGGATGCAACCATTTTCATTCAGTCACTTTCCTTTTGACGGATGCTTATTGTCCAAACAACCTGCCATTTTCACTGATGTCTGACGGTTGTTTTGTCGGTCGGTAATTTGGTGCAAACATTCATGGTCCCCAGATGATTAATCACAATAACTTTGATTTTGATTTTGATTGCCCCGCAGAACCAAAAAAAGGTTCATATTTGTTGTTTTGTAGATTAACTGCAATGAAAAACAGTGTACTCATTAATGCTCCTTTCAGTATTTATTTTAATCACTTGAAGTTATCCCTTAAATGTTTATCTAATTCTATAAGAAAATTTAAAAATGTCCATGTACAGTATATATCTACTACTTTGGTTTATGGCCAAATACCTTTAGAAAAATAAGAACATTGTCATCAGTCTCAGCTGTGCTTTGTGTTTGTTACTGTTTAGCAAAGCTTGCTAAAAGGATCTGTTGCCATGCTAGTTTTAGCATTTAGCTCAAAGCACCGTGCCTAAGTACAGCCTGACAGAGCAGCTAGCATGGCTGTGGAGTCTAGTTTCATCATAGGCAAAGGCATACTATACATTTCAAGCAGTCTGGGGCTCAGTGTCTTGCTCAAGGACACTTCGACCAATAAACAAGAGGACAGAAGTTTGAATCTAGCAGATGAACTGCAGCTGCATCTTAGTGAGACATTTATTTCTTTCAGCCTTCAGAGCAAAAGTGAAGGAGAACTGGAAACATCTGAACAGCTGGAATCAAATTTCTCATCATTTTTTTTTTTTTTGCTTATCAGGTGGAATTGTTATTTCTTGGAATGAAATCACATCAGCGCAGAAAAAAAAATGGAGCAGAGAAATCTCATAGCTGCTGTTTGCTGCTGGCAGAAGATGACCATGTACAATTCAGCCCCGGCCAAACTTTTCTTTGGCGGACAGACTTGTTGACCTTTTATACAAGTTTTTATGGCTCTGAGATCTGACTTTTAGCCATGTAAAACCAAAAGCAAAAAATTAAACAAATGCAGAGAGTTATTTAGAAAAATAACTTCTTTTTTTTTCCACTGAACAAGCCATCATTAATGGAGCCACACGAGACCTTGTGAGCACAGCATATCTCAATCAATCTACTCATTACTACCCTTCAGTGTTGATAAAGAAAAAGTTCAGACCCACTTCAAAGCATCTAACGGATGACGTCAGTGCAATCAGGAGAGCATTAATTAAATGAACTAATGAAATCAGATAATTAAAATGATCAAAAGAACTTTATGTTCATGTTCCCACAAGAACATAAATTCAAGAATATAACGAGGCTCTGATGATTAGACTCCATCATGACGCCATCTTTGATGGATAGTGTTGTCTCTGGTTATGAAGAAGACTACAAACTACGGTACTGGATGGTAATATAATAAAATTAAAACCATTTATTAAAATGAAAGGCAAACATCTGAGCGAATAATCAAATATTTGCTATTTTATTTGATGTTTTGCTTCCAAAAAAATGGCGTTTGGGAAAACCCTACTGTCTGTATGCACACAAATGGTGAGACAGGAGCCCTCATGACCTGTCTATCAGCTGGCACACTGCCCCCCCCCACCCCTTCAGAGGCCGACCCCCTGTGTGTCTGACTGAAATCTGTCTGTCTGAGCGCTTCACGGCAGCGGCTCGACTGTCTAGTGTCTCGCCAAGGTTTGAGTTGGATTGGAGCCCTGACAGGCTTTAGCGGAAAGGGGACAGGATACTGTTCACACACACAAACACACACACACACACACACACACACACACACACACACACACACACAGAGGAGTGGAAAAGGGAGAAGATGGAATGTGTAGAAAGTTAAGACAGAGGGAAGGAGGACAGGTTTTGTTTGGGGGGGTTGGAGTAAAGAGGAGGGAGGAGGCCAAAAAAGGTGATACTGTGCAAACTTTGTGCAGAAATGCTGACTTCCTAATATCAAGTCGAACCAGGTTGGTGAAATTCCTTTGCTCACCTGGTCGTCAAATGATACTAATGACATTGGATCAAACAGCTGTAGGTGCCATTAATTGCACAGCTGTTGGTTTTGGTGCTAAAATGATTAAGAAGGGAATCAGGAATTAACACTCAGCCAAAGTTCAAGCTAAAGTTAAACAATAATTCTTAAAATTTCTTTATAATTTAGGTTAATCTCTTGTTCCAGCTTCTCATACATGAGTTACCTTTCATGTATGTTGTCTAATTCACTGTTTTTTAAAGTTTCTATGCCATTTTAAATTCATTTTGTACTTTATAAAAGATTACATTGTGTCCAATCCAACTCTATTGATCCATAATAAACTAAACATTGTATCTGGGTCAGATGGAGTCCACCACAGTTTTAGTGAGTATCCACAGTAAAACACTCATTTCTGGACTTAAACTGGACTCCCAAATAATAATATTAATAGAAATGTTTTAACTGAATTTGTGCACGATAGACAGACTTATTTACTCCACCTGTTTAAGTAGATAATTGCGTTTTAAAGCTCCTTTTCTTGGCGGCTGTGTCTGATGTTTTATGGCAGATGTTGACATATGGCAGATGTTGACACAGGGATCCACAGTGGCTCAAAAAACAGAGCTCATGCTTCCTGTTTTCCCCATCAGAGCTGCGCTGAGGCTTCCTGTTTTTGTTTGTCCAATCATGGCGTCCTCTCGCACTAACTATTTGTTTGGTGTATCCAATCAAAGTGCAGCGTTCAGCCCGCATCCTGTGTTTGTTTGTCTCCTCAGAACACCACAGACAGCTCATCCAACTCCTCCCAGAAACTGGAGAGCTCTCTGCAGCCGCTCGAGTCCTCGCCCCTTCCGCAGAGACAAAAGTGCATGCTGGGACATCGCCATGACCTCCACGACCCCTATCGGCTCTCAGACCACTACTTCATGGACCAGGTGAGGCAGCGAACATCTGAGACCTTGTGCTCTTTCCAAGAGGAAATATTTTGATTTGAAAAGTGGACAAAAGTTCTGATAAAACAATTTCCTGAAACAGCTGTTGAGATAAAGTTTTTTAAAAATAAGATTCATTGTTGTTGTTTACTGCTCGCCAGTGTGTTTAAGTTTTATTCTGTCCTTCCTTTCAGCCATTGCCTCGCCATCCCCGTCATGTCACCTTCCAGGAGGACGAGGAAATCGTCCGGATCAACCCTCGTGAGCGCAGCTGGGAGCGAACGACCGAACGTCACCTTGGACGGCAGTCAGATCGCCACTGGCTCACGGGCTACGAGGACTACCGCCACGCCACCGTGCGTGACAAGTTCATCCAAACGGACGACTCTGAGTCCTACGTCCACTTTGCCAAGACGGAGGCGCAGAAGCACGACTACAACTACCCGCTGGCACCGGCCCTCTCGCCCTCAGACTCTGACCCCGCCCTCGGACCCTTGGTCTCTAAGGACCACGGCGGCTCGTATCGCCAAGGCTTCTCCTCCGTGGTCTCCTCTCAGCCACGCTCTTTCCTTCCCAGCTCCTCTTCATCGTCCAATGGGGGCAAGGGGCGGAAGGATGACGGGATGGAGCGCGCTCATTGCGAGCACTGCGGCGAGGCCTTTTACATCTCCGACAACCGGAGAGGCCGGTGCCAGGATGCGCCGGACCCTGTGCGGGCGTGCATCCGGCGGGTGAGCTGCATGTGGCTGGCGGACACCATGCTCTACCACTGCATGTCAGACCCAGAGGGGGACTACTCAGACCCCTGCTCCTGTGACGGGGGCGAGGGCAGCGGAGGAGGCCGCCTCGGCTCACGTTGGTTAGCTCTGCTCGGCTTGTCTCTGGTGGCGCCTTGCCTTTGCCTCTACCCGCCTCTCCACGCTTGCCACCGGGCGGGGCTCAGGTGCGGCTGCTGTGGGGGCCGACACAAGGCCCTGAGCTGAGCGGCCCTCGCTTTGCAACCTCTGAGGAAAAAAACAGCAAAAAAAAAAAACAAACCTAAACCCAACGCAAGCACAGGGAAAGGGAAGGATGGGGGGAATAAACAAGAGGGGGGACAAGTGGTCGCGGCTGCTCGCTCTCTTGCCTTGGTTTCTCTGGGTTTCTCTACAAATTCCAGACACTGAAATAAGCCAAAAATGAGAAAAAAAAAAACAGTTGGTGCATTTTCTGAACAGCCTGGGAAGATAAGCTCCCCCCTACGGCAGAAATTTATCACAGCTCCCCACGTGGCCATTTCATGCTCTGTTTCTGGTGTGAGAGCACTCTTTTTCCGGGGGGCTTTTTTTTTTTTTTTTTTTTTTTATAGCTGACCTATATGTCATGTATCACATATGCAGGTACTTTATACTTTGTACACTGACTCGGCGTCAAAGAACTTGAATTGTTTCTTTGTTCTATTTTTTTTTTCCTCTTCTTTGATGTACGCGCGGCCATTTTGTTTATATTCTATTCCAATATCAGGCCCGCTCAGCTCAACTCCAGCTACAAGAGAGATCAGACACTACACCTCTTTGCGTGTGTGTATGAGTGTGTGTGTGTGTGTGTATGGTATATGTGCATGGGGCCTTTAGTTGTCTGTACTGCATCTTCTAGTTAAGCTCATGTATATAAGTCTACATAGCTCTCCACCGTCGCCATCTTCTTTGTTCACTGAAACAAACGTGGTACTCATCCATAATCTTCTTCTAATATCCCAAAGATTCGTGTTTTTTATTCTATTTATTTTCTCACTGAATTAATCTACCAGCAAAAAAAGGGGTGCTGGGCTGTGATTCACTCACTTAATGAGACGGTGCTTCAAGTCATCCTGCGATAATCTAAGCATCCGTCTCCCTGCTCCTTTCATGTTATTTCAAACAGTGCCTAAACTACCACCTAAACCAGGAACCCATCCAGTCTTAGAAAAACAGTTTTTTTGGCTTATTTACTTAACATGCACTCGAAAGCGGCTTGAGATTTTAAGACTCTGATTTCCGTGTTTTTTTCCTGCGGAGCCTAAGTCTATGTCACCTGAAGGACTGAAGAGTCAATCAGAGATACCATTAAAGTGGGTGCCTGTTATGCCTTAAAAATGTGGAGTGTTGCTCCGAACGTCACCCCCGTTCCTCTCAAAGTGTCTGCCATAATGAAAAGCGTGAGCGTAGTTACGGCTCCAAGCAATCAGCCTCAACACAAACTCTTTTAAACTTAGTTTCAACTATTTTTATAATAAACAGTTTTATCCAGTGTTTAAAGGAGTCCAGTTTGCTTGCGATGTACAATCAGCTCCCTTCTTAAAACCCCCAAACCCCCCAAAACCCAAAAACCAGTAGAGCACGCCAGTCACACATGTGGACCAGCACAATCAGAACTAAAAATACAGATACAAAAAGTGTGTTTTAACAACAATAATCAGGGTGAAAAGCTCCTTACTAGTGAAAATTAGTACAATCAGTTCTTCAGTCGGTGATTTGACATGTACAGTGACACTTTTTATGAATAGAGATGTTGACCTTTCCTATTTAATGCAGGTACAAATAAAAATATGCTTCTTATCATCCAACAGTACAGCTACTAACTAAGTGAGGATGTACGTAAAGTTTCACAAGTCACTGTTGTTAATGGACATTGACTGCTTTGTGGAGGGATGCCAGAAGTAGCAGATCCTGTTTTCAACAAATAAATTACACCAATTGGTGCATAAATTTGAGTACTCTTAAATACCCAATCCAGCATTTCATCAGAAAATACCTGTGTATAAAAGTTAATCCTACATGTCAATCTTGAGATGTAAAAGGAATAACCTCAGATATTGGAAAAAGGCTTGGAGTTATGAGAGAACTGAAACCTTTCTTATGTCACTGTGTGTTAAATATGAAGCCGACCAAGAGCCAGAAAGCAGTTAGCTTAGCTTAGCACAAACAGAAACTGATACGCTATCTGCTCTGTCCAAACATAACAAAATCTTGCTACTGTCATCTCTAAAGCCCACTTACTAACACGTTATACGTCAATTGTTTGATCTGCAGAAGTATTTCCTTCCTGTTTGTTCACTTTGCTAAGCTAGCTGTTTTCCTGCAAGAAAAAAATTGCAAGTGTTTCCCCAAAAATCTCAAACTGTTCCTATAAGGCCAAAATAGTTTTTGTAAACTAAGAGACAAATTGCTGAAACCACAGTTACATGTTGCTGGCGCGCTCTATTCCTCCATCTTACCCCCCTTTTTAAAAAAAAAATATTCCCTCCATGTCAGATTTGGTGCATCATCGTGCCCACGAAGATTAAACTCAGATGTTTGACAGCAGCTCTACCAAAATAAGAGAGAAACATTTAAATTCTGGTCATTCAGGGTCAAAGTGGGCGTGTTGTTGTACAAACTAAAGCGCTGGAATACATCAAAAACACCGTCCCTACCTGTGTGTGTGTGTATGTGTGTGTGTGTGTGTGTGTGTGTGTGTCGCCTGCTGTTTGAGTGACACTTCAGCGAGCCAATCACGCCCTCACACCGACAGCACAACACTAAACTGAGAACCGCTCGGGTGCTTTGGGCTTCGTCTGAGCTCCGGTGGATGATGGCAGCGTCGGGGATGTGACTGGGCAAACAATACGCTTTTTAAAAATACAAAAGAGATAAAAGAGAAACAGGACACTAGAGCGGTCCCTTTGGAAAAGAAATGGGAGTTTGAAAAACAGCTGAAATCCTGGAAACAAACATCCATCCCTGATTGTTTTGCCAAGGAAATGTCACTTACTGTAGTTGAAATGCAGAATGCCTGAGGATGTCCTTTTTCCTTCCCTGGTCGTGTCTGTTTCATACATCCTGTCCTGTGTACCAGTGCGTATGTCCTTGATTTGTGTGTGTGTAAGGGTGTTTTTGTGTGTGTGTGTGTATGTGTGTTTATCCCACATTCCTTTCCCCTCTCCTGCTCCTTGATCCAAAGCTACTTGGATCGGCTGAATATGCTATCACATGCTGACACCTATCCAGTATAATCAGATCCTTCGATGATGTGATGTATCAGGGACAGGGCCAATCAGATTGGAAAGAGAGTGTATGGGTGTTTGCGTGCATGTGTGTGTGTGTGAGTATTAAACCTTTTTTCTCCGTCTTGTCTGGTGTTTGAGTGTGTTCTCAAAAGTCAGAGCCATTTTACAAGTGCCTGAACGCATCCTCTTTATCTCCTTGTGTATTTAAATTGAAAAAAAAATTAAAGAAACAACTCCCTGCAAGGAATTAGACCCATTTTTTACGCTTAGTATTTTTACCTCTGTAAAAAAAAAAGAGCAAAAATTATATTATATATATCAAGTGTATGTTGTACATTTTTATTTCTATTTTGTTTTTTTAAAATAACTGTTTCTAACATGTACGATGGATGTAGCTCTTGCTTTCGAGAAGGAAAAGGAAGTACTTTGTAGATACTGAAGGGTGGCCAGGTTTGAGAAAACTAAAGTGAAATGTGTGTCTTACCTTCCGCCTCCAATAAAACGAGAGAAAACAGTGAAACCACACGCGAGTCTGCTGCTTTATTTTAGTCTCAGATTGAAAGTACTTCCCCATCGACATCCACTGTTAACCCTTTTTTCTTGTCCTGTAACAAACGGCATCTTTTCTGCTATATTTGTTGTAATTTTCCTCCATGTTCCTTCAGTTTTTTTAATGTTTTTCTATCAGTGCATTAAATTAGTATAAAGGAACAAAATGAATCACCAGATTTCTATTAATCTTATTAATCAGGTCAAAAAATGCAAGGAATCTTACAAGAAACTTAAGCTAAGAACAAGACTGTTGTTTTGCACTCATGTTACTTTTACAGAAGTGCTAAATGCTAATGCTATAGTTAGCATGCTAACATGCTCACAGTGACAAAGAAAACATCCTGAGCTCAGCAGGTATAATGTTTACCATGTTAAAATCTTATTTTTCTTATGAAAGCATGCTAACTTTGCTAGTTAGCACCAGAAACAAAATAGATTTGATAAGAATGTGATTTATTTTGCAGGAATTTGTTAATGAAGGAAAGGAAAAAGTTGTTAAGATGCTGTAGAAGATGTCTGTTCAACCTCCCATTTGAGTTGTGCATTTTTTTTGTCACATTGCCTATAAACTTACATCAATTCTTGTAACACAGCAAATCTAAGATGGGGGGGCTGTTTGCATGAAAAAGACTTGATCAAGACAAACTCATAAACATTCAACAAATAGTCTGAAGCCATATAAAATGTCCCTAAACTCTATTTTTTAAAACAAATACAGATTCTTTATGAAAGTCCCAGTGAGGAAGGATGTCACCCATGACTCCATGAGGTGGCCTGAAGCTTCTTATTAAGTTTTAAAAGCTTCCATAGTTCGATGCACAAAACTCTGTAAAGTATTTAATGAAAGGAAGCACAAAGAAAATAACCTCAGCCTTGTAAAACCCTGTTTGAGTCTCTTCAAGATGTCTTTCCCCCGCTGCCTCCCTGCTCAGCGGGAACATGTGATAGCCATCGAGGACGTCGAGCTGTTTCACTCAGGATGTCTCTGGAAAAGCATGTGGGCGATAATGATGGAGCGCAAGAGAAGGAAGGAGGAGGGAGAACAGAGAAGAAAAAGAAGGTCCCTGAGGGCTTTTGGGGGCCTGCTAAGCAGCTCAACGGCTGCAAACAGCATCACAGTCCACATGTGCAAACATTTAAGATATCTGCTCATGTAATGGGGTCAGCGTGGCCCCTCTCTGGGTGCACAAAGCACCGGCGCTCACTTCCCAGTGAAGTTTACAGGAATGGGTGGCTTGTCCCGCTCCAGTTCTGTGGTCTCATGTCCAAAGGAAAGCAGAATTGTGGAGTTTTTCACTTTACACAGCTGAGATAATTTCCACATTTGCACCCAGTGAGCATTACTTTTGCGAAACCTTCAGTTTGCGTTTCCCTGTAGGTCTGAATTGCCTGATAAACCCACACTGAGCAGAGTCTCAGAAGTAAAGATTACAAGGGGGCCAGATAATTGTTTAAGCATTGCCTGACTGAGTTCAAACCAGCACCTGAAACAAACTGTGCAAGAAAACTGAAGAAAAAAAATCCCTCTACTCCCACCGTGTGGAAAATGTTAAAGCTGATAAGAAAGCAACTTAGAAACTAGTGATGTTTATCTATGGGCATATGGATAATGCTTCAAATTAACAGTAATTTATGCCAGAAAAGAGCTAGAAAAAAGTTAATCTCAAGTAAAAAGTGTAGAGGTTTAGTGTAAACAAGCAGCAATAGTTAGTTTTAACATGGTTAGATAAATAAGTGATAAAACGCCTCAAAAGTATGAATGTAAGCAACAAAAATGAAACTGAAAAGATGGAGAGTTTAACTTTAATATTAGCTGGAGGATTACAATCTCTAAATTCTAAAACAATTTAACTGCAATGTCCCTTTAGTTTCACATAATCAGTCCAGTTGTTGCTGAATTAAAGATGTTCAAATGGTTGTTTGTCTTCTGAGAACTTTGACTTGAAAGCTTTGAGGTTTAAAGTTGAGTCATAACTGAAATGTGCCTTCAAATATATCTGTTCACTTTGTAACCAAGCTTGAATGGGACTTTTGGTGTGAGGAGATGAGAAATCGATATTTGGTGAAGATTGTAAAGAGACAAATTAAGATTCTTACCTGACAAGATTATTTGAATTTAACTACTAAATTAAAAGTAATTGAGTAAAAAAGTACAGTATTTCCTTCTGAATGATGGTAAAGCTCATGTTTAAAGACTCATGCACCAACGTTGATGCCTCTGTTTGTGCTCTGATGGGGAGGAAACTTCAAACGGCTCTTCGGAGGTAACAGTTCAGGGTTAAGAGGGAAGTGGCAAGAGTCGAGGGATTAAAATGGAACATGGCCGGAAGAGTCTGGGTGAGATCTTTATTTCAGGCACGGAAAGAGAGCCTCTTCCTCTGGTGGCGCCAGTCCTCTGCCACTGTTCCATTTCCTCTTCCTCCTCCTGGTCCGAGAGCAGAGCCTCAGTCACCTTCGTGCCTCCATCCTCTCATCTGGCAGCGCAGTTTATCTATCAATGGATCTGATCTCCCCTCCAGCTCTCTGTGACACTAGATATGCAACCGTTAGTCTGTTAATTGATGAATTGATTGCAGCTATTTTAGTATTCAGTCAATTCTCCAATTTTTCAAGCAAACATGTCAAACATTTGATCTTTCCCCGGTTCTCAAATCTGAGACTTATCTGCTATTTCTTGGGTTACATCATAATAAACTGAGTATATTTGGGTTTTGGATGGTTGAACACTGAGTTAAAAGAAATTGCAGTTGTGCCTTTTTAAAGCTCTCTGGAGTCGATTAATCAATTTCAGTTCAAACTGAAACAATAAGATATAAATAAATGTCAGTTGCAGCTTTTGGGGGGCTGATGGCTCCAGTTTGACATCTGGATTTCCTGTTTCAAGTCCCTGTATTGATATCAAACCTCTACTTAGCTAAAGAGCAGAAACAACAGATGATGACAGTCATAAATTAGCTGCCATGTTGCAGAGCTGTACGGAAATGTGCTGCTGCATGAACATTTTACAACACAGTGCAGTTTTCAACCACAAAAGCAACAAATAAACAGATAATATGCAAGCAAAGGTAAAACACAGTGCAGAAAAAGACTCAAAGAGTTAAACTAGCTTAGTAATTCCAATGAAACTGCAAAATCTATGTTAAGTCTGCTAACATTAGCTGAAATCAGTCTCCAAAAACTACAAATCAGATCAAACAAAGCTGCAAAATACCAGAGTGTTTTAAGTCCAGCAAAGAACTTTTATATTGTTAATGAAATAATTTATTTCTAAGTGAAGGAATATGTTATATTTTTTCTTGTAAAGCTGACAGTCTTGCTTTAAGACTTAAAGATGAGCAGGAAACACTTGAACGGATGCTGTGTGATCACATAGTTCACCTTATGACTGTTTCATTAACGAGTGGGCTGGAAATATACGTAAGTTCCCTCATTAGTGTTTGAATGTGAACATTACAACATATTATAAAGCACTTTGAGTGGTTTTAAGCTTATGTAAATACAGTTAATTTACTGTTAGTCATTAAACTTTTCCTTTTTATTAAGCTCTTAATTTTAGCAAAAATGACTCATTTAATTGGCAACATGTCATAACAGGTTTTGTGTCACATTTTGTATTTCTGATTTGCAAAACGATTTTGCTTTAGTCCACTAAATAGCTTTTTGTCGAGATTTTAGTTGTGTCAAACTGTCTTCTTGTTTTTTTTTTAAATGGGAGATGGCTGTGTAAAGTTTTGCTGAATTACTGTACAGTCAAGAAAGAACTTTGATTCTTGTAACTATGACTGATTTCCAGAAATTAAATGGTTCACTGGTCACTATATTGTTAAACCTATCAGTTTACAGTAAAAAAAAAAAGACCCTGCCACAAACATCCTTATAAATCACTTTTCTTTATTTAAATCAGCGTTAGGCAGTTATGCTATGAACAACACAGGAAAATAAAAACAAAAAAAGTGACAAAAAAGAAAGACATTAAAACATGAGAGATCCAGTTAACATTAACTGCACTTGGCACTGGATAGACGTTCATGGAAAAAGAGGAAAAAGTGCCTCCAGTAATCATTAAGTCGACCGTTTGGGAGCGAAAGAGTGGAGAACTTAAATACGGTCTCAACAGCACTTCAACATCCATTAAATACCGTTTTTGTTTTTCCCCAGATTCAAATCCGAGTCATCGTCAACCTGCGACTGCCTCTGCTGCTCCGGTGCATCTGAGGGGAAACAGGTGAGGTGCGAAGGTGTTGTCACAGTCTAACTTTTCTACAACTGCTCGCACCCACTGATTCGACTTGAGATTCACACAGAGAGAGGAGGCAAAGGCGAGGCTGTCTGATGAGGAACGTAACACCCCCCCTCCCCCATATACACCCCATCATCGTCTCAACACCCATAAACCCCAAAGTACCTTCACACACCTGATGTCAAGCTCAGGGGGCTTTGTTCTGTGTATTTGTCCCTTTATAAATCAACCATCAATTCTTCATAAAAACATGGAGGAACTTCTGTTACCACAATACACTCCATTTACAATGGTAGTAGTGCACAGCAACAAAAGAAAAGAGTCAATGGAAAAAAAAAGGAATTAAAGATATAAATTGAACTCATATATCCAACAAGAAAAAAAAAAAAGAGGAAAAGCAAAACAAAATTAATCCCTCTCCCAGACAAGAAAAGTAATGATATCGTTTATAAAAACTGACGTAAAAATGTGATCAGTTCTCGCTCACCTGGAACAGATGCTGAAAAGCGGCCCGTGGCTGTTTGTGTTGGACCCTGATTGTGATATTACAGACGCTTAGAAACTTTGCATCAATAACCTCCACAGGTTTTAACTGAGGGAGGAAACCAAACCTTCTGAAACACTCGCTGCAGCGTTTACCTGTCTGATTTAATTCACAACAAACCTATTTACAGGTAAACATGCAGAGA
The DNA here is from genome assembly GCA_029814765.1 of Acanthurus leucopareius. NCBI lineage: Eukaryota > Metazoa > Chordata > Actinopteri > Acanthuriformes > Acanthuridae > Acanthurus > Acanthurus leucopareius. The sequence continues at coordinate 33,697 of JAQMCX010000004.1, forward strand.
TATCATTCACTGCCCTGTTTTTTTTTTTATTTCTTTAAACCACCAGAGCTCGTCGAAAAATCAGACTCCAAAATACACCAGCGGGGCAACATTAACCCTTCAATTTGTAAGTTAAGTACAGGAGACATTTTTGCAAAGATTGGAGCTTGCGAGGAAAAGTGTAAGCCAATCCCAAACCAGGAGAGAAGAGAGGCAGGGAGGAGAGAGAGGAGGAGAGCGGGGCGGTGAAAGCTCGACCTCCTCTGATGTTTGAGGAGCATCAAGAGCCGAAAGACAGAAGAAAAGGGATAAATAGATATATACTCTGCAATGTGGGCGAGGAGAAAATGTGTGTATGCAATGTACGTGTGTGTGTTTGTGTGTGTGTGTGTGTGTTTTTTTTGTTTATGTGTGTGTGTGGTCTGTCCGTCCAGTGCTTTATCTGACGGTGACTCCGAGTTTTTCCAGCACGCGGACGCCTTTCTCCTGGTACTCCTCCCGGGTCAGCCAGAAGTTGTCCTTGTCCTTCATGATGTCAGCCAGCACGGCTCCGCCCAGGAACACCATGTGCTTTCGCCTGGGAGGATCCTCGATCCGGATCTTAAATTTCTACAAGACAAGGTGACACAGAGACATATGAGAAGGCCCTCTGTAACAAAGAAATGAACCGCAGTCTACACGTCACAACGTTTTATTTAACTCACTTTGAATGTGATTAAGATCTTAATGTTTTTCACACCAGTGGAAACTTTATTTTGCACAGTTTGGACTATGTGCAGATTTGCATAAAAATTTGATCCGGAGATCTAAACCCAGTCTGCAGTTGAACGATTAGACTTGAGGAACATTGTGTAAAATTGATTTGGGGATAGCTTATCATCAGAGTAACCCTTAACTGCTCAGTTTTCTCTTTGCTATAGGTAGCAGCTGCCATGAGCTCAGTTAGCTCAGTTAGCTCAGTTAGCTCAGTTAGCTCAGTTAGTCACGTAGCTAGTATTCCTGTTAGCAGATCAGTCTGCATGGACCAGAAGCCTTGGGCAGTGTAGGTGTGTTGTTTACACCTCTGGCAATGAAGCTGCGTTCTGCACCGTCTCAACAAACACACCTTCTCTGCTATTAAGAAACTGACAATATGCTGCACCACAGTAGATTTAAAGGTGATGAAAGGAGCTGATTTGATTGGCCACAACTGAAATTGACTGTGACACACCGTCTGATTATTTATTCCTCTTGTTTTGCCACTGCACCACAGCTGTGCTCGTGTTTGTGTTCACCAAACTACTAAAAACGTTTGCCACACCTTCATAAGCTCCCAGTGCTCAGAACTTAGAGTTGCATTTGCACCTAAATTGACAAAAATAGAGTCCATGAATGTTTTTCACATGACATTAGCACTGTTACATCCTCACATAGTGTTCACAATGTTGGTTGGCCACAGGTCTGATGGTTCAGACTGAGAAAATAGTTGAAACAATTTAACTTTTAACACCATCTGCAACCTTTTGAGGAAACTGAATGAAATGCATTGAGACATTTTTAAGCTAGAAGATACCCTGGCAATATTTGTACTTTCAAATTCTAATATATAACTGCTGCAAAGGCAAACACAGGAGCATAATATAATATAATATAATATAATTTTGGTTCCCAAGGCAGCTTAGCTCAACCTGCATTAGCAACGACACATATCATTAAAATAAAAGCTGCAGCTGAAGGGACCAACTCTTGACTAACACCCACTGCTCAAAATCTGAAACCCAGCATCATAACTGAAAAGTGACATTGCTGAAATTACTGGGGGTTTAGAGCAAGAGCTCCACAATTCAAAGATGCAAAAATAGACTATCAATATTGTCGTGGGCTGCCCAAAAAAAAGGGAAAATCTGAATTTGCAATATGTTGTTTGTACTGCATCATATTGATACCGGATATGATAACTTTTGTATGGGAATATAAAAGCATATGTAGCATTTTAGCATTAAATATTAAAAGACATGCAATGTAAACATGTTGCCTTAATGGAGCACTGGCTACACTGGCCTTAACAAACACAAAACCTTTTTAAACATCTGGCTATTGGCATTAATTTTGAGTACATTTTATGGGTCTCTAAATGATTAAAAATCCAACATCCCCTTTAGCTTTGTATTAGTTCCAACCAACTCTTCCAGGAAAAATGCAAAAACAACTGAGACTACACCAGAACTGAATATATCAGGTCGAAAAGCCAAAACCATCAACTTAAAGATGCTTCAAGTCTCTGAAAAACTGAAGGAACTACTGTAAAAATTCACAATGGGTTTGTCAGCACAGTGTCACATCTCACGGCCACTTGGTACTATATGAAGCGAAAAAAACGACAACAAAAGAAAATCATTAAGGCAGCTTCGAGGTGAGCTTTTCCTGCTTAAAACCAGCTTGAAAAATAGCTTCAGCGCGTATCAGATAACATCTACTCCAACAATGACTAATTTTACGACTGAAGAATCACTACATCAATACAAAGCAGTCCTGCCACATAACAAAACTTCTCTTCTCTCTGTCTGTATGTTCCAAACATTCATTTTTTCACCAAATAGGGAGACAAGGCTTCCTCTTCTTGCCCACAAAGCTAGCGGTTTAGTCGTAGCTGCAAGCAACAAACAGCTAAAAGGTGCAACTTACAAATCGAGGTGGTGCCTTTGAACCATTTCTGCTGCATATTTCAGTTCTCTGATGTTCCAAATGCTCAATCTGATCCTCTGAGCTCTTAAAATATGGTTAGAGAGTTTGTTTTGATGCCTCTTTTACCCGCAGTGAAACCTTGTAAAAATCCATCGTAACCAACATGAATTCAAGCTGACCGCAGCCACTGTTTTTAATGGAAGAATAAACAACAAACTTTTAAGAGCAAGCCAGCAAGCCATCTTCCAAGCCGACAAAGTATTTGATGTAAACAATATTTGGTGCTCCTCTTTAAAGAAAAAAAAACATCGTGAACAGGAACAGATTGCACACATTTAGGTTTCTTTTCATGAAAGATTTGTAAAAAAAACACTACGGCTACATAAAAAGACCTCCATTCCAAAAGAGATAAACAGTCTTAGAAACTGTCTGCAGTTGTGGGCAGAGAAGTAAAGCACATAATGACTTGCTTTTAAACTGATGAGTCATCTGTAGACCTTTGTTTAAAAAAAATAGTTAAGTGTAAAATCATTCGTCTTTGAAATACTGATGCAGAAATTGATAAATGCTGTTTTTTCCAATTCTAATATTCCTTTTTTTTAATGTATATAATGTTTTCAAATAATTATCAATTGGAAAAAAATCCTATATTCAGTGTTTAAAGTGTTCTGTTTAATAAAAAATAATTTCCATTAACCTCTAGCACCACCTGGTGGTTGCCAACATCCACTGCACCAGTCTAAGACCCACACATTTGCTCTTTCCAGAGGAGAGCTGACATGGTTGTAACTGCAAATAGTTCAAGCCAATTAATTTTACCAAGAGTTAAGTGTATAGCGTTTACAAAAGGGGATACAGTCAGGTGTCGATTTCACACTGAACTGTCCTGAAACACCTTCCCTGTTGCTGTTGTACCACTTTACTGCTATTGCATGTGGAAAACCCCACCCAAGCCAATTTAAACAAACCCCGAGAATCAGTTGGAAATTTTATTTCACACCAACTGAAGAGCCTGGTGTGTTTAAGACAAGACCTCAGCTCATCTAAAGTTACAACGGATTCTTCTACTTTATTTTTTAAAATTACACCGCATGCAGTGCAACTGACACGAATCAATTTCTAATTTAAAAAACCAATGTTGTGCGACCTGGTCTCGAAGTCACAGTCAAACTGCAAACCACATCTGCACAGTTTTAGCTCAGAGCTCTTCCGCAAACGCTCTTCACATATACAGCAGTATAACATGAATGAGGTGTTCGTGTCTTACCGAAAGCTTGTCCACGTCTCCCTTTAGCACACGCTCCAGGTACAGCTGCTTGAGCTCCCTCTCCAGCCGAGAAGGCAGACCCGGGTACATGGTCGACCCTCCTGATAACACGATGTGTTTGTAGAACTCAGGCCTGATGACGAGAAGACAGAAAGAAGGTGACAACAGGAAGAGAAGCTGCATCTTCAAATCGTGTTTCTCCTTTCTTTCACAACGACCATATTTTCTCATGTTAACTCCGCAAATGTTGAAATATATTTTCATGACACTGCAGATTGAAGTCCCTTAGAGAAGTTCACACAATAGATTGTATAAAAAATAATGGTTTATTTGGTTTTCAGTCATGGGTATTTCTACTCCTTTTCATACCCAAAGATCAAGTTTCATACTTTCCATGCAAAAGTCTGGTGTGCAAGAAATTTCTACTTTGATCTGCAAAACCCTCTATTGCATCAATGGGAGCTTTGCTGGTCCAACATCACCACTTCACACGTCTCTGTCTGTGTGTGTGCAGTGAGTTGTTAATGTTTTTTTATGTTTGATACAGTGGAAACACTCTCAGCAAATTATATATTAATGTATCTGCTTTTCTTCATCGACAGCAGAGTTTATCTCTGCCCTTCAGTTAGCCTCACCTGGTGTCTATATCGGCCGCCTGGATGGTGTTGAAGAGGAGCTCAGCCACTCCGACACCCTCCACGTTGATGAGGTGGGGCTGGAACAGAGCCTCCGGGGCCTCAAACCGCTCTCCTCCCACCTTGATCACACGACCATCTGGCAGCTGGAGATGTGTAGGAGGAAGGAGATGAAAAGAGAAGGAAAAAAAGAAAATATGACACCACTGAAGAGGTAGGATTTAATGTATGACTCAACCCAGTGTCATAAATCTTGAATGTGAGAATCAAGAATGATACTGTTGGACAGTCGTTTGTGTTGTTCAAAAGGAAGACATAACTTCTCAATAGGGCTTTTTTAAAAGGAAGATTTGTGTGAGTTCACTGCAGTTCCACAAGACTCTGATAATTCAGTTCAGCAAGTTAAAGCACAGAGCGGAGGCTCCAATCTGAGTGGAGTAAATGTGCGTGTGACTATAAAAAGGCTTCATTCAGCCGAGGGCAGTGGGAGGAAGTGGAGCCCAGCCACCGCCGCAAAGTGGCTGCACAGGAAATGATGTAACACACAGTTCAGGGCCCTTCGGCCACAGTTACATTGCCCTCCTTGTTTCAGCAAACTCATGCACACAAAACGATACTTACACATACATGTTCACACACCTACACACACACAGTCGCCTACACTAACCCAAACACTCATGGTCAGTGAGCTCGGAGACACAACATGTGCTCGGTAAGGCGTGCATAACACAGACAGACTTCAGGAGCTGCGTTTAGATTCTGTGGTTCCCTCTGCAGGGAAAAGGGCCTTGGAAAGAAAAGCAAAAGCGTGATGGAGGAGCCCTGCACCCCCATATGTTTGAGTCCCAGAGAAAACAGTTAGTCAGCAGCACGGCCCTGTCCTGAAGCAGCCAAGAGAGCCAAGAACGGGCATGTGGTAGTCTACTTAGCACAGTGAAGAAACAGATTTAGTTACCCCATTAGTTTTGATTACTTCAAAATACTGCCACTTTTGAATAACTAACCCGTTGGGAGGGATTCTTTCTATGGTGCTATTTTAAGCAGGAAAGTGAAACTTGTGTGCGTGTGGTGTGCATAAAAAGATCCATTAAAGACAAAATAAAAATGAGAATCCCCCTGAAGGCTGGAAATGTGGTGCTATCTATTTTTTTAAGGGCCAACCTAAAAACAGCTGCTGGGTAACGAGTCTTACAAAGTACAGATGAGTGAATTCACTGCGTCTGATCAATTACTGCATTGTATTTAAAAAATTAAAAAATAAAAAAATGAAAAAAGATTGTTTTTTGGGGGTTTTTTTTGAGCTCATGTCTCTGAGCCAGTTTATTCCTTTAGTTATTTAATAGCAATGTCCTTTTCAATCATTATCTTATGGCCTTTTCATCAGACAGGTAAATGCTGGATGTCACCACCTCATACAGGTGGAAAACATGTTTAGGTTTATCAAAACAGTATAACTGATCTATTATAATTCATCTCTTTTGGTCTTTATTTAATGTTTGAACTATTACCACTATCTCGCTTTTTCATTTAATACCTTTTTTTTACATATTTGATGTTAAATAAGTGTATGATACACAAAATGTCCATGTGGGGCAGCAACTTGTTTTAAAGGCACAGTTCATCCATAAATTAGATTTATCATCTACTTATCTTCATTACGTACTCACTCTAATGCAGGCGAAAAGTTGGTAAACTTCCTTTATCCAAGAAACATTTTCCAGTAAAACAACATTATGGCCCTTCTCTTAACAACTGGAGAAGGTGCAGTAATATGATGCTTTACAAGCTCGAAATCTACACTATAGCCACAAAGCTAAAAATATTAGCTTGCACTCCATCTGAAGTGGGTTCATGAGCTGAAGACTGAAAATATAACAGTGGATATGACAGAGGTAGAGTTCTCTGAGGTGTGTGATGCAGGTTTCTTCAGCTTCTTTAGGTGTTCAGGACATAACTGCATCGCTGTGAAGCTGTGAAGCTCCAGAAAAGTGTTGTGAACTAAGGTTCTTTACCTGTCTTTCCATCACCATTACTGTAGATGGATTATTACTTAATTTTCATCTATGGGTGAACTGTTCCTTTAAGGCTGGCTAAACACTGGCTACTGTGTCTGCTTATATAATTAAATGACAACCTCAAACACCGGGTTACAGTGAGCTCAGCAGCAGCTGAACAACTTTTGAAAAAACTTCTACAATCACGTACAGAAAACCACATCCTAAACTTCCTCTTCAAGTATGAATGGAGTGACTGTACCAACGACCTGCGCACCGATGTCACACAGATGACTCACTTCTGTCAGTTTAAAATGATGAATGTCTAAAATCCTCTTGCAAATCTAAAATCTACTCACATTTTTTTTCAGTTTTCCATTAAATTGACAATTAAAACTTGTTATCTACCGTGTACGACTCCACCAGCACGGTGGTCTCCAGCGCCAGTTTCTGCTCCTGCTCGATGTTGTAGCCCACGTAGCATAGCTTCTCCTTCATCATGCGTACCGTCTCGAAGTCTGCAGAGTGGTTGAAGGCGTAACCCCTCAACAACAACAACTGCACAGAGAGGCAGAGAATAAAAAGAAGGGTGAGGAAGGGCAAAAAGTGTTTTTTGTTTCTCTTGTCACACACTGAGACCGTCTGTGGCTGACTGGATACCTTGATGAGGTAGCGGGTGATGTCCCTGCCTGCAATGTCCAGGCGTCTTGTCAGGTGGGGCAGGCTGAAACCTTCATAAACTGGACAGATGTGTGTAACACCGTCACCAGAATCCACCACCACACCAGTCAGAAGGCCTGAAACACACAACACACACACACTCTTAGGTTAATAATCTATAATTCTACCAATACAGGTGTGTTTGTTTGAGTTTTGACAGTATCAGCTTTGAGCTGCTGATTGTCAGCCTTGTTGGAAGGTAAACACACAAAACCAGGAAAGATAACACATGTAACAATTAACTGCAAATCGCTGCTCACAAGCAGGTAATGAACTCAGACAGAAATCGTACATGCAAATAGTTTCAGAGTTCAGCTGGGCCAATTTTAAGTGCTACACAGGTTGGATTTGACATCTAAAATTTATTACATAATTACATAGATCATGTCTGTAAGTAGAACATTGTGATATGATGCTTATATACGCTCTTAACTTTAAGCTCAAAGAATATTACATCTGTTGTTCTCAAAAAAATAAACAAAAAAACCTCACACTCATATTTTGACAAAGGTTTCATAGTTAAATGCTGCTACTCACAAACATTTCCATAATTAAAACGAAAGGTCATCCGTCTCTGAGCTACAGACGTACTCAGAGTGTTTCATGCTGTTATCGGGGTAAATCTAATTTGTTGGTGAGAGCTTTGGAAAACGTTTGGTGTGGAGACTGAAAGTCAATAGAAAGATGTTAATGTGTCTTTTGATTAAACTTGCAGCACACGCAGGCATGTGTATCATCTTACCTTGGGCATACAGTGTCAGCACAGCTTGAATAGCAATGTAGACTCCTGCAAACTGGTAGGTCTCAAACATCACCTGCAGGAGAAGCCAGAAAACCCCAGACAGTATAATTGTGTTTTGATTAAAACAAATACAGTTTATCTCAGTGAAGGAAAAGAGCAACATCCATCAGTAATACGGAGCAGAAAATATCTTCTAACCCACAGTAAGAAATTCATTGAGTAGCAAGTTTTTCTTCTTCTTCCCTTTTACACAAGAACAGAGGAACAAATGTCGACATACTTCAATAATTTTTTCGCGGTTCTTGGTGGGGTTCATGGGTGGCTCGGTCAGCAGGATCTTGCAGTTGCGGGAGTCGATGTTGAGCTTCTCCGGGCCGAAGGTGTAATCCCACAGGTGCTTCATGTCATCCCAGTTCCTGACGATGCCGTTTTCCATGGGGTAGTTGACCTCCAGCATGGAGCGCAGCTCACTGGCCTCGTCTCCCACCATCAGGTCCTGGAGGGAGAAGTTGAAAGTCAACACAGATAAATATTTAAAGTCTGGATTTCTCCAAGTCACTAGTAGTGGGCAGAAGCACTGAGTATTGGGTTGGGTCAATAAAATCGGTCATTTAACTTGCCCCCCCTGGCCTGCTGGTCCCATAAAAAACAGATTAACTGGATCATGAAACTTTCACTCGCCTTGAGACAAGTCATCTGTCAGATAGCGACAGATGCATTCATGTCCTCAACCAAAGTCGCTTTTTGCTCAAAAAAATCAGTCACCCAGCATGCAAAACAGGCCATTATTGTCCATGCATCTACACCTGGAAACACTTGTGTTTCCCTTTACAGTAAACCACTTGTTTTAGTACCATTCGACTAGCTGCATGCAAAGCAGCCTGGCAGTGTAAACAACCACTGGGTTAGCGCTCAGTGTTAGCCACACAGTCAAGCATCTCACGTTCCATTTGGAGACATCAAAAGCCTACTGAAGGCAGCCATTTTATGGGTTCATCCTGTGTGCTTTGGCATTAACAAAGTACCACTCACAGGCATTGCCTCCATGTGGCCTCAATAAAAAAAAAAAAGGAAAAAGAAACACAGAAAAACAGATGTGCTTTCGTCTCCAACTTTCAGCTGTCTGCCATGCTTCCTTGAGCTTGGACACTTTCTCTGCACTTGTAAAGGTGAAACACTCACAGAGACTAAGGGTGCACTCCCACTTGGCCCAGTTGCCTTGTACTATACTGAAGAACGTTTGTCCCTCTTCCCCACTTTCCTGCTGGCATGAACTCAATTTGCTCCAGGCCCGAGCATGCTTACATCTCCACTGAGCTGTACTTACGTCACCACGATGCTACTTTTTGTTCTGGACAAGCACATTCTCAGTACAGTGAAGCACAGCACAGAAAACATGAATGTAATGTTACTAACTTTATACTACTTCACCTCTGTAATGAACCAATGTGAACCTTTTGCCGCCACTGTTGTTAAATGTTGCCAGGGCCAAGAAAGCGTACTGTACAGAGCGATCACAACAGTCAAACTAAATTGACTTTAGGGTCAAAGGAGAGTATGGATCACCCAATGTGAGTGCATCCTAAGCCAAATGTTTAAGACATCCCATTAATTAAAACATGTCTTTTAGGAAATAGATATGTGATGCATATAAATACACAACATTTTTTATTTGGCACCAAGTGTTCTAGCTGCAGCTGACATTTTAAGTTCTTTTAAGCTTAAAAAAACTTCTGATATTGTTTCCGTCCTAGCAGCATGAACTGAATGGGTGGGGGGGTAACTGTCAGGACGCACCAGCACATCAGAGACTCTGAAAATGGAATCGGTCCAAAATCTCTGTTAGCACTCCATCAATAACAGCTGGCATATGATTCATCACAGCCATTTCTGCAAGACTTTCAGCGTGGAGGGAAGACTGCAGTGACGCAAGGACTGAACATGTATCTCACTGTGCCACTTATTTGGCTAGCAACTAATTCAGGCGTTAAAAAAAGGAAATTGAATCGTTGTGTGAGTAAAAAAAGATGAAGGATACAAACAAAGAAAACACACTGGACAAAAAAACCTCTAAAACAAAGAAAAAGTTTTTTTCAGTTTAGATTAAAACATGTCAACTTTTCAGAGCAGGCAAGAACAGGAGGCACACACCAACCTGAACTTACCATCTTCTGGGCATTCTACTTCATCAGAGGGGAATAAAACATGGAGGAAGAGGAAGGTAGATATTAAACAAAAAAAATGAATAAATAAAAAAATTGGGAAGAACAGGAGAAAGATAGAGAAAAGCCTCATGCCAAAATAATGGGAAAATGTGAGACATTTAAACCTCTACCACCTAATAAAAAGAATTTTCCCAAAATCACACTGTCTATTAAAAGAATGACTATTTGCAGGAATGTACTAGTGATACTTATGTCTGTATAAAGAGGACATCTAAAAGGCAATACTTGTGATTAAAGGATTGATTTCTAAGAGGAACTGGACTGCTACCTCTTTTTTAATCACTATAAATTAATTAAAGACATTTCTGAGCGAAATAAGACTGTGGCTTTAACTTTTTCCTGTTATACTTGTTTCCATTTTTTTTTTTCCAATAATTTTCAGACAACATTTTCCAGATAACATTGCCAGTAAATTCAGGACCCCCTGGTACAGCGAAACGATCATTTCAAGAACATCAGGTGGATCAGTTCTTACCTTGATCTCAATATTTCCGACTTTGGCTGTCGAGCGGATGATGGGCCTCCCAACAAGCGCAGGGAAGATGTGCTCTGGGAAGTTGGAGCCTGCATAGCCGCACTTGACAAACTGCAAGAGAGAGGCAAAAAAAAAACAAAACAGAGCGCATGAGAAAATACATTTAAGTAATGACGAGATAAACTGTGCAGTACAGCAGGTCGCTGTCATTCTGCTAATAACAGTAACAAACAGTAACAAATATAATAAATATAAATAAATATAAATCCCAGAACCTCCACTCAGTCTCAAGCACAATGGAAGAAATCCTTAAATGTTTATATGGCTGATCTACAGCTTTTAACAATAAATATAGGTAGACGATCATTTTAGAATAAGCACTGATATTTATTGAGCTTCATCTTACATACAATCATTAAAATTGTTAAGCACATTTTTGGTGAATATATTAATATCTTTTAAATATGTTGCAAATATGGATGCTGGGTGATACTGACAAAAATCAATTATGACTTTTTCATAAGCAATTAAATATTATGTTTTATCTTTGCAAATAATCAAGACAGTATCTTTCAGAAATTGTTAAACTACAAAGGCAATTCTTAGGACTCTGTGGACGTAAAGGTCCTGCATGTCCAGCTACTTGCTGTCTGTTGCACTAATTAAGATAAGGAAAAGACAGCATCAAAGCTGTATCAAGGTATTATAATTTAAGTCACAAACAATATCTTATCCCAGATTAAAATTCTTATATAATGTTCCCTTGCATGCAACTTGTGGTGCTGCTACACATGCACATTTTTTTCTCTGCAATGCTTTACTGCTTTTGCAAAGTTCAATTTCATCTTGTTTGCAGCTTCGCTTACTTTTAGATACACAAAGCAGACTAAGTTTGTCTGTCATATTTTACGGTAAAATAGTATTTATCAGAGTGTTGAAAATGTGTTGGTGACCTAAGTATGTGGCTGTGGTTCAGGCTCTTCTCACTTCCTCCTGACTTCTTCGTTCAACCCTGACACAAGGCAGATTTTTTTTTCCGGATTTCGCACTATGCTTTAGAAAAAGTCACCTCTAAAAAAAGCCTTATTAGTCAGTAACGTGCTGAGCAAACATCCTCTTTGACTGCTGACAAGCTTTAGACAGGAAGTCTCTGCAATTCAAAAGAGGTCGTAATTCTTCAGTGAAATGACTAACTCCTAAACATAAACACAGATGAGCAAAGTTTATGCTCATTTTGCCCACCAGCCATTTAAAAATTTTAAAAAAGTCATCTAACTAATGCAATATTAAACCAGTCAGCAAGGTTGTGACAACAGGCTACCAAAACGTATCTACAATGGTGCAAAAATGAGCATTGATAGGAGGTTAGTTTCCTCCTATACTACTAAGGACTAACGTTGCTTCATTATATATCCAATACACACCCACAGTTTCCTTAAGTACTTGTCAACCTGTCAAAAAATTGATCTATACAGCAGGTATATGCAACGATTTGAAAAAAGCTGACTAAGGACGAAAACTACATGGAGAAAGTATGCGGCATAGTATCACAAAGGCCCAAAGACCTAACAATCCGCTAGTTATGTGACATTTCTGTCCGGGAAGTTAGTGCTAGCTGCTATACAGGAAAACATAAAGGTGGTTCCTCAATTAACTTGACACGGCCTAGCGTTAGCTTAAGTTACATCTAGTCAAAGCTGAGTATAAAATGTAGCTACTGTTCTTGATAATATATTCAAAAGTACGACGTTATGAGTCTGCAAATCCCGCAACACTTGCAAAACAAATCGCTGAAATTACCGACGCAGCTGCCAGACAGTAATGTTGTAACCAGACAGTCAGCTGTTATATGCTAGCAATAAACTAGCGAGTAAGCTAGCTATATTAGCTTAGTTACCGTTGACAGCAATTGTAAATGCTCGTCTAATTAAAAATGGGGGTTCATGTCTGTGTTAGACTTATACCAAAAGCTATGTATGCAGCTTTTATCTTGACATTTACACCCACTTAACACGCCGCTTCCGTGTCTGGTCTGGATGAATGAAAATTAGCCTGCTAACAGGCTAGCTTGCTAGCTACACACCCAGTTAACGCTAGCTAGCTTGGACGCTGACAGCTCCACTTCCTGTTTCAGTAAATCGTTCGACATAACGCGTCCGTTTGAAGCAAACCACGGATTGTTGGCATGCCAAACCAAAACTGAAAACTTACCCCGGTCCCATTGTCACAGACCACCACTTTCCTTCCCTGGCTGTCCATTATGTAAAAGCCCAGTTGCCGCTGATCCTCCCTTAACTTTCTTCGGCAAGCCGGAAGGAAGACACACCAACCCGGCCGAGAGGAGGAAGGGAAGGGTGCTCATCCGGTGCGAGGCAGCCGTTCAAATGTCAGCCAGACTCCCCTGAGATGCTTGTTCAGCTTCAAAATCCTCATGTAAAATATTTATTTCTGCAATCACAACGAATGCAAAGACTGATAAACCGTCTCAGACTGAAATTAGTTGAAAGCTTCTAATCTGATTATAAATATGTTTATTTTATTTCCCAGAGCAACCTGGTTCGTCAGAGCATGTACTAAATTACTGTAAAATCTCAGAGGAATCATTATTCGGCATTTTATTGATAATCAACCTAATAAAGCTGATAGGAGGCTGGAGAGCCCTATTAATTTATGGCATTAAAACTCTTAAAAATGTTATGGAGATGGCAAAGTGTTTCATAATAAGCATAAATGAAGAGACATGCCAGTCTACACATAATAAAAATGATCAAATTAAGCAAGACCATAAACTTTGTCACCAGAAGCAACAAACAGCCTCAGTATAATATTTTTTCCTCCTTATATGGACACAACAGGTCAAACTTGCTTTGGTTTTCATTGGTGATTAATTAAGGTGGATACAATAATTAATTAAATTTAAACTGTGTGTGGATGTGTACTGTATAGACCTAAACATGTGATCTGAATTACAACAAATGTAGAGGACATCTTGAAGCAGTTTTAGTTTATTTACCACTGTATTTTGCTGATCTTCAAGTCAGACAATATAAATAACTCATACATGCAGTATGGTGTGAAACAACAGTGTTTGTTGTGGTGGAAAAAAGCAAGTCAAACTAGAATCGAAGGCCAAATAATCAGCTAACAGCTAACAATCTCCAACCACATGACAGAATTTTCATCTTTTTATAAATGTTGGAAAATATTTTTCAATATTTCAGGGATCTTACCTAAGACTGTGTTTTTTTTACTCAGGCCTAGTCAAACCATCCAGAAAATACAACCATTCATCTCCCATACCACTTAAGTATATATTTTATGATATTTGTATGTAATAATTTAAATTTAAAATAAGTCAAGGTGGTCTTTTAAATTATAATAAATGAGCATAATTAAAACGAGTTTGCTCTAAAAGTCTCTACTGTGTCATGACATTCAAAGTTTGGAAGAAAAATACATTAAGTTACTGCTAAACAACTAAGATAAAGACTGCTGACCCGCATCTTTACACTTGGGATTATTATATAGTTATATTAATGCAGAAATTGATGCTTATGAGACTATCTATCTCTCTACTGAAAAAGTGCTCTACTCTTTGACTCAAAACTGAAAGCAGCCAGCAGATGGAGTGTTTTGACCAAAGCAGGAGATCAACTCACTGTTTTAATGTGTATATGTTTCAGCCTCTGGCGCCTGCATAGCATTAAAATCCTGTATAAACTGCACAGGGTGGTGGATTAAGCTTTCAGTGTAAATGTAGGCAGAGATCACACATCACTGTAATGTGAGAGAGCAGCATTCTCCGGGGACAAGGATGCTTGGGAACATGAGGACCTTGGCCTTCATGAAGGACAGGTTGGGCAGTCCAGAGATCAGCGTAGCAGCCTCTGCACTCAGCTCTTCATCCTGCTGAGGATTCCTGATAAGTAGCACACACACAGAAGACAAGAATTTGTAGGATTATTCACACAGTAAGAGAAACTAGTGTGTGATTCAGAGTTTTGTTTCACTGTACAAAGGCTTTAAAAACGATAATAAAGAAAATATGCATAGTTGTGAGCTGACCTGACTGAAGTGCTGGTTTTCTCTGCAGTGGACATCAGGCGATTCAAAGTGTCCTCCATGCAGCTACTGTTAGCACCGGTTTCCACTGTTTTCATGGTCAACTCATACAACTCACGGTCAACTCCTTTAAGTGTGTGTAGAACAGTCATCCATCAAACATGTTATAAAAGTGACAAAGCACTAATGAGTCAGTTTAACCTGTGAACAGGGCTGGTAGTAGAAGTATCATGACAGAGTGGTGGCTGCTCTGTGGCTGTTAGATTTAAAATAAACCCCATGAATAACAATAAAAATCTACATTTCTGCATTTTTTAATGCTGACCTGGAGGAGGACTGTTGCTTTGGCTGCTGTCACTGCTGCTGAAGGATCTGCCCTCCTCCTCAGGACCAAAATAATCCAGGTTTAGAGCAGAGCAGCCTGTGCTAACAAGGGGAGACAGTCACTGAGGTTTGTAGTGGGGTGAGGAGGGACAGAGAGCTGGATTTATATCTCAGAAAAGGAGAATGAGCATCAATTTCTTACTTAAATTTTCTTATTTAATTGATGCAAAGGGAATGATGAGACGGTGACAAATACAACAGAGAAAACTTAGCAAAGAAATGCAAAACGGCTGTTATCCACCGTCATTTTATATATTCGGGTTCAGAGGCCTTCTAACCATTAAATGTTCATACCTCCACATAGCATGAGGCATGCAACATGTTAATAACATGACTCAGGTGACAGGTGGTCAAAACAGCCTTAGCATGTTGCAGCTTGTTTGCTTATATGAGATTTTAACCTTGATAACATGCAAAAAAATATGAAAATCTGACATTTATGCTTGAAAGTCAAACAAGAATGTCTGTAATAAAAGGGTTGAATTCAACTAAAAAATATTTTAACTTGTCATTATATAGATATAAATGATTTTATATACTATTGCTTAAGACTTTCAATTATCTACCTATTTACCAGTCATAACAAATACTGGCTTTAAAGCTGGACTCTACTGAAAATGAAACCACTTTTAAGAGGGTTGACATTGCAGTGTCTGTAGATCAAGCGAGCTGTGTAATTGTTTTAATACTCCAACTTTGCATTTATCTGCAGAGAAGAGTGATACAGCTTCCAACAAAAGAGGAAAACTGAGGGAAAAGAGGCAAAACAAAGCAGAAAAGGATCAACTGATTTATTTCAGTATTTACACAGAATTCCTACATGTCTTTATTGCAGTGCATTCAATCTGGATTTGAGCAGTAAATCTGAAGAAAAATCAAACAGACAGATTTTTATTAACAAACTATAGGTCCAAAGATAATTTCATCCCTTGAAAAAAAGTTGTTTTCTTTAGAAAAGAATTGCTGGCATAAAGGCACAACTCATTATTAAACACTGTAACTGCTGTTACAGTAAGTTGCTGTGTTTAAGTGCAATAACACTTCTGATTGGTAACTGAATACTGATGAGTGGATTTCATATAACTTTTTTTTTTTCAGATTGAAGTGCTTTGTAAATCAGCACTCTTCTATCTATTCAGCATGCTCATACAGTATAAGCGTCAGTGCCAAAAGAATATTAAGAAAAACAACATCAACAAAGCAATATAAGCTGCATAAAGTGAGAACAATAATCACAACTGCAGACTTATATTTGACTCTGTCGCCATTTTTCTCCAGTTTTTTACCATGAAATCAAGCCTCTGACACATCTTTACTTTCTAAAATGACAACGATCCTCCAGGCATGTTGACCTCATCACGGGGTGCATCAACACCCAAAAGACAGATGTCAGATAATCAACCGTATGACATAATATTAAACAATAAAAACAATAGTACTTTTAAAATACATGAAATGCATATCCTTTAGTATGAATGGCTGACCGCATAGTTTGACTTTAAGTTATTTCTCTTAATTTGTTCCTTCAGGAAATGTATTGGTTTTGGCCTTTTTGCTGCAGGACCAACAGAGAACACAGTGCCCTCTGCTGGGCGTACTGCACTAATACAACACCGCTCTGTTCCTTGATTGTCATCTAATCACTGAGCTTTTGGCTTGTTTGTGTTGTTGAGAATTAATCGAAGGACTACAATTAAAATCTGAACATTAATCTTGTCATACAAAACTTATTTTTTTTCATCAGGACACAGAGTGCTTTGGTTCAATCTAAATATTCTGCTGTCTTTTCCCATTAAAAGTGTCTTTAATTACTGGTAAAGTTCATAAAACCAGTCCATCAGCTGATCATTTCCATCCACAAATGTGTCAAACTTCTTGCTTCATGCTAAAAAAGCAGAGCTGAAAATCAAATGTGACAGCATGCTGACGAATCAACGGTTCACTACCAAACATGAAACTCACATCAAAGGCAAGATAGTGACTTACGCCAAGTATTGTTTTTTTCTTAATCAGTTCATCAGTTATCTGTATGAGCACTACTTTTGCTACATATCGTTACATAGTCAAAAGAAATTCTTAATTTTTTTGGGTTAGTCATTTCAAAAACATGCAGCAGCTTTTTATTAGATCAGTATTTTTTTTTCCTGAGCAAAGAATCACTCTGATTACCTGGACTGTTTTCTTTTTAAAATGTCTTTTTTTGATTCCTCTCTACCAAATGTGTCTCACAAAACTGAGGGAACCATGAAACCCTGTACAAGCAAATATGAACAGATAAACTATATCCATCAAAAGGGCACATTAGTATCAAATAAAAAAAGCCAAAAATGGATTATGCTGTCAGATTTATGGTTTAAGTGAGTGATATAGTCATCCACTCATGGAGTTTAACCTCCACAGTGGCCACCATCAATTAAATTTAACTGGTTTTCTGGATAAACACATCCATTAAACAAACATGGCACATTCTATGACCTCGCTCCATGAGTCGACAGATATTTAGTTCACTGTTTAGTGCTTTGCAGAAGTCACATTGCTTTAGCAGTGATCTCAGATTTCAAACAGCACAATAACAGTATGCACATCATGTTCTCAGCAGCCTTCAGGTGCGACCACGTCGAGATGGACACCACAATGTTTCCCCTTAACTACAGGGACTGATAAATACTGAGATAAATACTTTGTAAAAGGTGACAGCAGGTAGAGATGAAACACTCGAGTAGCTTTAGGAGGGAGCAAAAGAAAGCCAGTTCAGTGTTTCCCCTTTTATTGTTTTGGAACAACTGTGAATTATGGGTAATGTTATGATTTGGTTGCACATCTGTCTTACTTTAAAGTTCCAGTTTTGGGTCTTTTGGGTGTTATTTTTCCTTAAGTTTTCTTGATTGGACAAATAGCAATGTGATTTCTGATCACTGGGCCTCTTCTGTGTTACTGATGAGAGGAAAAACATTTAAATCACAAAATACTGCTGAATGAATTTCAGGGGAAACACAGCATATAAAAGAAGCAGGACATGCCCTGTAGGGAGTGAGGAGGAGTCCAGAGGAGCTCAGAGTAAACTCTCAGAAGTTCTGGCTCATTAGAAGAAGCCAGTCAGGGGATGGTTGATACTCTGGTCTACTTCCGGCCCCAGAAGTGAGGGGCTCGGCGAGGGGACGTACCGTCCTGAGAGCTGCTAAGGCCACGGCTGCTCCAGTCCAGCTGGCTGGAGGGGAGCGCCTCCTACAGAGAGAGAAGTTAACAGCATATCAAACTGTTGCTTATTGAAATCAGTAAAATATGTGACGTTATTATCTGGTGGTGGCTGTTTTACACAGAGTAGCTCCAGTTCCTTGTTCTTTAATCTAATACAGCTACATTAAGTCTAATGATTTTTAAGTCGTTTTTACCTGCATTGAATCTGTTGTGGGGGTCGGTGTGTCCCGAGGCCCTGGAGGTGCTTGTGCTGTGACTGCTGTGTGTTCTGGAGAACAGACAGCCGGCACAGAGTCTTTGGTGGGCTCCAGCATTCCCTGATGAGAGAGGAAAAATGGGACGGAAATTCAAAAAGGAAAGGTTGAAACATGGACTGTCTTCCAACAGAAAGAGGATAAACTACATGACCAGTGATGCTGCTGATCTTCACCTTCATAATGCTTCTTCTCCCCAATGACCAAATTAATTTAGATCACATTTACTACGTTGACTCACCAGGCTGGATGCAAAAGCAGGTACAGTCATTGGCTGCTTCTTTACGCCAATGAACACCTTTCAGAAGGAAAAGACACACAATGAAAACAGCTTTCAAATAAATGTGACTGCCACAGTTTACTGAGCTGAAGTACATCGATCAGGACTTAGATTCTGACTTGGAGGTTGACTGTGATAAATAGTTTTTATGTTTTGCCAAACTCACAATGTTCTTTGTGTCCACACCAAGGCACCTGAGCAGAGTCCTGTTTGTGTGGGAACCCCCCCACTGAAACTGGAGGCCGACTGCACTGTGGAGGTCCTGGTGTGGCCACCACATCCTCTGCTGAATCCTGACGAACAGGGAGGGAATAACAAAGCAGCTTTTTGCTGTATGCCAACACAATATGAATTAAAGGTGGAAAGGAAATCGCCAGCTTAGACACAACCAAACTGTTTTAACAGCATTTCAATTGTAAATTTTCATCAATTTTCAATTTTCATCCTCACCACTGAGATCGGGAACACAGTTCTGGTATCTCCTCTTCCCCGCTGTCAGGGAGGTGTCCGGTGTGAAGCAGAGCACTGAGGCTGAGCACCTCCTCCTCAGTCTCCACAGATGGGACCTCTACTACCGGAAAACTGGCCAGGAGAAGCTGCTGGACACGGCAGGAAAGAGACACCTACCCAGAAAACAGAGAGATTACATCTGTGCTCAAAAGTGTTTACTGTTGTCAATTCTTTGCCTGCAAAATTATCAAACAAATTAATGACAAGAAACAGAATGTAAGGATGACAAGTCTTGAGATTTTCTTTGTCTGAAAACAACAATAAGGAACAACAACATGAAACCACGTTTAGGAGACTTTCTCCCACCTGACAGCTGTTCCTCCTGGAAGCCCTGTTCTCTCCCGCCCTGTCCTCCTCCCCAGTGCTCCCATCAGTCTGCAGGCTGCTGACCTGCTCTCTGAACTGTGTCCAAGTTCTACCCTCCTCCTGAGCCCTCTGGTCCTTAAACTCCGCCCACGACCCCTCTCCATCCTCCTGCGTGGGCGCTGAGCAGAAATCAGCGAAGCTGTCACTTGGTGGGAGGTTTCCCAGACTCTGCACTCCTGCATCAGCTGATTGGACATATCCTTGGTCCCTGTGATGCTCAGGGCGACAGTCTGTGAAGTCTGCAGATTTGTCCTCTGCATGTGGTCCCATTAGTGACTGGTTGGAGGTAGCCGAAGTTTCCTGAGTCGCAAATTGGTCACGATATTGAAAACCCCTCTCTGCTTTAGACTGTCTGAGATTCGTCCAGCTGTTGTTGACAAAAGGGTCAGAGTTACTGTAGTTTCCCAGTTCTTCTTCCTCGTCATCAGTCTGGTCCCAGTCGGTCTGATCCCCTGAAGCAAGAGATGATACATTTGGCTCCAAGTCTGCAGACGGACACTCAAATGACAAATCATCGCACGAGGATGCCATCTCCTCTGAGGCAGACTCACACACACTGACTGCTTTGAGGACAGCAGAAAGGCTTTTTTCTTGATCTCCTCTATCTTGCTCTGACTTTACAGCCTCCTGCACCTCTGTGGTTTGTAATAAATCAAAACTATTCCTCCTACACTTCTGACTGTCCCCAGGCTTGTCTGGAAAATGCAAAGCTGCTGCAGCTTCCTGAGGCTGACGGTGGTCCTGAGACGTTAGCACGAGTGCTGCATCTCTTTTCTCACAGTGCTTGACCATAGTGCAAACTTTTCGTTTAGCCTGATATGCACATTGAGGTCTGGGCTCAGATTCCATCACAAGCTCCTGTCCTGGGTCACAGATTTGTTCACCTAATCTGTTGGAAGAGTCTGACCGTTCCTGTCGGCGATCCCACTGCTCTGCGCTGCCCAAGGGAGTGAAGCCACAGCACCAGGGATGTGCTGCCTGCTCTGTAAACACAGTGAAATCAGCAAACCCTGTTTCTTCCGTGGCAGAGCTTACACCCACTACAGAGGCTATGTGGGTCCCAGAGTTGTGGTCTCTCTCAGAGTACCCATTTGTGAGGTGCACACGTGATTCAGCATCATATTCCTGCCCTTCCACATCTGCGTGGCGCCTGCTGGACTCTGAGTTCACAGCAGATGTGGGCTGTGATTGTTTAACCTGTTGATTAAAGCTGCAGTTTGGTTGATGGGTGGCTGGCTTGAAGGTGGAAGAGGGCTGTCTGAGGCTGGACGGTGAATCGGTAGAATCAGCAAAGCCGGGAGAGGAGCAGGACACCCCATGAGAGAATCCATCAAAATCCCCAAACTCGTCCTCCTCTGATCCCGCCTCCCCGTCACCATCATCATCCAGTGGAGGAGGAGAGGAGGAGTGCAAGGGCATGATGTCAGGCTCCATGGGTTCTCCTAGCAAGACCTGAAGGCCTCATGCACCTGGGGGAGGGAAGCGAAGAAGAGAAATGTTATTGAACACTTCCATGGACAGATATTCAGGATGACAAAGAGACTGTTTGTAGTGTTACACAATCTTCCTACATTAGTTTCCTCTTTTATTTGTGATGACTCACTTTTAAGGCAATTCGTGTAGTTGCACCATATTATATATCAGATTTGCTTCCCCCTAAACAATGTGCACGCAGCCTGAGGTCTTTTAAAGCTGAACCATCTGGCTGTTCCTACATGGTAATTAGGTTAAAGACTGGTGGTCAACATAAGAGAGCGTTACTCTGAAAACAAGGCACTTTTTGCAAAAATACTATTATTATAACTGCTTCTTTCCTTATTTTTTTTTTACATATTCCGCCTTTTATATTTCATGATTTGTTTTTAATGATATCTTGTTTTGCTTCTACAATTTCATTTTCAGCTGAAGAACTTTGTAATGCTGTTTTCTGATTGTTGCTTTATAAGTACCATCATATGTCAAAGTGTTTATCCTAATGCATCCTAGTTTATAAGTGATGCACAGCTGATTATTGTTCAGTCAGATAGTCAGTCGACCGTTTAAGAATAGAGGAACCTACATTCATAGTTCCGCATAGCAAAATCCTAAAAAAATCTGAACTTCAATGATCTATTGCACAACCTCGCCCGTTCACACATCCTCTTTTTGTGTCTATTAAAAGTAATCTGATAAATGTTACCCTCTAATTACAATATCATCAGCTTTGTGACTCCCTTACAGGTGCCTGTCCCGGAGTGGAAAAAGTGGCTTGTGTCGTCCGCAGTCAGTTACCTGATACTGGAAACATTATCCGCAGCTTTGTGGGACTTAGATGAGTTCAAACCAAGTCCAGAGATCTACAGCAGGATCATGGATTAGTGTCTATATAAAAACCTTTGATATACACACAAAAGAGCTGCTTCCTTGTGTGAAAAAGGAAATGAACACGCTGACTGACATCCACACCCCTAATATTAATTTTGACGTTATATATTAACTTATTTATGCACTGTATACGTAATCGATAAGGAAAAAAACAGATTTTAACGTCCTGCCATTTTCTCCAGGCTGTTATTTCTGGACAGACAGCTGTCATGACACGACATGGACAATAAAATGTGAAGCCATTTAAACATATAAACTGTGAATAAAATGTAAAGACTCACAAAAGAAGTTGCCAATCATGTAAATCCGGTCATTTGTAGTTAATTATTGATATTTCAGGTTTAAAATACGGTTCAAAAGCTACATTTCAAATCGCATTTCTTGAGACAACACAGCAACTGATTAGCTTACCGTTAACGTTACATGACCACCAGCTAGCTCGTGCAGCCTGGACTCATCTTAACGTTAGCTTAAACGTTAAAAGCAAACAAACGGTGACGTGCTGTTCAACCGATGCTAACAGCTAGCTAGGAGCTAAAACAAAAGTGTTTAGTTTCGTATTTACCGACACTCGTTCACTTTGCCCCCTCGTCACTTCTTGTCCGTCAGAGCTGAAGCCTTGTTCTCCATCCTCTGTCATCCTTCTCCCAGGTATTCAACGGGACGTGTGAAACGTGAAGACCACACACTATGTCTCGTTTCAAGGTGATGAAATAATTTAAAAGCAGTTCGGCTCATTTGTAGATCAAAGAGTGAGTCCTCTTTACAATAGACGATCTTTTATTTTGTCCACATGTGGACAACAGCACCTTCTATCGGACGGACGTGATCCTACACCTCTTTTTCGGCCTGAAAGGATTTTTTATGTTGTTATGATTTTTATTTCAACGGTTTTAAGTTGTAGTAGAAGTAAAATAGTTATAATAATAATTTTATTTAATCAAATAAGAAAATATAAAGTGTCATTTAATAATTTGGTGCTGCTAATAATTCTAATGACAGATCCAAATTTTAATAGAAAGAGTTTATTCCTAATGTTGGTTGTGCTGTAATTGGAGTTTAGAAAGAGAAAGGAAGAAAGAAGCTTAAGGAGACAGAAAGACCCTCAACCCTTCAGATAGGGACATGCTTAATGCAACAAAACAAGCAAAAAACTTGGTTCTTGAACATCAATCTTGACACTGACATATGTAGTGCAATGGGATGATGTGAAACTGATGAACTGGCACCATAGCTGTTTTCCTATGACCAACAAACCTCTCCAACATCATTTTGGCCATGGTTAAGAGGTTTTGAACTTGTTACTTCAGCAAATCTCACATCAAAAACAAATTAAGAGATAAACTTGAGGCACATTGATAATCAATTTGCTGTTCTGTGAAGAAAAATACATTAGATGCACATCTAATATTTGGAGACAGAATCTATATAATGTGCAGCTGCAGTGAGAACATTTATCCAGATGTTGTAGTCGAATCATGACTGACTCAGCCCAAAAATTTTAATTTTATATATAACTTTTTCTTTTTTTTCTTTTTTTATTCAGCAAAATCACAAAACACGTTCAAACATATTAGCTTGAAGATTATGGATTATTGTTGATAGCTTTAACAGGTCATCCTTAAAACACTGGGTACATTTATTTATTTTATTTAAATGTACATCATATAAACACTGATGTTTTCTCATATCACTTGAAGTACTGTAGTTTTGATCTCCAACCCTAGCAGTTTCTTGCTGATGTGTCGGTTACACGTTTGGTGAACCTCCGTATGCACCTTCAGCTCTAAAGCCACCCGCGTTCCCTCATTGGAAGGTGGTGAAACGACAAAGCAGTGCCAGACTTTACTTTATTTTTGCATGTTTTCACAGGACAGATGTCCGGCATATTGTAACAAACTGTCTAATCTGAGTTATTTCATGATCTGATGCTGGTATGCTCATTTACTGCTTGCTCTGCTGACCTTTGTGGAGATGAAGTTTGCCAAAACACTTCAAGCAAACACTCCTACTCCATCAGTGTCTTCTTCTTCTTCTAACGATTTTCTGGCAGGCTGTACACTGACAGGCGTACTGATGACTGTGTACTGACTGCGAATAACACCAACTGTTTATCCTACACTTTTAAACACAGACCACTTCAATTAAGAAACTTTAATACAGTTTCACCTATAGCTTAAAAACTTATTTCAGAGAGAAAATAGACTTGAAAAAAAAAGACAGACACAAATCTTGCATCAGCATTTATATGCGACCAAAGAAAAAGTGGTTCTAAACTACACGTGGAATTTTCTATGAGAACTTGTTTCCACCATTGTACAAAACAAACACGAGTGCGTCGTTTTACCTTTATGTTTCCAACGACACAGTGTAAAAAAATATGTACATTTTATTTTCCTTCTTTACAAGTTATTAGTTGTTTTATTAACAAAGTGAAAAAAAGCTGCATAACCTTGGAAAAAGTTTCAGGCACTGAATGAACACAACAGAAACAAAGCTTACTTTTAAAGTTTATTACCTGCACAACATGATGATGTAGTTATTTGTTTAACCCAATAACTCATATAGTGTTTCAGTGGGCCAGCCCAAGCTCTTAGTGCGAAGGGGGAAAACAATTCAATAAAACAAATTGTTTATTATGGCAAACAGTTGTTTATTATGCTTAACTGTGATGCAATTAGCAAAACTTAGGGTGTTGTAGTGTGTTCTTTAACGTGATGTGATAACTGCTGTCTCGGGTGTTTTGATGTGAAACCAACAAGCATTTATTTGCTCATGTTGAAGAGGTTTGAAGCTTGTTATCCAAATCAAATGTCAATCATCATTTGGCATTTCTTTCAAAGGTACATTCTCAGTTATGTACGACTGAAGTGAGGTGAAAAGAAAAAACAAACAAAACATTTGCTGTTTTTGCTCCAGATGTAGTAATCAAGTTACAACTGATAAAGCCCAATATGTTAAATGTATACTTTTAAACTGTTAAATACAGTTTCTCATTCAGCAGAATTCCAACAAAGTTTTAAAAAAAAAATACTTTCTTAAAAACTGGGTGCGTATTTATTTATTCATTTGAAATATTTTGTGTCATAAAGACTCTGACGTCCATTTATGCACCTATTTGTCAATGAAAATGCTTGTTTGGGCTTTTATTTTATGTCTATGTGCGTGGTTTAAGATGACTGACAATCTCTTACGACATTTCTTATAAAAACACATTTTTCTCTCCAGTATGCTGTCTAATGTAAACAATACAACTAGAGTTCTGTATTACTGTGATCTCTTATTCTGGTGTAATTTCAATCACTCTGCACTTTGCAATATTTTAAATGTTTGCTTGTTGCAAAACTTTTCCCACATTTGGCACAGTGATACGGTTTTTCCCCGGTATGCACCCTCATGTGAACAATACGACTTGAGTTCTGAGCAAAGGTTTTGCCACAGAAATCACAACTAAAGGGCTTTTCACCTGTGTGAACCCTGACATGCAAAACTAGATGGTACCTTTGTTCAAACTCCTTGTTGCACTCCATGCATTTAAAGGCTTTGTGCCCTTTATGACTCTTCTCTACATGTCTTATAAGATGAGAGTCTTTACTAAATCTTTTACCGCAGAATCGGCATAACTTTTCTTCCCTCGGGGGCTGTTCGAGTTCCACAAAGACCTCAACACCATGACTCTCAAGAGGCACTGTTGAACAATCACTTTCATTGGACTCATCTTTAATCCTTTCATTCGATTCGTCTGTAATCCTTTCATAAGATTCGTCTTTTAAGCTTTCATTCACACCCACAGTCACGGCAATGAAAGGTGGGAACAGTTCACAGTCAGTGGCTGGTTCTGATTTGGGGACTCTGATTTCAGCATCATTGGAAGTATCAGCCTCTGTTATCGGACTGATGCTGTACTCCATCTGTTCCTCTTTGACCTGTGGGTGCTCTTGGACTTGTGCTGTCTCCAGGTCGGGATCCTGCTCCACCTTAATGTCACATTGCTGCAATGAAGGGAGTCGTTGCTCAGAGACCAGCTGAGAGTCTGAAGGACAGGAAGGACATCTGCTGTTAACTTGTGTAAAAGTGATGCAGAAACTTAAAACGTCCAGCACAAAAACACACTGACAAATGGAATTATGAGAATTTTTGAGACTGATAAAGATTCTAATATTTGAGATAAAAAAAAATATATAAGAATCCCAGAAATGATAATGATGTTTTGTTTGCTTAGGAATCTACCAAACAAGCGTGAGGCAATCCATAACTCATCAAAAAACAGGTGTCATTATGAAGCTAGAATGTGCTTCATCACAAAAAGAAGATAGCTGGGACGATAACTGTGTATGAAAATCTTACTGGTACAAGGCTCCACTTTAATGTCTGGAGGCTGCTGACAGTCTGCTGTTAGTTTCACAGTTGAGGACCCTTGAGTTTCAGTGAGGGAGCCTGATGTGTTAGCCGGTGATGACTTACTGATAGCGTCATCCCTCTTTTTGTTCCTGATGAACCTACAACCGAAACACAAAACGACCAAGAAATATTAGGTATAAACTAGTACTGCCTTGTGTTTAGACATACTAAAATAATGGCAAGTCAAGGGAGGTTACCTCTCCATCTTTTTTGAAGCCTCCAGATATTGAGTCTTCTTTGAGTAAGTGAACAATGTGGGAACAAAGTCTGGACTCTCTGGATCCAGGGATGCCTTCCCTGTAAAAACATCCTCAATCATTACGCTGTAACTGTAACATCAACTATAGTCTGTTATGTGGTTCATTTTTTAGGCTAAGCTAAGTCCTACTGTACACAAAATGACATACAATAGAGATATTTTTACCGTATGCTGCTGTCACTCATTAAACTCATATAGATAATGCTTGGTGGCATATTTACTGTGTGTTTGGACGCTGTTCTTTGCTAAAAGGCTATCGCTAACGTTGCGAACATTTATCAATGCTATTAACTTTCATTTAAATGCCAAATTATAAGCCTCAGTTTTATTGATATGCTACTGTCATACATCGTTAGTAACTGCACCAATTATTATGTGATAGACACTTGAGAAAACCTTGCCTGATATGAAATGAGCGCTGCAGAGACGAGCATTTCGGATTATTTCGTCTGTCCAATCTGTCCGTTTAATAGCTTGTAACCATAAACTTCTACGTTTGGCCTCAAGGGGCGTCTTTGTCGACGGTATTCTGTAATAATGCAGGTAATCTTGTTTTGTAAATCTATTCTGACATCCGACGACACAACAAGACATCTTTTCTTGTTCCGCTGATCCTTGTTGGGTATCACCGCTAGCTTCCGACTTGTTCTACCAACACGATGCGCGCGCAACTGCACCGACGTAACGATAACGTCGTCACTGATGACCCGGATTATATCTGCAGCATCAATACTAGTGCAACAGTGCCACCTATGGGTTTAATGTTGAACTGACACATCAAAGAGCAAATACAATTGAATCAACTATAACAATGGCTGACTGTTATTTCGTCTTGCATATGAAATATTATATGCAAACACTTTTTTTCATCTGTTTTTTCTTTTTACAAATTAAGTACTTTAATTTAATTGCACTTAATTATTTTTCAGAAAAGTGTGGTATAAATGTTAAACGTGCATGAATCAATTTCAGTGATGTTTGTAGTTTGTAACACTTTTAAAAAAGTTTAAAAAAATGAAAAAGTGAATGAAAAGTAATGTTATCATTATCCATCTGCATTATTAATGGGTAGCATGAAAATATTATTATATTTATACACATATATAATATATTATATTATATATTACATATATATTATATATTACAATATTTATGATTTGAATTAAGGGTATTCCTTATAATAAAAAACACAGTGTGAGTCTTTAGTGTAAAGCATCTGAGCACAAGAACATTTCCAAGATGAGAAGTTTATTGGTTTGCAAATCAGCTGTTTTTACAAAAGCATGAGGAGAAAAAAAACATTTGGAGAGATCTAACACAATAGTGGAATGTACTGTCTTCATCTAAACACTGGTCCAGTACTCATTTTCGATGAGACGCAAAATCAGGGTCAGGATCTCAGGATATTTTGGGAATTGGCAACACGTTGCAATTCATGTTGCAAGTGTTCCTGTTTCTGTTCAACACAAAAGAGCTGCTCAGCTGAAAAACAGCAGATCAAACAGCCAACGTGACATGAAAAACTGTCAGAAGCTCAAAGTCACAATACTAACTGGAACATCCTGGTGACCCTCAGGCTTGGTACATCCTAGAAAACACTCACATTAAAATGATTGCTAACCTTATTTTGCTTCAAAGCAAAAATCAAGTTTGATCCAATCACATTTCCTAGTGTCATACAGGAAAGTACCAAATGTAATTTTTGAACGTGTTAGAGCCCAGAACCAGAGAAACACTTTCATCAATATAAAAAAAACTCAACTTTTTTTTAGATGCCTTCATATAAACAGCATAAAACAGCACGCTACCATACAGTAGGTATGACAATACCACACACAACCCTGCTGGTTACACTGTAATAAATATAAATGAAGATGATTATATAACCACACGATACATTAGCAACAGATCAGCCTACTTCTACTCATTTTCATACTGTGAATGAACATCTTGATGCAGCTGTTCTTACAACAGTCACGTAGGTTTTAGCACTTTTTAGAAAGTCTTTGTGTTAAAAAAAATCTTAATTTAGTCCATAAACTTTGTATTCTGCATCCAAATATTCCAGGAGTGTAATTTGATAAGCGGTGAGCAGGAATCCCAGACTATAAAAATAAACAGGTCAAAAGAAAATAAAATGCAACCACAAGGGGGAATCTGCCAATGATGACACCTGATACAGTGGATGAAAAAAAAAGAGCATGCTTGACTGCAGCCAAATAAAATTTTAAAAATGGTAACGTAATATTTCAATCGTTCATGTTTACACAAAATGCCAGGTACTAGCTTACATGCACAACAGAATGCTTTCTGCTTGTAACTCAGCTTGAGATTCCTTTGTAAAAATGAAGCCTGTTAAAGCCTCGTCCATAAATATGTACATCCAAAGTCCAAAAGCAGGGCAACATACAGACCTGGGTCAAATAATCTGTTTCTCTTACATCCGATTTTTTTAACTGAGGACAGGACGGCTGGTCTGTTTGTATGATGAGTACATCTGAAATAACCGAGGTGAATATGAACAGTATTTACACCTGGGTATTCATCATCAGATTACAATCAGAAGGAGAAGAACATTCAGTTTTTTTAAGTTGCATTCTTAAAGGGTTGAGGACAATTAAAATAATATTTGAGAGCAAGACTTGTTATTTCCCAGGATTGTTTTTTCAATAGACGTGGGATCATCAGGAGATTGGGGACTGGGACCTGTAGTTGAGTGTAATTAGCGCTATATTTCAGGAAGAAACAGAATATTAATGAGGTTTTCTAAGCACATGTACCTAACTGTTTTTTTAGTGTTTTTTAAACTGGGATGCTAAGCAGTTGTGAGCCTCTTAAGTGGACACCAATGCCTCTTTTAAAGTGCACCAGTACCGAATAATTAAGCTAAAGTACCAACAGCTCATCATGTACCTGCACCGCATCCAGCTGTGCAGAAAACCTGCAACACACGACTGGAAAGCCCCCATCAGTCCCGAAAAAACAATTTGCTAACGCAGATTTAAACTGTGCTATGTGAGCTAAACGCACACACACTGAGCTTCCTGCACATACACTCACACACAAAACGCTCCCTGTTTCGAGCCCTTAAAGTCAGGAAGTCTTGAATTGTTCATCTCCCTCCCCCATAATTCCTAGCAACAGCAGTGCCGCTGCTGCGTTCACTGCTGCCAGTTCAGCTCCATGTGTGTGAGACAGCTGAGGAGCCAACATGAAGCTGTATTACACTTTAACACACATCTAGTTTCCACCTCCATGAGACACACAGCTGAGTTATGGTCATCTTCCTTTACATGGTGTACAGTATATTAACATGACACAAACGGATGGTCACCAGTTAATAGAAATAACACAAAAACTGTTTTAAAAAAAAACACACCCTGTCAACACAAGTACACATTATTTGTACACAATTTTTTTTTTTTTTGCTGTAACACTGGAGTAATGATGCGTCACACTGGCTCATGTCCTTTCAAACTACACCCCTCACTGCCCTCTCATACCAAACTGTACTCATTTCCTGTTTGTGTCCCAAATAAACCCTGACCCAGCGCTCGACAAGCGAATGCAAGGAACAAACTAGATCCCATCTGACCAACCAGGAGAGGAAAAAATTCAGCTCCGGAGCAGTGAGCCTCAGAGCAGCGACGTTATTGCTACGTGAAAGGAGCTAATACACACTCAGTGCATGCATGTGATAAAAGAAACCTCTCTGTAGTTTGATAAATGCCTGCACACAGCTGCAGCCCACTTTTGCATGAATAGTGATGAGATTTCCTCGAAGTTTGCTCAGAAATCCAAAGGAAGCATCATTAGTGTGGGCAATGGTACAAATCACTTACAGTGTGCTTCGCAGTGAAGTCAGTGCAGCTGTTCTGCTCTACTCCAAATCAGCAACAGCAAAAAGGTGATGCGAAACCTTCGTAAGCTTGAGATCGAGTGTAAAAATGTCAAAATCTAAATGGTACTTCAGTGCAGCCATGTGAGATGCTCTACCAACAACCACTCTTTGCTTCTTCATGTATCGAGCTGCACAAAAACTGGATCTAAACCATGACACGTCATTAAAAGCACGCAAGCAATTTTCTGTCGATATGAGCCGCAACATCCGTTTCCAAAATCGATCAAAGCTTCTCCAACCTGGTTCAAGTTTTCATCCATTTGTAAGTTTCTATTAACTTACAGTTCAGGAGGTTATAAGTTGTAAATGATGACTTTTTTCATGCTTAAATATATTTACTATTTTTTTTACAGATCAGATAGTTACAAGCCATTAAAACAAACAACTTTTAGGCCGACTAGTTGAAAAATTTAATCTTTGTGCTTTCATTCAAATCAACACTGACAACTAAAGACTTAATGTTGTGATAAATTATGAAAGTCAGGAAACTTTTTCAACAATTTCTTAACAATTAAAACTGCAGAGCCAAATATTTACTAGATGGTTTGCCAATATTAATAACAGCATTATACTGACAACAAAAGACCCAATAAAGTCATTTGTCACAACCTGGCAACCTAAAAGTTTATCTATTTAATGTCTTATCTAAGTAAATCATTATTCATAAATTAAGCCATAAGTTACATCTTATAAACCTTCTATTACAATAAAAAAAGTAGTGCCCAGAAACCTATGTAGTGAAATTCTTGCCTACTTCTACTGTGTGTTCAGCTGATACTGTAGGAGGCGTCACAGAGCACCTTACACATAATACTCTTAATACTGTGAGTTTTCTTGGAAGATAACTTCTATTACTGTGTATTTTTCATATTTTCTTTCTGCCTGGGTGAAAGAAAAGAAAGCCCCTGTAGAGTGGAAATGGCTGAAAACCACAAAATGCATTTAAGACACGACTGTAGTTTTTTAAAAACCTGCTGGCTAAATTAAACAAAGATGCGACTGCCTTTCGTCTGTGTGCTTCAGTGTGGACAAGATGGGGATGTGGAATGATTCAGGGAACAAAGAAGACAAACTGTAAGACGGAAAAATGGACTACAACAGCACCAGCCATACATTAAGGAATAGTTTTTTGTGCATCACTATGTCTTGCTACTATAGAAACATAATTACTATACATTCAAAATACTATCAGGATCTTCCTCTGCTTCCAAACAGTTAAATCACTGTGGAATAAAACTGAGGGTTTTGGATTTTACTTGGAGTTTAGTTCAGCTGACACCTTCACGCCTCCGGCACTGTTTCCTCTAAATATTAACTGAAGCGAGTGTTTATTGTGTGAGAATAAGTTGCATATTGATTTAGTTTTACAATTCAGACGGGGTTTGAGTGAAAAAGTGTGTTCTGTGAGTGTGACAGCAGAGAGCAGAGTCCAAATTTCAAACTCGTTCAGAAGCCATTCCTCCTCTTTGCAGAGTCATAATTCTACTTCCTGTTCAGCACACAGGACTTCTGAGCTAAAACTACAAACACTCGCAGCGAGCAGCGCAGGACGCTCTCCAATACATCTTGTCATGATGTAATCCTCATTTTGGGGAATTTAGGTCGGTGAGACTGCAGCGCGTTACCATGACAACTGGGATAAACCCAATGGGAGGGCAGGGGAGCGCTTCACTGCTGGAGCTGGGGATTTCATCACCACGCATAAAACAGGGTGTAACGTCGCCCATTGTGGTCAGAAGATTGAGCTTTAGAAGATAACTGCCACAATAAAGACACACCCAGCCGGGTTGAGTCAAAACAAATCTCAACTCTGTTTCATCTGATATGAAAAAATCCTGCTTCTGTTGTTGTGGAAATGAGTTAAGGCTCAGATTTTACAGCTTAACACTGCTCAGGTTTAATACTGCAGGATTTTACAGCGTATTTGGGTCTCCTCAGCTTCATTGACATAATTTTTCCAGTTTATCCAAAAATATTTTAAGTTGCAGAGTTAAAACATTTATTCATTAAACAAATTTGAAGATTTTTTTTTACCCATAAAGCAACAGTTTGCTTTCATATTAGCTGCTTAGTGCCAGATATATTTTCCTGAGTGACTGGTTTCATGTGAATTAATTTTCCATCTTTGAAAAGGAACTCCACACCTGCCTCGGTCTCAGCATCCCCAAAGGATTCAACATAAGAAAAAAAAAAGTGCTATTAATAAGCCGTGAGATCCCTGATCTGACACAACTGGGGCTACAAAGAGAAAAAACCTGGAAATGGAGCAAACACATTTACGCTAAAAGCATCATCGTGTCAGATCCTGTGTTTAAAAGAAAAGGAATGGAGGGAAGTGAATGAAATGTAGCAGAAGAACTTTATCTTGTCACCGTCGGAGCCTTTTTTCCAGTTGCTATACTGTTGCAGTGTTGCATGATGGGTTATGGATGACAGGCGCATATGTGTGAGTGTGTGTATGTATATGTGTGTATATGTATGTGTGTATGTGTGTGTGTGTGTGTGTGTGTGGTCAAGTCCTTGCTTCGCACACGACTCGCAGAGCAGGAAGAGTGTTGAAAGTTAACCCAGCTTGGTGATCTGTAGATCTCCTTGTATCCGTACTGTGTCGATAGAGGCCAAAGATTTTACTTTGTGATAAAAGTCAAAGAGCTGGTGTCCGTCGACGAATATCCGGAACCTCTGGTGCTCGCAGTGGATCTCAATCTGCATGGAGGAGAGGCGGAGAAGATGGAGAGAAGATAGAGAGGAACGACAGAAAGGAGGGAGGAAATATTATAATCGGCCCGTAAGAAGCATTAACTTCAGCAATGGAGCATCAAACTGCAAATAAAAGCAATGCAGAGGACAATATTTCCACATTTAGAGTATTTACTTTAATGCATAATTTTTCAAGGGAAGTCTTTACCTTGAATACAAAACTTCAGACAGTTAGCTTAGCTTAGCATGAAGACAAGAAACAGGGAAACAACAAGCACAGCTCTGTTCAACAGTAAAATAAATCCACCTACAAGCACCTTTAAAGCCCAATAACTAACATATTATGTATATTTTTATGTTTAATCTCTATAAAATCCAAAGTGTAAAAATGATAACAGCTGTTTCTTGTGTTTGCTTCCAGTCTTTATGCTAAGCTAACAGGCTGCTGGCTGGAGCATCACATTTAACACACAGATATTATAGATAATAAGGATATTTTGCCAATATGTTGAACTCTCTCTTTTCCTTTATTTCTTCTCAAGCATGAATTTCTGCTTTGAGAAAGAAAATTTATAACCATAAGAACATTCATGTGACTGTTTTCAGCCACTCGGTGTCATCCTGCAAACTTCTTTGCATTGCTTTAACGTGATGGTGATGATTGATGGAAGCAAACCTGCTCTGCTGTTTACACTTCTGCTGAGCCAACTGGCTGACAAATAAAAGTAAATTCACATGAGGCATTTTATGCAAACTCTGGAGCAGTTCTTCCGTACTTTGAAAAACTGTTATTTGACTTAACATCAGTGTAAACAGAGCTCACACTCAGCTTGAACTCTCTTATTAAGACCAGCCATGATGTCGTTAAGTCACATGTGGTCACCATGAAAGGTCCAAAGTGGCGTCCTGACAAAAACCAAACGATGTAAATACGCTTCATCATCTCATGTTCAAAGAGCAGCTGAATCAAGAGAATAATTTAAAAGTTAAAGTACAAGAAAAGGCTTTTTTATTGATGAAAGTACTTCTAAGTTATTTCCTATCCCTGCACTTGTTTTTTAGAGTCTTTAAGAAGAGGGGAAAAGAATATTCTGAGTGAAAACTAAACCTGAACTATTAGATTTTTTAAGTTCAAGGGACAATAAAAGGCAGATTAACAAGCTGTTGTCTCAACACTGAGATATTAAAACTCTAGAAAAGTTGCTGA
Organism: Acanthurus leucopareius; assembly: GCA_029814765.1. Taxonomy (NCBI): domain Eukaryota; kingdom Metazoa; phylum Chordata; class Actinopteri; order Acanthuriformes; family Acanthuridae; genus Acanthurus; species Acanthurus leucopareius. The sequence goes on from JAQMCX010000004.1 coordinate 68,284, forward strand.
TTTACACATCAGTCTAACAGGGAGCAACATCAGACTTAAATTGGAGTTATGTCTCTGAGTAAGTACAATATTTACTCTGTTTTTGGTCTCTGCTGACTATCTTTAAGCTTCTATATATCAGTCATATGCTCTTTAACTTGTGCGGTTAAGCAGGTAGTGTATTTTTGGTTTAAAGAGGTTTTTGTACTAAAAACAGCCACTTATGGCACACTGCATGACCTTTACGCATTTACAATCTAAAAATATTGACCATTGCAGCATCAACTACAGGAAACAATTGCTAAACACACAGTTTGAACTGGTTTCATGAGAAGGGTGTTCCCATTAAACCCCTTAATCCTTCTTGTAGAGTCTATTACATAACACGTGCAAATCACAACTGAACTAAAGCTCAATATCAGCCGTTTTTTTAATGTGCTTTAACCTGAACCAAACCACCAAAATACTGTCTGATAAATAAGCTAAAAGTGACAGAATGTCAGTTTTACTTGTGAGGCATCATTCACTTATAGTTGCACAATGAACCTCAACAAACCAAACAACAAAAGACAACAGTGCAAACATCTTTCCATACAGTTTGGACAACATAAAGCGAACTTGCAGGTGTGATCCCATTTCCCGGGGCACATTATTTTCCATGAACTCGGTCACAGCCGTTGCTGCCCTGAAACCGCAGCACATCATGTGTCTCTCCACATGCCTGCGAATTCATGAGGCAGTTTGGTGGAAGCAATCTGCATGACAGCCTTAATCTCCAGCCTCCAGCTTCTGACAGAGTCATGACTGTGCTGACCTGCTCGATCACGCTCCAACCACAAACAATGACACTTTATCAGGGAGTTGACATTACATAACGAGACGCAGGGATCACCTCTAAAAATAAGACAAACATGGCAGCCTTTTGTCTTGAATATGCTTTGAATTCTTTAACAGGAACTTGGCTCTAAATCTGCTGTCTTATGTGTTAAATTACGATACATTTAACGGTAGAATTGTCTTGCAAAACGCTGATTTGTTCCCTTTTTGGGTTGAAAGGCGTCATCATATATTTTTAGTCAAACACCATATGTGTTATTCCTGTGCATATTCTGGATTATTGGAGCGGAATATGCTAACGAAGCTAACGAGTCCTCAGGTCTTGTGAGAATTAATCATCATGCATATGTGCTGCTGCTCAATCCCCCACAATTAACACACAAACAGCTGATGCTGCTCTTAATGCAAAGAGCAGACCACAGCCTTTATTTACACTGCATGGACATGATGTAGCATGGAAAGCATTTCCTGTTTATCTCTTATTTCTATACTGCGAAGGACTTAATCCTGCTGCAACATGTGATAGTGTCCCTTACAGTTGACTGTTTGTTGACAGGATTTTAAATTTTCGGCCAAAACACACATGCCAACAAGTAAAACTGGAATGAAATGTTTTTTCATGTTTTAGTTCATCCATACAAATCACAAATTGTCCAACACAAACCCTGTTCAGCTGATCTGCAACATCAACACTACTTCCTATTTTTCCCAGTAAGAAGAAGAAGCTCATTTGTCACCATTTTGACAGTATTGTTGACGTCAAAGCTGCTTCTGACCACTTTCTGAAGATCCATGATACCAATTTTTACAAAGAAGGGACCCTTAAGTTCCACAGCTGCTGGACTAAGTGTGCAATAATAAAGAGGGACTATGATGAAAAATAAATATGCTAGGTTTTCTAAAATTATTTTCTTCCACCTCAGGCCATGAATATATCAATCACCTCTCGTATTTCTCACGTATTTTGATGACATTGTGTGTTGATATTTAATTATCAAGTGCACATTAGCTGAATATGTCATGTGCCTGTTCTCCCACCAAACTACATGAGAAAGTGAAATAATAAACTGGTCACATAAAAGCTGAGTAGAGCAAGTTGGAGCTGAAATATGTTAAAACATTCTCATTTTTAAATTATTTTACTGTCAATTATCTTCTTGATTTTATGTTTTAGCACCAGTTACTGCAAATCAAAAAGGCCACATGAGCAGCTGTTGGACTGTGGATCAACGTCTAAAAACAAATCTGAAAATCAAGCCTTCTTCACACAGAGATTGGTGTTCACATTGTTAAAGCATTGATCCCTTTTTGCATGAACACACAGATGCAAATCACGACTTAACCTGCTTTGTTTAAATATCACATTCATGCACAGGCTCTTTGCTCTCTTCTGTCTTCTGTTTTGCTATCGCTTTGTTTTGTCTTTGCACTACAATTTGCACCGTATGTCGACTCCCTTGTTTGCACTGCTTTGCACCATGGGCTTGAGAACTGCTATGAAAACTCTTGTGCCTCTCTGACAAAACACTGTATGAACAAATTATTAACAAGGATGATCCAGCCTTATGTAGCTGAGGGCTGCTTTCCCATTTAAACTTGTTCTATTCTAACAGTAGTTGCACGTGCAAGCAGTTACACAATGCACCGAGCGAACACAAAAGCACCTGCTGAGTAGATTTGGCTTTGTTTACACTTTGAAATAAGCTGGTTTAGGTGAAATAGTTTCACTCCGGGCTCTTGTTGTCAGGCTTTGTCTGCAGAGCCAAATAACAGCGAACAAATAGTGGAAATAATGGCCGAATGAGATCCAAAAGGAAATAAGAACCAACTGCAACAGGCAGAGGATGCCAAAAGAAAAGAGACTATCATCACACAATCGCCAGAAAAACATGTCTTCACCAGAAACCAACAGACTCGGAGCTTCTTGAGAATTTTGCACCAGAATAATCTTGCCATGTGAAATCAGCATGAGGATAAAAATGGATCTTTACCCTAAAAGGCTGATCAGGGATGAAGGGAAAGTAGGCGGTGGATGCCTCCTCCCCCATCCATTTCCCAGAGATGCGGGCGCTGCGCAGGAACTGGCGGTCGGTGAAGCGGGCGGTCAGTTTCAGGGCCACGTCGTAGGGGGGCTCCTCCTTCTCTGAGTCACGGCCGCAGGTCAGACTCACGTCAAAGCTGAGGAGGGGGTCGGGGGTGGAAACGGAGGATTGAAGAGTCAGATAAGCAGCTAATCAGGAATAAGTCATAATGCATAAATCTGCAGCGCAGTGTAAAACCAAACCAATTGTGTGTTAATTATGCATAATCCCTGCTGCTAGTCTTGCACCCCCAACCCACAACCCCCCCCCTGCAGCTGTGCTGTTGACATACGACCATCTTTGTGAGCATGAACTCATCATCATAGCAACAAACTTGCAACACACAGCTGCACAGCTCTTGAAGCAGCTCTGTTGGCCTGGACACTCACATGGACCTCAGCATGCAGCCTGCGCCAGCAGCAGCAGCCACTGAACATGATGAGGTCATGGGAGGGGGGTCCTTCCAAGTTTTACACAAGGGTCCATGTAGGGTAAAGACACACCCAAACAAGACTGCCTCACTGGGTCCTCTTTTTTCCCTTTTTCGCCCCCCTTTTTTCCTCCCTGCATGTTAGGAAACGCCCTGTCTCTGCATACTTAAAAAGTCACCATTCTCTCAGTCTACCCACGCCTTGCTCAGTGGGTCCTGGAGCGGCTGTGCAAGTCTGACAGGCCTGAGAACAAAAAAGCCAATCTCGAAAATCACACAGCCTGCATATGGATGTCATTAAAATAGGCTTAACAATGCTGAGATCAAAAGGCTAGGCTCCAGATAAGGTCTGTGCATGCATTGTTGCGTCCTGTCTTACCTGTCTGGCTCCAGGTCGACGATGCCCATCACTATGATCTTCTTCCCTGGCCGCATGCCGCCCCGGATGCGCCCGCTGAACGGCACCGTCTATGCAAATAACATTGAATTCATTAAGCAGGGGGCCCGGAGCGAGCGACAAGGGTACTTAAAACACTGTTAAAGCATCTCTCATACCAGGAGACGTGATAAATCCTCCTTATCAGGTGAGATGAGGCCGGGGTTCCCCAGCGAGTCGTTCAGATGGTCATCCTCCACATTCTTCAACACCAGTGACAAAAGACACAGGATGCAAACTGTCATTTACGGCTCAACCAGGTGGATATAAGCTGGTCTGAGTGAGGTAAAACCCCCCCAGCATGAGGCTGCGGGCCTGTTTTTTTTTAATAAACACACACAATGTGGCCTTGCATGCGGCTCTTCCCAACAATGACGAGCTGGCAGCAGACCTGTCATGTTCCTATCGGAGATCCTGCCGTGAGCCGTGTCTGATTAGAAATTAGCCCCCTTAAACTCGCACCTGCGATGTAAAAATGCGCACATTGAGAGCGCCGGCTGAGCGGCCTAGGTGAGCACACGGCGCCGATACATTTCACCTCCAACATATTGGATTTCCTCCCCTGCCACAGATGAAAGAGGAGTCGCCTTTGCGCTCTGAATGCGCTGCGCACGGCGCTCCGCATTTACAATAAGCGCCGGATAATCGACTCAACGGTGCGCTTACATCAAATCCACAGGCCAACATGCACAGATAACAAGAACAACACATCTAACTCCCGCCCCGGTTCCCTCAAAGCTCCAAGATACTCACTATTCCGTCCTTTTCCGCTGCTTGCACCGCCATCTTGAGCAGAATAGCATAGGATGCGTATTATCGGAGCAGAGGCAGCCCTGCCGGGGAGTGTGGTGTGTCAGCGTCGTGGCACTGACTCAGGAGGATTTTCCTGTTCCTGCTCCTATTCCTGGCTCTCCACGTCTGACCGGGCCCGACAGAGAGCGCAGCCACCTTAGCAGGACGCCCCTCCGCTCCACCGTCTCTCTGAAATGGGTGGATATCTGCTGACGTATGCTTTATAATAATTACGGACTAAAAGCTTAATCCCCGTCTGTTGGAGAGGGCTAATCAGACAGATTTTCCTCAACCCTTCACCCAATTAGGCAACGCGCTCCTCGGGCTTTTTTTTTTTTTTTTTTAAATTTCCTGATTGTTACAACAATCCAGGAAAAAAAAAACCAAAGAAATAAATGAAATAAGTGGTGAGTGTGTGAGCGCCAGACTGCTGCTCTGTTCAGTTTTTTGTGACACAGTGGGGATCTGTCCTAATTGGCCAAAGTGTGCACGCTCAATATTTTTGAATGATTAAACAACACTGTAGGCCTCCGAGGCCGCTGGGAGCTAAAAATAGCTTTAAATAGACCAGTTTTCTGCTCAGATAATTGCTCTTCAGTGAGTGAAGTGGAGATTCACAGTGTGTCCCCCCCGTCATCGACTTTCACAAAACACCTCCCTCCCTTTTCTCTGTTTCTCCCTGCTATCATTCAATTTCTGTGCATGCAAACATCCCCTCCCTCCCTCCTTCCATCCACACATCCCTCCATCCATCTCTCTCTTTCTCTGTTGGTGTTGGTTTCTCTCTGTTTGGTTTAACTGATCCATTCTGCCCCTCTGTGGACATTTGGAGGCATTACAAGCTGGAGCAACATGTGAGGCGCTTTTTAATGCAACATTTTAGAGGCTAAAACTGTTTTATTAGAGATATAAATTCAAGTATTTACATTTGAGATTGTCATTGGAGATGTCCACTTTAATAAAATTAGACTTAATTAACGTTTGACGTGAAAATTTGACATTTGAAGCCAGAAATTATGTTGAACACGTGTGACTCTAATGGGATATAAACAAATCATAGCAGATTTGAAGGTTGTGTTTAAGGACTGACACAATCCGGTGCTTTTACTGCCTCAGAGCAGGTGGGAAATTTGTATTTTCCTTAGAGGGATACAACAAGACAGAGAAATAAGGTTTTATAAGCGTCTTTTTACATTAATTTTCAGTTTTTCTTCATTTAAGAAGTGTTAATTTATATACTCAGCTCAGTACTGGAGGAAATTAGTTGGTTTCCTCATTTGAACTTCAGTAATTTAAGTCCATATCTCGGTTATGCAGGGATTAGCCTCTTGTTTTGTGCTTCCATCTTGTGGTCAGTCTGGGAACTACAACAGGATCTCAAGCCATAAATGACTTCCACATTATTTATTCAAATTTATTTTTGCAAAATTTTAAAATGAGAGATGAAAAGTCCAACATGTCGGATGGGAGTTTGGGAACATTTCATGTCTCTTTAGATGAACCAACCTGATAACAAACTTCTTCATTCTGTGAGGAAATTAAGGAGAAATGCAACCAAACGAGCCCCCTGGAAACAGTTACATAACACTAATGAGATGACTGGAAACTCCTCCAGGAAAGGTTGTTCACACCGGAACCAACATCTATCAGATCAAGTTAAAATCAAGTTATTTTGGATTAAAATCAGTGCACAAAATTAACTGAAGATAACTCACTTTGTTTCAGATTAGTTTCATTCCCTTAAAGTGAAGCAAAAACATAAAAACTGATACCAACTCAACTCATATCCCCAATTTATAAAATTATTTGTTTTAATTTAAGAAAAATAAGATGCTAAATGTCGCCAGTTTGCATTCAATAACATGTTAACGCTGATATTTTTTTCAGTCATTTACTCGCAAGTTGATATTCTCTAAATCAGTCGCTGCCTTTGACCGTCAGTATTTGAAACAGGGAGGATAGTCGGTTTGACTCCAGAGTAAAAACTCCCAAAGCGCATCCGTCCCCCTCTCTCTCTCTCTCTCTCCCCTCTCTCTCTCTCTCTCGCGCTGTCCCTCCTTGCAGAGACCCAGCCGGCTGAGCTGTCCGCCCTTCTCCCTGCTGCCATGGCCGCGGAGGCTGCCGGTCGGGATGATGCGACGGCCGGTCCTGCAGACTGCACCGAGATGGAGGAGCGGGTAAGATGCTTTCGGATCATTTCTGATGCTCTCTTTGCGAAAACGTTCAGGGATGAGAGTGTCTCCTGTCAGCAGGCCTCTCCGGTCTCTGCCACGCCGCTGCAGCACGATGGGGACAAAGTCTGCAAGGTGCACACAGCCGCGGCAACAGCAACGATTTCTCTCTCTCTCTCTCTTTAATTCTGGCACAAATTTAGCTAAATAATTAGGTTAAGAGGGGGGAAGGACGAGCTTTAGCGTTTGCAGCAGAGGGATGGGAGGAGAGAGAGGGAGCGCCGCGCCGCGCCGCGCCGCGCAGCGCACCGCACTGCTGCTGCTGCGGCTGCTGCTGCAGAGCTCACATCCTGTGGCGACGCGCTGATGTGAAAGGCAGAAGTGAAAGTACAGCAGCTGGTCGGTCGGTGCATGTAGGCTACCGAGGGAGGCTTATAAATAGCCCGACAGTGGCCATTCTTCAACAGTTCGGATCTAACTCGCCTCGTTTAAAGCTGAATCCCGGGAGATTTGAGCGCGCCTGTCAAGCCAGTTTTCTTCCACTTGGCGATGACGCAAGTTGGCAACAACTTGGCAGGCAAGGTAGGATTTTATTTTTTTTTTCTGATCAACAGAAGAGAGCAGTGCAGAGTAAGAATGAGAAGAGAGGCTTTGCGGGGCTGATTGAGGTCTGAAGTGGAAGAGTGTCAACCAGAGGAGCCTGCAGAGGCACGAGGAGGAGGTTTCCTCACTTAAAGGCCTGTTATTTAAATGAACTGCGACTTGAGACTCTTTATATTTCTGTTTTTTTCAGTGTTGTGTTGGGATTAAATAATAAAGCACCTTAAATGTTTGAATCACGAGTTCCCAGAGCCTAAACTCTTGAGATGGATTAATTTAGAACTATAATCAATACATTTTAAAAGTAGGAGGGAAGCAAAACGTGTGAAGGTGCAGCCAATAAATATTAGTTGATTTCTGCAAAATGCAAACAAAAAATATGATTATTTCGATTTTTTTCAAGTAAATTTGATTTGTTTGGTAATAAATTGGGTAATGCCTCCCATTGCAGACAGTAGAGCAGGGTGTGTGTGTGAGTGTGTGTCAGTGTGTGTGTGTGTGTGTGTGAGAGAGAGAGAGGTGGGTCTTCCCATCTGTTCTCCACCTGAGCTGAACCTGTTCTTCCGCATTTATGGGTTCAGACGTTTATGTCAGCTGATGCTCACGAGCTCTTTAGTAGTCGTCTTCTCTCCGTGCTGCACGCTCATCATCCGCTCTTCATCCTTTCCACTTCTTTTTTTCCTCTCCATCTTCTCTTCATGGTGAGTGTTTGCTCGCATCGCTGTTTTATCCTCCATCAAGTTGACGTTTACTGTCAGTAGTTGTGTTTATCTTTTTTTTGAAGTTATCTCAGATGCTCCTGATGGATCTTAACTTGGTTTGAAATCAGATTAAATGATTATTAACCTGCTTTAACCTGGTTAGTTTCATACAGAAGGTGTCTGTCTTTGGCGTTTTGTATTTTTTTTTTCTTTTTGCAGATGTAGGCTACAGTGCCAAAGGTGAGGCCAACCAAATGCGTCAGATTATGCAATGCAATCTCTCTAATCTCCCTGGTGGGAAATGAGAAATGCTGGATTAAAGGAGGGAGTTAGTTGGAGACTGGGGGAAACCCATGAAAGAAGGTCGTTATTAGAGATTACTGAGCAAAGGATTGTTTTACGACCCAAATACTTTGTCTGCTGAAGCCTGACAAGATGCAAAGAAACAACCAGGAATATGAGAACATGAAGGTTGTTCCTGTATGTTCTTGTGCCAAAAGTGAGATTGGATTTTGTATTTTTGCTTTTTCCAACATGCATTCTTGTTAAAAGACTAATCCGGTTGCCTCGCTGGTTTGCAGTTTCTTTCAGCTGCTCACAGTAAAGCCTTTAAAAATCCACCACCACTCCGACTGATGGAGCCACAAACTTCAGCAGAGGAACCAAACTTAGTCAGAAGGAAAATGTTGTTTATTTAAAGCTTAATCTGTTGTGCAAAGCAGCAGTTTCCTCTTTGCTCTTGTGTTTGATGACGTTTCCAACCTTCAGTCTGATGAAGTGTTGCACTCTTCAAACACACCAAAGATTTGAGATGTTTTATTCAATTTTATGTTGCACCTTTTATACTTTTTTAGCACAGAATGAGTAAAACGTGTCAGAGTGTTGATATTCAGTTAATCTCATTGTAAAGCTGCTTTTATCAGCAACATAACACACAAATAATCAGTGTTTTACAGTAATAAAACAGGAGAAATCACCTGAGTTGTAAAGCTTGTATTGAAAGTTAAAGCTGAAATGCTGTAAAAAGAGAAATTCTTGTCTGACAAGTTTTTTATTTGAGGGTTTTTGTATTTTAAGGGGTAATATAATATGTATGGTGTATGTAACATGTAACAAAGAGGGACACAAGACGACTTTGGCCCCTTTTTATAAGGAAACTTCATATTTAGCACCATGAAAGCAAGAGATTTGTACATATTGCAAAGTCAAATGTTTCTAAATGTGTCTTATTTTCAAGAAGAAACAGGTGCAAGAAATGTGGCGATGTTGAGTGAGAGGAAGTGAAAAAGAAAGAGAGACAAAACAAGTTTAGCTCTTCTTTATGTTTTAGCAAGAAACAAAGTGCAGCAGATCAAAAGATTTAAACAGAAAATCAATTTGGTTTTACTATCAAAGGTTTATACCACTTAATTATACTTCATATCTTTGAAAATTAACCAATCTAGATAGTCTAAATTAATCGTTTTATAACTCCGGAAAGCCTTGTGAGGTAAATCAAGGACGTTTCTTGATCATATAAACATTAATTAACATAAATTGCCTCAAATCTTCTTGGAAGAAGAGTTTACATCTAATTTAACCACAAAAAAAAGACTTTTATTCTTTCTTGCAAACAATATTTCAGGTTCAGTGACAGAAAATGTCATTTAACTCTAAAGAAACGTGTTAAACAACCCTGCGTCAGGTCTTAAAGGCGGCTCACACTCACGTTATTAAAATCTGTGCTGTGATATGAGGCGTGTTGTTATCCTCAGCTAACTGATGATAATCAGTGTGTATCTGCAGACAGACAGTCATGAAGTTTGTTCTGGATGTTCATTAACAAAGTGTCTTATCTCTTCCAGCTGAAGGAGGCGAACATGAAGGCCGACCTGGAGGCTCCTCTGCCTGCTGGACAGGAGGATTTTGCAATCAGGTGCCGAGATGTTTGCCGGTCGTACGGCAAACTGAAGGTGCTCAGCAATCTGAACCTGACTGTACCACAGGGGCAAATGTGAGTCTGCCATCATGATTATGACACTAATAAGACATGAATCTCTGATCTCTCTGTTAAACTAAACTCACCATCAAAGGCGAATTTCTCTTTTTCTGCTCTTGTGCTTGAACACTTTTTCTTTGACTCGGAAAAATATTCATTAATATAGAAAAAGCAGTGACAGGGAGTTTATGAAATAAGGTGAAATGGCATGAATCTATTATTAAAAAGGCTAAAAAGCTCATTACAACAACCTTTAAACAAGATATACTGCACATAGTACCCAGTCTACTTGATTTCTCCCTATTTCCTGCATCTGCTGACTGAATAATTGACTGATTAAAATGTCAATTACATGCTGGACAGTCAAGTTAACCCTCAATATAAACACTTTATTTCCCCCCCTTGATGCTGGAGCCCAAAGAAAAGTTTACAGTTACTTTATTTCAGAGTGAAAGTCATGTTTTTTAAACTTGTGTCCATGATGAAAACCTTGTGTGTCTCTGTTCACTTGATAACAGATTAGTTAAAGGTCAACGCAGGTAAACTTTCTTTTCTCACACATACCTGCATTCCTGAGGCGACAACAAACAGTCAAACTAGATGAGAAAGATTGAGAAAGAGCAGAAACAGTTCAGGCTCTTTAACATGTTTTTTTTTTTCCTGAACTGTTCACATGTGCACAGAAACTGAAAAAAAACAGACTTTCTCAGGTGTTTTTGAACAGGTTTGAAATGTGCTGAATGACAAAGCTGATATAGTGTTTCACCTGGAATGCATGCGGAGGAAATAACAGGTTTTTGTCGAACATGTGAGCTGTTTGTTTGTGTGTCTTTAACACAAAGTGAAGACTTTAAAATAGCACCTTATATTGACAGATTTTTGTCAATAGGTTGTGATTTTACCGACTTTAACCACAATATTTACCGGCTGTCAAGAAATTATGCAACATAACTACAACAAGGCCTGATGTAATATGTTAATTAGCGAGCTTTAGAGTTGCTGCTAGGCGATTATTGATCTCTTGACACAGACAGACCAGCTGGTTTCCCTCTTGTAGGCAAAGTAAAGCTCAACTTATCTACAAGCTGAAACCAAATATTGAGATAAATTTTGACTTGTAGAGTTGTTCTTTGACTGTGTGTGTGCAGAAGCTACAGTTTCTGTCACGTCGTCCACTTGTTTCCATCAAACTTTTTGATGAAAGTAGTAATAAAAGCAGTGACTCTGTGTTTGTTTGCCAGAAAAGGAAAGTCAGCGTGTTGTTTAACTTTTTTACTCTAAAAGCACGATAAACAAACATAGGAACCAGCTAGTTTTATCATAAATGCTCTTGTCTCTGTGTTTTAGTTACGGCCTTTTGGGGCCCAGTGGATGTGGGAAGACCACACTTCTGAAATGCATTGTGGGAACTCTGAAGATTTCACGGGGTCACATCACCGTGTTGGGGAAGCCGCCTGCGTTCCCTGGTCATGACGTGCCGGGGAAGATGGTCGGTTACATGCCGCAGGTAAACAACACGTCTTAAAATGTGTCTTATACACACTAAAAGGTAAATTTTTGACCATAGAATTAGAGCCATGTTATATTTTTTTTCTGCTCCTGCTTGAATGAAACAACTGCAAAATGCTAATGTGCACTAAGTGTCTTTAAGTTTTTGTAAAAGGTAAAAATTCGTGGAATTCAGGTCCTTTGACGTGACGTGTTAGCATTAAGTCAAATTACTCTGTCACTCAGCTTCACAGTTAAACCTTAATTTGTCCAGCAAAGTATTTTAAGTGCTTGTGTTTTCTAAAGAAAACTCCTTCTCCAGCATTCACACGAAGCAGCTGCTCATTAAAGCTGTAATTAGATAACTAAGTGCTTTACTAAGGGGCTTCTTTAATTGAACCTCCGCTGTAGTCAGTGACCTGTACCTGACTGTATCTCGTTACTGTCACACTGGATATACAATGAGGCTGATGACACACACACACACACACACACACACACACACAGCATGTATCATCCCATCTGTAACCTGCTGCATCTCAGTGGTCCCTGTAGCAAATGATCTGTGACCCAGAGAGGATGAAATGTGACACTCATCTGTTCCCCTGAGTGCGACTGTTGTTCCGCTGTGGTGAACTTGGCTCGTGTTGTCTGATCAGTGCAGAGAAATCCACTGACTCTTAACCTTTGTCTTAAATATAGACTCTATATGCAGTAATCCACATCTGTTGCCCCAGAAAAATGTGCATATGGACTGTTATTGAAGCCCTTTATCCCTCTAGGTGAATGTTAACTTAAGTAATGAAGGCAGGAATCAGTTCAGGAGTGGAAACACTCAAAGAAAATTCAAAGTGAAAGGACTTTGCATGAGTGTTCAGAGGACAGCGGTGCAGATACACATCTGCAGGATGAGGAGCAAAGAAAAACAGATGTTATTTGATTAATCTTCTGCATGTCAGTCACAATTGTGTCAATGAAGAGAGGAAGGGTTTGCAACCTTTTGATGCTTCTATCATCATCTTTGTGAGGGAAAATCAGATCCAGATAAGGATTGAAAAGCGTCTCTTTCCTGATAAAACTGTGACATCTGTGATAAATCATCTACACACACACAGAACAACCTTTTAAAACACTCTTTGTGGTTCACAGGAGCTGGCGTTGTACAACGAGTTCACCATCAGCGACACCCTGACTTTCTTTGGCCGAATCCACGGCCTGACGTCGAAGGAAACCCAAGCACGCATGGGCTTCCTCATCGACTTTCTCGATCTACCTCAGAAGCACAGTTTGGTCCGTAATCTCAGGTAAGAGCCACATGCAGAAGGTGACAGAGTGAGTTTAAAATGTAGTTATTTGTAGCTCCATGTAGATGCCCGTTACTGTGCATCACACACTCTTGTGCGTTACACAAGAGGCTGTTTGTGTGTATCCATTCAGCTAAAAGTCTGCAACTTCTGCAAGTAACTTTGGACAAAATTCTCTGACAATTGTTGTCTTTTTGTTCAGATCTTTGCAGGAGAGTTTAGACTTTCTGTGCTCAGTGAAACAGCTACAGTTATGTGATTAATGGATGTTAAATTTGGTTTTGATTGTCAGTGTGATTAACTGAAGCAAATTGCAGGCCCATCCCAAGATAAACAGCCAGTTTATGAAGCACATGGGTTTTTACAGCGGACGTCTTTGGACTTTGACATCTGATTTACCTGCATTAATGTGCACGTACAGACAAGCACAATCCCTCCCCACAAGTCCCCGCAGGTTGTAAACCGAGCGCCCATAAAACAAAACGACTGAAAAGATAACAAGCAAAGGTCGAATAAAAAGAAAGCATCCATTTTATTTTAATGTTAGCATTGTTATAGCTGTGTTTGCACGAGTGTGGCTGGATTTGATTCAAGCCAAGTTCAAAATCAGTTTTTGAAGTATTTCGGATGAAGTCATGAAAATGCAAAGAGTCGTCCTCCATTAAAACATATTTTTTATACAGAAGAAGATGTCTTACAAAGATTAAAGAGCCATAATAGGAAAGATTTATACATTGAAAATAGAAATTTTTGAATTTCACCCAATGTTTCAGCTTAAATCATTCAGTTTATTTTTTAAAATGTGACTTTATGTAGAGTCCAGGCTGTTCGATGGGAGAGGAAACTGTTGTTGCCATCTCTCAGGGCCTGATAGGGATCAATAAAAGTGCTTTATGGCCCTTTTATGTTCTGCAGTTATTGTATGAAGAATAACTTCCATCTCTTGTTTCAGTTCTCGATTCGATTCCCTGATTTCTTACAAAGACCCTTCTGTTTCCAAAGAGGCCCCTCAAACCAGCTTTCATTAGCAGTTCATGTAATATTTATGTCATCTGTGGTGCATCAGCCCGTCGTGTCGCTGAGCCGCAGCTCAAACTTCTGCTTGCTGCTTGTGAAGATGATCTTTCATATCAGACTCTTTTTGTCAAAGATCTGCTGTGTGAGTGATCTCGCAGCAGGCTCCTGTTCGCTCTGCTGCGGCTTCATGCGACACACGTTGGTTGTTGAAACTGTTCTCGATACATAAAAGGAAAGATATTCCTGGTATGAATAAACACAGGATGTGGCATGTGTGCTCATCCTCTGTTTCTGCTTCATGTCATTCTTCTCTTTTGTCCTTCACACGGCGTAGAATCAATCAGCTCATTGTGATGCACTTCACATTTAATCCTCATTTAGATCATATCAATAAAAAGGAGGTCAGTTTGTCAGCGCTGCCCTTCCTCCCAGCATCCCTCGCTCAGGTCTCGTTGTTTTCCTCCGTGTTGTCAGGCAGGTTCGTCTCGCAGGTTTCCCCAACCACCTCGCCTCAGGACTGAGCAGCATGCACCCAGGCGAGGTGGATTATAACGTAGAAAACATTTAGGAATGCAGGAGAAGATTCACCTTTGTCACCCTTTTGTCTCCTCACTTGTTTCCCATGTGTGTGTGTGTGTGTGTTGCAGTGGGGGTCAGAGGCGCCGGGTGTCTCTGGGAGCAGCTCTGCTCCAGAATCCAGAGCTACTCATCCTGGACGAGCCGACAGTCGGGGTGGACCCTGTGCTCCGGGCTAAGTACGTCACACACACACACACACACACACCCCATGTTGTCTTAACACTGTTATCCATCTTAATGCAAGCTGCTCTTCCACCGGTCACACACAATGCAAGCAGTTGTTGTTGGTTTCCAGGGTTTTTATGTAGGAAAACACGTTAAACAAAATATTTATCATGCAGATGAATTTTGCATTCTTTAAAACGTGTCTGAAGAGAAACTCTTACAATAACATTTATGCATTCTGTCCTGAAAACCCTTCTGGAGAGCGCTCTGCTCTCCCTCAGCGTGTTGCTCCAGTTTCATTGTGTAATAGCATCACAAAGCCTCATCAGATCAGACGGTTGGCAGGCAAACTGCTGCTGGCGAAGCTGTGGGCATTTTTTTTTTTTTTTCAGACTCAGATTTTAGGGAAAAATCCATTAACAAGTGGGTCAAAGCGTTATGTAATTTGTTTGGTTTCTTCGGTCCTCTTTTCAAGGATCTGGCAACATCTGGTGGAGATTGTGAAGACGGGGAAAGTCTCTGTCATCATCACCACACACTACATAGAGGAGGCCAGGCAAGCCAATGTGGTGAGATGATTCATTCATGCATGGACACACACACACACACACACAAGGACTTACATGTATGTACGTAAACACAGAAGGACAAATTAAGCAGAAATAAGCACCCACAAACAAGGATCAATAGAAGAAAGCGTCCACACTCGTCCTCGTGTTTCACCCCTTCGTGGAAAAACAAGGAGTCCATTGATATCTGCACTGCGTCAACATGTGAGATGAAGTTGGTCCTTTATTGACTCTGACAGGAGCCACAAAAGCTCTCGTTTAATGAGAGTGAATGAGAAAGAAAAACTTCCTATAGAGTTTGTATAGTTGTTTGTTTTGTTCATAATCTGGTCTTTTGATTCTTAACTCAGTTCAAAGGAAAAGTCTGGTAATATTTCACATTATGCACAATTAATCCTCTAAAAAGCAAAAAACAAACAAAGATTTGATACCATCTGTTTTCAAAGCCTGATCTGTTTTCTTCTTCTGTGCCATTGAGCCTCAGTGCTGTTCAAAAGACATGATGTTGCACTGGATGATGTTTTCCTTCATTATTAGCACCAAATGTGTATTAATCCACCTCTGAAAATAGTCCCCAATAAACGCACAATTTACCACAGTTTGAGAAAAGTTTGCATCACTGTTTTAGGACCTTATTTAGTCTTTTTTAAAATTATAGTATATATTTATGTCCTTTAATAGCAACGAAGTGCCAAATGGACAAACATACTTTGTTTTTTGGTCTTTTTAATGTGATTTTTTATAATAAGAGAAAGTCATAGAATAAAGCCAGCCTTATCTCTTCAGTGCAATATGATCTGATGACATTCATATCATTGACCTGTTGAGTTTACACAGATAAGTAAGATAACCGAGGCATTTTGTACAGAGAAAAACATAAAACGTAACCGCCAGAAAAGTCACGAGTGCACCTGAAGGAAATTATCGGCTATGACTTCATGAATTATTATCATCTGATAAAGGTGCAATAGATAAAATGGATGATCTGGACGTTGGACCTTTGCAGCTGGTGGCTGAAATCTGTGCTTGAAACTTTGCATAACCCGAACGTCACCCAGCCAACATGCAAATACACACAGAGAGAACATGCAATCATGCAAACACAAGTTCAAAAAATACAGCCACCAGAGCTGAAATAATCTGCTTTCATTCGTCCAAATACAGTCACAAGTGAGACTTGTGTTAAAATGCTACTGAATACTAATAGTTTTATGCTAAATGGCCACACGTGAGCAACAGGGCCTCACGCAGTGCAAAGATCACAGAGTGTGAGCATGCAGAAAGCCTGTAGCCTCATTTTCACAGCACGTTTGATACCCATGTCGCCTTCGCTGCTGCTCAGACTAAAGCTTGGCTCGGCATAAATCCAGTCATACCATGAGTTCAGTTCATTGTTCCGCTGATAATCCTCTCTGCATGTAGAGTCCATAAAACTGGGTGCTTTACAGGTGTAAATTTCTCCTGTACTTTGAGCTTCAACAAGCCACATTTTTCTTTCTGTCCAAAGCTACAGTTGATCATTTTATGAAATATGCTGATGAGCTTTTTCCTCAGAGTCAGACAGACTGATTTCAGCCTCTGCTCTCCCCAGTTAGTCACCAAAAGAGGAGAAATGTGACTCTAAAGTTGTTCAATTTACAGCTTAACTTGTTCTGAGTTGGCTTTGTGTTGTTGGCTGCTGGCTAGCGTACACAGCCTGAGGATGTGTGAACTCTGAACTCTACGTTCTCGCTGGGATTAGTAACGTTAGTCAGCTGCTAATTAACAAGCCTGCATGCTAAAGCACATGTAATATGTGTGTTTAAATACTGAACATGTGATGTGGGTGTGGAGGCTTAAAGACATTACTGATATTTTGACCAAAAACCCCAACAAACCTGCAGAAATTGTTCCTCTCTGCATCAAAAGTTTTTGTAATTTCACAATTGTAATCAATAATTTTTCAGCTTCATGCACTGTTTTCCAGTTATAATGTTTCAGATCTGCTAACTGAAAGAAAATCATCATTCGTGGTTTGAGGGGAGAATTATTGTCCCATGATGGTTTTAATGCTGCTTAAGAAGCTTTTCCTGCCTTTAAAGATTCTTAAAAAAGGACTTAACATGTATAATTTTTGGTCAGAGTCTGATTTTAAGAAGAAATATTTGCATTTAGTCACTTGAAGTGAAAGAAAATTAGCATCTGCTTCTTTTTTTAAACACTCCACACTCCTTTAACATATTGACCCGTCTGTGTGGTTTCTAGTTTTCTGTACAAACTGCAAAACTCAAACTTTTAAGAAAACAAGGTCTCAGGTCACTTTGGCCTGTCACAGATGCAGCTTCATGTAAACACAGAGAGTAAAAATTCTCCTCTAAAACCAGTCAGACCGCTCAGTTAGCTTAGTCTCCATTCAGGGTTAAACGATCGGTGGGTGGAAGAGGATCACAGTGAGGTGGATTTGCTGATTTATCTCCGTCTTTGTGACTGTTCAATCTCGACAGAAGTATGTCAGGTGAAGCAGCTCGCAGTGCAGCGATGCATCATTTCACCGGAGAGGAATGAGCTTTTGTGTCAACATGCCCTGGTTTTGTTTCATGAGTTTCACTCTGTGCAGTTCAATTGATGGACTATGATCACATAGCAACTGCAAATTTTATTTACAGCATGTTTGACTCACTGGAGTTTGATGGGATGAGTTTAACACTTGCACAGACACAAAAAGACAGAACGTAAATAAGTTACACATGACAATTTTGAAAACCATTTCACTGTTTTTGTAAGTGGATTCTTGCTTTTCCTGGAAAGTCCTGAAATGGTAAAAAGACACTATTCTCCAAAGAGTTTAACACAAACATTAAGAAGCACAGAAAAGGTTCTGAATACTTGATAAAAAACACAGTAACACCTGTTATAAAAGGTGAAAGAGGTGCACAAGAAGTGGCAAACTTTGGATTTCAAGAGCAGATTTAATCTTGTTTTGTATTTCTTGTGATAAATAAGAACTTTGCAGTGAGCACAAGCAGCAAAAGACACAAGCAGGAATAAATAACAGACTTTTATTTAATCTTTTTTAAAGATTTTTCTGCAAATATAACAGTCTGTTATTTAATTTTTAATCTCTTTACATACAAGAGATGATACATGTCTTATTCAGAGATAAACTTGAGGCAATCAAGAAAAGGAATGAAACATGTATCAGTTTTTCTGCACTTTTGCTTTAAAAAAGACAAGAACATCAGCCATAAGAAGGACTTTTATTCAACAAATATCTTCCTCTCATCTTCTCTCCAGGTTGGTCTCATGAGGAACGGCCGTTTGCTGGCTGAAGGTCCTCCAGACGCCGTCATGAAGCAGCACAGTGCAACAGTGAGTACTGCTTAAAAACACTCATGGGATCCTAAGAGCATGGACACCCAGGGGTGCTGGTAATCAGGGCAGGGAGGCTGTGCATCAGACCACAGGGGAGGGGAACCTCATGAACTGTAGCACAACGTAAAGTGCTTAATATTCAGTCTAACAGGTTTTCAGCAGAACAACGTGCATGAATGAATGAAGGCACTTTCACAAAACTCATGTTTAAACAAAAAGGATTACTGATCGTCTGGTTCGCTCGCGTCATCTCCTCCTGCAGACCCTGGAACACGCCTTCCTGCAGCTGTGTGAGACGTCCGATCAGATGGGCTCTCAGCGGGGGTCCAGTCCGCCGGGGGGGCCGATGGAGAACAGCCTGTCATTCGAGAGCGGGCGGGACGAGAGTCGGCCGATTCTGGGAGCTGCAGAGGAAGTTCTCAAACATTCAGGTGCAAGTTTGAAACACACATTTCTGATCTTATCTGTTTTTTATAAAGTTATATATTAAGTTTATCCCCAAAATGATTGATATCTAAAGTATTTTTGCGGTGTTTATAATCAATAAATCTCTGAGTGACGATAAAGCTGCTCCATAATTGCAACTTGAAAACCTGCCATGTTGCACTTTCATGATTCAGTCTGAGATAAAATTAATAAAAAAGCAAACAAACTTTGTCCCCTTCAACATTTTCTGCCCTGATCGTGTTCAAACCTGTTTTTTAGCCGTGGAAAATATTTTACATCAGTTTTTATTTCAGTTCTTTGTCTGAGGTTTGTTTACTGCATCAGTGGTGAAATACAGATGTTGTAATGTTGTTTTTCCTGTTTTTGCACAGTGATAGATTTATCCGTTGCATGGGAAATGTGGAATATTGAGCAATGTGAGATACTGTTGAGTAACTTCGTGTCGAAAGAAGTATTCAGATCTTGTACTTAAGTAAAAGAACTGTTACTATATTATGAAAATACTGGAAGTAAAACTCCTGCATTGAAACTGTTACTTTGAATTTAAAGTCCAAATTTATTAAAAATACTTTAAAAACATTCAACATAAGTAGAAGGAAAGCAGCGAATCTTCACAGTTGTTAATCTTAAGCCATGAAATGTTTTTTTTACATTCAAAATAATTCAAACGATCATCCCAATACTTGCAAATTACATTTCTGTCACTTGACAAATTGATTAGTTTGATAGTTTCAGCTGAGTAGAGCAAGTAAACTTACATGCTGTGAGTTTAAATTTTGTTGGAAACATTAAGATTAGTGCTGGAACACAACTAAATGACATTAATGACAAAGATAATGTTGTTTTTGCTCATTTTAAAGTGAAAATGTATCATTTACACTTGAGTAAATGTACTTAGTTACATTCCACCACTTACTGTTTTCACTCTTTGTGGTTGTCTCGTGTTTAGCGGACTGGAAGGTGCGAGCCAGACACGTGCTGCCGAAGTGGAGGAACATCGCCGCCCTGATGATCAAGACGATGGTGCGGATGAAGAGGATGCCGGGGTACGACGCGCCGAATTACAATTATAAGTAAAAGTTGTAATGAGTTACTTGTTGTTTCTGAAATATTCTGACTCTCCTCTTCGTCTGCAGCTCGCTGTGTTTCCAGTTCCTGCTGCCCGTCATCCAGGTCTCTCTGATCTGTTTGTGTATCGGAGGAGACCCGAAGGGGATCCAGGTCGCCGTGGTGAATAACGAGACCTCGCCCTCCGCTTACAGCCAATCACTGCTCTCCTTCCTGGACAACTCCAGCGTGCACCAGGTATTCATCTGACCCTGTTGATATTATTAGATGTCAGGCACGATCAAAGTCACTCTGTTCTCATTTTTTATTTCTATCGACCACAGAGGAACTGAGAGGTTTCTATGCTTTTGTTGTTTTTATTTGAGAACGGATACATAAACTGCAAAACTGTCTGCTGATTTTTTTTATTAATCAATAAAGATGATTCATTCTCACGTGGCAGGTCTTTACTTTCTGTATCACCCAGACTTTTTGCTTTTCACAGAGCTCAGACTCTAATTTTAACCGTTCAGTCCTTCAGAGAGGAAGTAACCAGGATCTTTATTTCATTTCACTTCAACCGAACATCTTTCACTTCTGCTTACAGCAAAACAAACACAAAGAACTTACAGTTCTTGAAAATCAGTGGAGGGTTATAACTCTGTGTGACCCTGAACGACAACCTTTCAATATACAGTTTAAAACACAAAGATGCTGTAAAGTGTTCAACTTATTCAATGAATTATAATACTGGGCCCTAAATGTTCTTGAGCAAAGAAACATTTACTATCAGGTGAAAGATAATAATGTGTGTGATATAAAAATAAAATCTGTTCTCCGTGTGTTTGTAGGTGCACTTGTCTCATAAGGAAGCTTTCGATGGAGCCTATAATGCAGAGTACTGGGGGGTCATCGGCTTCGGCAAGAACTTCTCCAGCTACCTCACAAAAAGGTGAGAAAAATACAAAGCACACGTCATTTTTTTTATGTCCAAGTCATCAACTTTAACAATCCAACATTTCACCGTCAATTAATGCTAAAACCACTGTTGTCAGTGCCCTTTCATTCACTATTCTTCAACCTCAAAACTTCATAATTTGGCTTAAATTAAAAAATGTCAGTAACTTAATGGGTGACAAACTGTAGCAACAACAAGATCCAGCTGTGTGCATCACTTTTAAACGTCCCCTGGAAACAGATTCTGTTGCCATCTGTGCCACTTGCAGCGTTTCTATATTTGTTTTTTGCTGCGTTTTTCTTAATTTATCTGTTTTGTCTTAAGTTTGAGCTCTCAGGGCCGCCATACTAATGCATGGTTGCAAAAAAAACTGTCTTGGTGTCAACATTTCAAAAGTCCTGGGAACTTCAGAGCGACATGTTCATGTCTCGACGTGTCTGACATGATTTGACCCTCAGTCTGCGTCTCCGTTTCCTCTGCTGACACTTAACAAACAGCATTGTTTCTGTTCTCAGTCTCGCTCTCCTTTCATCGTTTCACTCACCTGTTGGTTTTTTTCTTCGTACATGTCACATGTCACCTGGCAGTGACTGATGCTAATGATGTTAAGCGGCTACAGTGCTGATTACAGGAGACAGTCACACAAAACCCACAGAAAAAGCAGACCGACTCCATCAAAACGCCAGCAATGATGACGCACAGACAGCATTCCTGCAGAGAGAGCTGAGACGAGCTCGTCACACACACACACACACACACACACAAACACACACACACACACACACAGACCTCGTTACTGAAACATCTTAACCATCCGTCGCCTTTTGATTCTTACTGAACCATAAAGTGTAACAGAAGAAAGTGCAAAAGTGAAAACAGATATTAACGGACATGAACTAAATGAATGGACTCGTCATTTTAAATTTAGATGGATGAAACAGCGTTACAAAGAAGAAGCTGATGATTTTTTTGCCACACATTGCGGCTCCATTGATGGAAATGTCTGTTTTTGTTGTCAGTCTGCCACTTTAGTTCAGACTGAAATACCTCAACATTTACAGGAGGGATTGTCATTAAACTTGGCTCAGATATTTTTATATTCAGTCTTTCTTTTGGGCTTAATTGGAATAATTTGAATATCCTGTAACATCTAACAGAGCGCCATCATCAGGTGAAACTTTTGATTTGTCCTGTAGCTCAATTTAGGACAAGATACCTGCAAACTCAAGACATTCCCATCAGCCTCAGCTTCACTTTGTATTTAGAGATAACAGGAAAATGTTAGCATAATCACAGGCTAAACTTAGATGCAAACCTGCTTAAAATCATCTTGTTTAGATCGTCGATAAGAGTGTGTTGGCATGTTAAATGTTTATCTAGCAGGCCCATTCTTTCCCCGAGTAGCTGCAGCCTCACAGGGCTGTTAGCATGCTTTGAGACTCTTGTTTTTCCCTTAAGGATTGACACATATGGAGAGAAGCTGAACACTTAAGAAATACTTTCTGACACACTATAAGGGCATGTTAACCTGAGAAATCATGCATCCTATTATACATGATATCTAAACTGATTTCTAAATGCTGACAAAAACATTGATAGACATTAAAAAAGTCCTTATATCTGCTTAAATTATATCTGACCTCATTATATTACGATTAAAGCCATTTATCAAGTATTTAAGCTTGTTAATGCTAAACAGAGATGGAGAAGATGAACTGTTGCTCTTTATTTTACCTGCAAGCATAAAAAAATCAAATTACATGAACAGAGGAAGAATAAGAGCAACGTGCTCTCTTAAAGTTGACTGAATCTGAAAGTAAAAAGAAAAATGAGGAACTTGAAACTATTTTGAATTTCCTGAAATGCCTGATAGAACTTTTTTTAAGATTTTTTTTTTGCATCTCTTTTTTGTAACTTGCAGTTTCTATCCCTCTTTCTCTCAACACACATAAACACACATGAACACACACACACACAGAAATCAAATCACACCGACTCACACCCCTGAGCTGCTGTCATGTGAGAATGAGTCAACTCAGGAGAATAAAAGAGCTTGTTTTGTTGTTTTAGGTGTGAATCCCAGTTGTGTGCATGAATGTGTGTATTTCTGTGTGTGTGTGTGTGTGTGTGTGTGTGTGTGTGTGATGATTGGGTAGACAGTCTGGTCCTTCTTGTCTCTAACACACCTGACAGGTCGCAGCTTAGCACCAACCAATCAAACGTTCATTCTCGGGGAATCATGTGCCGTTCATGTGACAGACCTGCGTGAAAAAAACAACAAAAAGCGTCTCCTCCTTCGTCTCTGGTCATGTGAAAATAATTTTAACTGTTAGATTACAGTTACACTCTGATACTCTAACAGACCAGCTGTAACTTCAGGTGTCTGTTAATGAAGGCAGGATGGGTAAGAGGTTAATGTAAAGAAACTGAATTCTTTATACTCCTCTTCATCTTGGGAAAGGGGAAATAGTCTGAGGGGCAAAATGAGAGGCCACGGGAAAAGGGCAGATGTTGCATGAGTGAAATCTGCATCCCTGAATTAAAGCCATCTCCTCTGTGGATTTTACCAAAAGAGAAATACCACAAAAGCTTTTTTCACTTCCATCTTTCTGGTTAACTAGTGAGAAAATAAAGTTGCATGTGCAAGAAATGAAAGGCCACAGATTTATCAATCACTTGTACAGATGTTTGTCAAAGTGCTTCTCTGATCTGAAGATTTGCTGCTTTTCTTTGTCTTATGTAAATGATTTTCACTACAAAACAATCGATCAATCAAACAAGAACATATAATCAGCAGATTCATTGACATAAAATATTAGTTGCAACCCTGCAGAGCTTTTCTAGCTACAAATATTCTCACTTACTCAACAAAAGGAAGCAGATTTTATGAAACACAGCTTCTTTGGCTGGAAGCCATTTGCCTGCGAGTAAGTCATGCTGCTTGTAGTTGTTATACAGACACAAACACTGGATCAGGACGGGGTGTTATTGCAAAAATGATTAAGGGTTTGTTACAAATTAGAGGAGCAAGAAACAGTTAAAACTCTCATCCTTTGAAGCAGGAAGACTCTCAAAGGCCTGACTTCATCTCCTATTGCTTCATTTGTTTTCAGAGAAATAATAAACGCAGCTAACCCAACCCTGAGTTTTATTTAGATCAGTGATACCAACCAGTTCCCACGTAGCTTTGTAAGCTAAGTAGCTCTAAGGTCATTCTGTCAGAGATGAATTGAAATAAAGAAGAGAGCTTAAGAGCGTCTGAGTTCCCCTTCATGCCTCATAAAACCTGTTATTTCTTATTCAGTTCAAAACTAAACTGTTGCCTGATTCATCTATGTTCAAATTTATGTTTTCAGTCAAGAACAGACACTTTTTGAGAGGAAATGTTTCTTGTAACTTGTGCCAGAATGGAGTTTCAGTGAAAAATTGTGATGCTTTGCCTTTTTATTATCACATAAATCTACTTTGCTGCCTCTTTGTGTAATTTTCTCCCTGTTAACATGTTTGAAACCTCTCAGATTGTGATCTTATCTCTGATTTTTACAGGATGATCCAGCGGCAGGTTTCTAAAGAGGTGGTTGATGGAGGATCAGTCCACGTCTGGCTGGACATGACAAGTAAGATGAACCCTTCTCAAAGGCTGTACTTTCATTTTTTTGCTAAAATGGATCAGTTTTATTGAAAGTGCAATGAATTATTTCAATAACAATAACATTTATGGTGCAATTTAAAGAAGTTTGAACTGAGGTTATAGTCTTGTGTATATTTTTTTAGATTTCTTGCCAAAATGATATTTGATTATTTGCATATTTTGCATGAATCTGACACATATGAAGTGTTTCGCGTCTGCCTTACACATTAACATGCACAGTGCAAAATCCACAAATGTACTAAATATATTCAGAAATTTACAGAATCCCAGTAGAAATATAATAATTTACTCAACTCACAGTGATCACCAGCTGAAAATCTGAGACACTGAACTTGTTCATTGTTGCTGTTTATGTTTTGTTCAGATCGACAAATCGCCTTCATGCTGCAGAAGAAGGTGCACGACGCCTTTCAGGTACAAACGAAAGTGTTTCTCTGCTGCTTGTTCAGTCAGCCGGAGCCGCATGCAGGAATTCAGATGTCATTGTTCAAGGAGATACAATCAGAAATCAATCAGCACTTCCAGAAAACACAAAGACGCGTGACAACAAACACAGTGTCGCTGTATAAACTGTCACCTGTGATTACATGAGTTTTATTGTGTATCACTCAAATCACTCAAGTGTAACATAACACACACGGCTTTGCTTGTAATTAATTGATAATTACATCGATTAATGCAAATTTTGTGCTGAACATCCACTTACTTTTAAATATTGTATTTTTGTTTCAACAAAAACTTATTTTTGATTGTTAAAAAATAACTTTTGTGCTAAATGTTGAGTTTATGATTCTTCCTCTTATGATCATTCTGGTTACTCTCACAGCTGATAAACAACAGTATTGATTTAGTATTGAGCCTCGTCACTGTATTTCACACAATCTGCCAGGTGACATCTGTACATTAAATACGTCTGAACAGTATTTTTGAACTTCAGATTGTAACTCTGTCATCTGTTTGCAGGCCTTTGTGGACCATAAGTTGGCCAGTATGTCGTACCTGGTCGCTCTGCCAATAGTGGTAAGAAAATAAGATAATAAATAAACCCAAATGTTAATATATATACGACATAAAACATCACAAACCTTGGGATTTTTTTGAAATCTAATGGGACGCTATTTTACAAACAAGTTATTAACAATATGAATAAAGTTTTGATTGCTGGTTTGTTTCTGTTGATGCAAAATTCTGTAAATTACAGTTCATTTTGATTTTTTGTTGCTGTCATGTTGCAGTTTGAAGAGCCGATCTACGGCAGCTTAGACACAGACTTCACTACATTTGTGACGCCAGGAGCTGTTCTCAGGTCAGTTTGATGTTTGATAGTCAATGTTGTATCAGGTTAGACATTTAAAAACTCCTTATATCTGCTTATGTTAACTCATTTACCTCTTTTACACAGAAATGTTGCTTTAAAAGACACGTTACTAAAAAACAGGGATCTTTGCTCAGTAAAAATGTGGGATTAAACCAGCAAACTTTCCTTTCTCCACATGAGAACTTGACATTTAATCTCTAGTTCATCCTCCTCTTCCTCTTCCTCTCTGGCTCTCCAGTATCACCTTTTACCTGGCTGTGGGACTGACAGCTCTCTCCTTCGTCCTGGAGAGGAAGGAGGGGCTTTTGGACAGATGCTGGGTCGCAGGTGAGAGGTCAAAGTTCACACTGCTCCCACAATGCTACAGAAACAAAAAACTGAGATAAATGCATTAGATTTTTACTCCTAATCTGTAAATTTAGATTAAATCCTTAAGCTGTTGGCACTAAAACATTTGTTAAAGATATTAAATGTGAAGCATTAAAATCATCAATTCAGTGTAATTGGAGAAATGACCAGTAGGGGGAGTAATTAGATCAGAGGAGAGTGTGATGCTGATGGTAAGCAGCAAGCAAACGACACACTGGGGAAGTTATTTTGTGTTTTTCTCATTATGAATTATTGATTTTATAGCTTTAAATGATTAATGACTTAATTTGAAGCTGTTTTTTTTTCTTATTAAACATTCAATTAATTTTTTGTTACATTCATTTTGATTGAGATGAGATTGAATACAACTACATTAATGATGATTTACTACCTGTGGCAGAGCGTCTGACTGAATCTTATTGCATTGTTTCTCTGCGTCTTTGTCTCT
>JAQMCX010000004.1:97500-202015 GCA_029814765.1 Acanthurus leucopareius
CTAGCTAGCTAGCTAGTTCCCAACTTCCCTCCTTATGGTCATTTATATTTTCTGCGTGTAAAAAATGTCTTTAAATCTAACACGTTATCTCACTTCTTTTATTCCACCCTTAGGTCTCCTTTGCAGCTTGATGGATGATAAAACCCTGAACCAGACTCATTTTCCTCAGCTTGTCACCTTTTCTCACTCTTCTTTCTCTATCTTTTCTGTGTCTCTTCCTCTGTAGATGCCAAATGAAGGGTCCTTAGCGCTGGTCATCATCCTGATCGTGCTGCAGGGCGTCACCGGCATCTCCTTTGGCCTCGTCATCTCAGCAGCAATCGACGACGAGCAGAGTGCCAACCAGGCCGCCTTGGGCATCTTCTACCCCAACCTCATCATCAGTGGTACGCCTCGCTGGCCCTTAATTCAACCAGGAAATCTGTTTTTTAACCTCCCTGATGTTGTGAACCATGTGCAAGCCTGCATGTTGGTAGATAACACCAAAATTTTAGTCAAGGAAATAGGCAAAAAACAAGGACATCAGTGCACAAAGAGCCATGATGCATAAGGAGGAAAAGTGTCAACCCTCGTGCATGTAGGCACCCTAGAGGGCACTTCATCACCTTGCATTGCACATTTGGCCACCAAAGTGGGCTTTTATAATGTTTTATCTCCTTTAACCCATGCTCCTGCATTTTTTACATTAATATGGACGTGCTGCTGCAACAGATGCAGTTTGCTAAGTCGTCTTTGATTCAAATGTGCGTTTTCTTTGAACATGTTAGAAACTTTCGTCCAGATTTTAAGTTTTTTCTTGACCTTTAAACCTTTTAACACATTTAATATCTGTTCTGGGACTTCCAACAGTATTGCATGATCTGTCTCTCAGATTAAAATAATACTGCAAGTCCTCATCAAACTCCATCTGGTGATCAAGGTGACTTGTTACTAAATGGAGCTTGTGATGAGACTGTTTTCTCAGCTGCTGTTTTCAAGTTTCAACATGAAACTTTGAACCTCGTATCATGTTTATTCTTTCTTCCTTCTCTGCTCTGGATGATCCGATGAAATAACACAACAGGGTCAAAACAAGAGATTGTTCACATGCGTTATGGGGTCCATAATGAGCCCTGTGTCTGATCAGCAGGTGTGAATGACGTCTCACACACTATCCTCTCTGTGCTGCACTTCAGGTATCATCTGGCCGGTGGAGTGTATCCCGTATCCTCTACGCTACCTCAGCCTGGCTCTCCCTCAGACGTACGCCTCAGAGGCTCTACGCTGCATCATGTACAGAGGTAATGTACTCGCTCATTACACAACGCTCATCGGTTTCATAACGTTTGGGTTTCTGGTGTTAAGTTAGCGTGTGTGAGGGTGGGATGCATGCACACACACGCGGCTCGGATCGTTGTACACAACACAGCCGGTCGTCTGAATCATTAATCAGCTCTGGATCCTGTGTAACTCAGCTTCCTGGAATGTGAGGTATAGCGGTTTCGCTCTGTCTCCCAGTTTTTTCTCCTTCTCTTGACCTCACCGTCTCTGAACAATAAGACCTGACGACAGCCTCGAGCTCCCTCCGTGTCACACGATACACGCCGAGCACAGGAAGTCAGAGGAGCCGCTTCCTGTTTGAAAATCTTATCGTGGAAGACGAGACGCAGGCAGAAGTCGACGGTGTCAGAATTCAATTTGGGGGAGATGAACTGGAACTTTTTTTTCTTTGAAACTACATCCTGCACTTTTCACTGATTCACCTCCACCTTGGCGTCCCCTTGAATGTGTTATTTTCGCATTTTTGCAACATGCATACAGTCACTACAACTGATATAAGCTTGTATTAAACTAAGAAAACATAATGTGTGAGCTATTTTAGCTCTGCTTCTGTGCTATTGTTGGTCTTTTTCTTCAGTCATACTCGTTGTTTCTCCCTGTTTGCTGTCTTTAAGCAATGCTAAGCTAACTAAGCTCATGCACAGCTTCTTGTGTTGCACAATATTTAACTTTTGTTGTTTTTAAGAGGTGAATCTAAACATAAATCTTCTCCTCAGGTTGGGGTCTCTCTCGGATGATGGTGTGGCGAGGCTTTGCCGTCACTCTGGGCTGGAACACCTTCTTCCTGATCCTGGCCACAGTCATCCTGAAGCTGAGGACGTGACAGCCTCACCGCAGAGCACCTCCATCAGCGTGGGGGCGGAGCCATCAGGTGGAGCCCAGGAGCAAACCACTCACCTGGGCCTCCTGTCTGTGGATGGACTGAGGCAGCCGAGAACAGGAGGAGGAGGGAGGGGTCACCGTGGTTTTAATGGACTAATGAGGCTGAAGCATCAGTCTCCCTCCTCTGAGTTATCTGTCTCCAACACACACACACACACACACATACACACACACACACACCAGTGGGTCAGCTGCCTGATCCTGCAACAGTTGCAATTTCCTGTTTGGGTGGAGTGAAATTTTTAAAGTTCTGCACATAGAAATACACAAGACAGACTAAGCACATGTTCAATATGACATTATTTAAATGGGGATGGAGTGTATTCTTACAGCTTGTTTCAGTCTATGAGTGGCTTGTTGAAGCTTTCACATGCAGAACAGGCCATTTTCCAACTCAGGGTTGTTTTATTTCTTTATTTTTGGCCTTTATCTTAATGCTAATTAGGTGGTGAATATACTGACAGCAGTTGTTACCTGATATTTGCATTATATTGCAAAATTGTGCGTAAAAGTCGCCTTTAAAATTGTAAAATTGTCAAAAGGAATCAGCACAACAAGTAAAATGTGAAAACGTTTTTTTAATTTTTTTTCTGGTTGCTTTTCCCAGTAGACAATTAGATGTGGATGTGTTGTATTGATCCCTTGAAAAGGTTTTAAAGTGCTGATCGCTTCATGTTGTGCAGGATATTTGACAACAGCATCTTCTCCAGTTGCTCGCTTGTTGTGTCTCCGTTCGTGTTTACAGCCTGTCTGGTGTGTGACAGGAAGTGACACCAGGTGCTCGCGGTCGTCCTCCTCCATTACTTATGTTTTGTGCCTGCATCTCCTGTGGGGTTTAATGTTGGTGATGGGAAAGTATCGGTACTGTATCTTATATTTTTTAGATTATTCTCCACTTTGCTGGACGGAGTGGAGGCCAACAGGCCGGATGTGTCGTGCTCTTCAAACCATCTGCATCCATGCAGAACATGTATTAATTTTATTTTTTTCTACACAAAAGTTTATCAGACTTTAAACGTTTTTCATGAATCTTTCATCACCACCAACAAACACAGGATAAAAGCACACAGGAGCAATGCCGTTTCAGATTTAACATGATAAGATGTGCCTTTGGGATGTTGCGGTGTCGACTTTGTGGGAAAAGGGAAGAACGTTTAAGAAATGAAGAATAAATATGGAATCTAGACGGCTTCATATGTGGACTGAAGAGGCGGATTTGAGTCAGTGGAAAAGTGATTGAAAGCAGGGGACAGAGTTTGAGTCAAAAAGCTGGACTTTCATTCTTTTTTTGTGCAAAAATCAGTGATAAAAGGCTACATTTAAGATAAATCTTTGGGTACTTTGGTAAAACACAAGAGCATCTTTTTGATTTTTAAACAGCAGGCCAGTATTTTGAAAGTGAGACATTTTTCCAGTAATAATTAAGATTTTTTTGATATAATGTTTTTCTTTTTTCATTTTTTATAAACAGACATGAAACAACATGCTAAAAAATTCAGTTATACAATTGAAAAAGCTACATACTAGAAAAAAGTACTGTTAATCGTTAGTTCTTTCTAGCTCATTTCTTTGTATTTTTCTCATCTATTTGAAAACAGACAACATATTGATCTTTGAGTCAATGAGCTTTGACTTGACTGAAAGTGTTCTGGGAATAATTCCACATTTTGGGAAATATTTTAATTAGCTTTCCTGCCAAGAGCTGGATGAGAAGGTCAATACCACTTTAGAGTCTGCAAGCTTAATGTGAAGCCACGGCCAGCAGCCAGTTAGCATGTCTGCTATCACCTCTAAAGCTCACTTTATTCATCATATCTCCCGGAAAAGTAGAAATTACATTATATGTGTTCTTGAGAAGGTGTTTCTCAGCTGAAACTACTGATTTTGTTGACTTTTATTAAAACCTGGCTAGTTGTTTCCCTGTTCCCAGTCTTTATGCTAAGCTAAGCTAAGCTAACCATCTGCTCTTTGCAGCTTTATGTTTACTGCACAGACATTTGAGTGGTTTCAATCTTCTCATCCAGAGCAAATGTTTCCCTAAATGTCAGATTATTTCTTAAAAACTGAAAACCTTTGACTCAGTCCAGCAGTACATTTTGTGCCAATCTCGTACAGATTTAGAAATGTTTACATTCATCTGGACGCACGCCGAGTGAATCTGAATATTTTTTCTATCAGAGGATGATTTACTGCGGTCGTCTGTAGGACTAAACACATAAACCAGCATGTGTTGTGTAAATCCCCTCTAATGCTACTTGTTGCAGTGCTGCTGGTGCCAGTTATATTAATGTAACAGGACCGATAACCTAAATGACTGTAAATCCCTCTGATTGGTTTGCATGGGTCACATCACGGTCTGATGGTAAACGTGTGTGTACAGTCGGCTGTGTGTTGATGTTCGATGTCGAGTTCCCTGCTCCGTTAATCTGCTGTTACTCTGCTGTACATTCATCTGCGTCCCTGTCGCACATTTTAAGGGACGTTGTGCTCTTGTTTGATCTAAATCGCCTTTTGCTCTTATAGAAACAGCATGTTTTTCTTTTTTTCACACCAACATGAACTAAACTGTATTTTGCCAAACTGTGAGGATATAAACTGTAGCTCTGTTTGACAGAAAGCTGAATCCCACATCCTGGCGGGAAAACCTCTGTGCCTCACTCAAATCCCATCAAACAGTAATGTAGTTTTATAAAACGACTCTAAAATGGGTGACAATCTCTGCAGTGACAGTATGGACATTATTTGATAATGTTGTGAGTTTTTTTGGATATTAGCTGTAAAATTATTGCTAAAAACTGTGTCAAATCTGTGTGAGATTGATGTTCACTTTAAAAAAAGCATTAAAATAACTTTATTAAAGTCAAAAATCTACTGACAAAGTCAACTTAAAGTTACGTAAAAACTATTTCCTTGAAGCAAACTTTGTATTTTAAAAAGATTTACAGGAACTGCAGATCTACTACTGATGTCACTAACCAAATAATCTGATCCTCTGCTTTATTGTTCCTGTAATACAACATAGCAGCGTCTCTTAAATAACAGAGGCTGTCTCCTCTTAGTGATTTATATCTGAGTTGTTTTGTCAGTGGTTGGTCTCTTTATAAAAGGATGAGATGACAAAATTTCTGTGCAACATTCAGAGATGTTTTAATGAAAATCTGACAACTTTTGAGGGTTTGTTTGCTTGCATCAAATCTGATCAAACCACAGCAGATTATCTCACTTTTTTAAGTGTTTAAACTCCTGCTGAATAACATCTGTGGGTGTTTTTTTCTAAATAATTAAAGCTTTAAGGCAAAAACAGTCTAAAACACATGTTAATTAAGTAGCAAAATTTAAAAAAAAACAACCTAAAATGTCCTTTAATATTTTCTTATTCAGATTGTGGTAATCAAAACTGTATGCAGCCACTTCTTAGTCATTAACTGTATCTAGTTGATATGGGAATATTGTAGCTCTTGTAAACATGTTATGTAAGTTTGTAAAGCCAGGATTTTCACTCTGCTTCAAAACCCCGATCGACTACCTCCGCCGTCTCTCCCCCCGAAGGGCATGTAAAGCATTTACACTCCTGTGTCGTGACATGTACTCACTGTGATAGCAGACACGCTTCGATGAACTTCTGCTCATGTAATTTAAAAACAAAATAAATAAACCTTCGTTAAGGAATCCTGCCTTTTGTCTTGTTGTTGTTTGTTCTGCTTTTTTTCAGAGCGTTGCCAGATTTTTTTCTCAATGCACAAAAAGTACAAAACATCCCTGCGGTTACACGAAGACGACCGCGAGGCCGTTAACGACAGATTTATTCGATGACTTCATGCTCGCTTGCATCACTGTGTTGCCTGTTACCATGGTGATGGCGATGACCCCCACCGCTTCAGTAGAATTGAGATCTTCACCTGACTGGCTGTGTGTGTGTGTGTGTGTGTGTGTGTGTTTGAGTGTGTGTGTGTTCAATCCCATGTTCTATATGTTTG
This sequence comes from Acanthurus leucopareius, assembly GCA_029814765.1. NCBI lineage: Eukaryota > Metazoa > Chordata > Actinopteri > Acanthuriformes > Acanthuridae > Acanthurus > Acanthurus leucopareius. Next base: position 103,680 of record JAQMCX010000004.1, read on the forward strand.
ACTTGTGGTTAATTTTGTGCTTCCTGAGGATAATGAGTCTGTACATGTTTCTGTTTCCTGTGGTTTGTGTTTAAAATTTGAGCACACGCTGGATGTGTGTGACTAATATACAGTATGTTTAAACTTTTTAATGTAAGTGAGTTTGTTTGGGTGCATGTTTGCTTGTATTTGGCATTAAATTAATAGAATAAAAGCAAAAGAAATAAAAACAAAACAGATATCACATGTGATCTAACTTAAGCAAAACCCTGTTTAATTAAATTTAAATTATTTAACTGCAAGCTAATGTTTCAAGGTGTAACATAAATAGATTTAAATGAATCTTTTGCAGGACTTAGCAACACTTGTTGGCCAGTTTAACAAATAAAATAAGATGTTACAGACAGGAAGTCCTTAATGTGCTAAAACAAAATGAAAATTTAAATATAAATTAATCTATTTATCAAAAGTTCTTTTCAGGATCAAGCAAAAACTTTAAATCTCAATGGTTGTTTTTTCTTTTAGTTTTGCTTGCAGCTTCCCCACAGTCGGTTTGTTTGTCAAAATATGTCAAGTTTTGTGGTGAAGTACATTAAATTTGACTGCACTTTAAAGAATAAGGCAGTCATTGTTGTTTTTTTGTTTGTTTTTTCACAGTAAATCTCACGAGACGACGATAAATCAACAACATATTGGTCTGCGTCTCTATAGTTTCCCGTCTGTGGTGAGACAGTTCCAAGTCTATGGGTTTCTATGGAAGACATAAATCTTTACAAACAAATTACAGCTGTACAACTCCATTTTCAAAAAGACCAAGACATTTTCTTATACAGCTGGCTGCTGCAGTTTTTAGCAAATGTTGCTCAAACAGAAGTTAGAGGTAAATTTGTCTGGAACTAATTTAAAAAGCTGATTAATGGACATTTGGCGCTCAAGGAGCTCCAAAGCAGCAGGAGTGTCATATATAGGACGGCAGTGTGGCTCATTGATATGTTTTCAGGAGCTTTTGAACAGCAGTGGAGCTCCATGTCACAAATAAATAGGATATATGAAGCTGTGAATACAAAAAATAATAGTTAGTAGATCCGTTCATTGTGTGCTTCCACTGAATTTCTTAAGAAATAAGAACTTCATGAGGCTTGTTGTGAGCGTTTGAACATGCAGAATTGTGTATCTGTGCATGATCATGCATGCTGAACATACAGTGTGTTCTTACAGTGAGAGTCTCAGATGACTCCCCCAGTGGACAGCAGAGTTTGAGAAGATCACACGTGGCTGCCAGCGAGTTTCCATTCGGTACCTGAACTCCCTCCAGACTCGTTCTCCACGTGCTCTCCTCATTCTCATCTCCCCCCCCCCCTCCATTAAAACCCAACCATTACCATTTCAATCAGGAAACTCGTCAAACAGGACACTCTGCTTCCTGGAGTCATCTGACCAGAAACATATGCAGGTCGAGAGAAACTCACCGAGGAAAAATTTCCTGCGAGCGAGTCCCATGGTGGTCATATTAAATGTACATATGTGTCCCATTCATGTGAGTACAGGAAGCAATTAACTGCAGTGTGTATTAACCGTTAATCATCATCTGCACACTGTCAGAGTACAACTCGTCAAATAAGGTCATTATGCACCTCCAATTGCAACCAGTGGAAAATAGATAAGGACCTTTACTGACAGGCAGCTATTAAATTGTTCCTTTAGCTTAGTGTGATATGAGAGTGTGGTTGTCTATCCGCATTCAATTACAGTGGCTGGTGAGCTGAGTGACGACACACCACCTAATTATAGTTAGTGACTCTGTAATTATGTGCAGTGACACCCCGAGTCTCATAGGACTTACTGTATGCTAATGCTACAATAAACACAATGAGGTGACATGATACGGACAGAATGTACAGTTCGCCTGGTTTAATTGTTATCATGGGAGTTTTGCAGGCAAGATGATTAATCAAACATGGTGGAGGAACATTCGAGGGAATTGATGAAGCCGATCCAGATGTTGCAATATTTTTCCTCAAACTTTGTTTAAAGGAGATTTCCAGTAACATTTAGAGTTAACGTACAGCTGTCTACATCTGGTTTGCGTTTCTTCTAATCATTTTGCAACGCGTCACACGATTATATTTACAAAGTTTTCCATTCCTTATCGTTTCTGTCAAGCACTCTGCAGCTTAAAATGAAGCCTGTCTTCAAATTAACTTCTGCAGACAAACAAGAAGAGTGGTACATGTGGCAGTGTAGGTTATGATTTTCAGTATCTGAGGGATGATTTTATCCCAGATGGGACAAGAGAACGTTTTAATTTACTGCGATGGATCGCATCAAAATTAGAAGGTGTTTTTTGCATTGAACAGATATGACAGACAGCATATAACTTTCTCCTGTGCTGCATAAGGAAACTTACGTCAGCTTTAAGCATGAAGAGAAGAGAAACATGGATGATCCTCAGTATAAAAGTCAAAAATAAGATGATCTCTACTAAATGAATAGAATAGTCCTTTATTGAATAGAATAGTAGTATGATATGATAAATGCCACGCAGAAAAAGTAAAAGGTGCCATTATCATTACCAGTTAATGTTTAGTGTATTTACAGTGCCTATGATCTAATTGATTATAGGCTTTACTTGTCCTCTTATCTGAAATGTAAAGGGCACCCGTAGGAAGCAGTCTCATCAGTGGAAGATAAGTAAATTTACATCATGGGGTTCACATTTGCTGATGTGCAGATATGAAACTCATTTCTCTTTCGTTGATAATCAACAGTTTGCACGCTAAAGTCTATTTTTTTAAGAAATTAAAATTATTCCTCTTGAGTACATAATTGCAATGTTGAAATCAACGTGCTCTTCAGTTTCTTGTGCAGCTGAAAACAGAGTATTCTGTGTTTTTTCCACACAGAATTTTGTTATTGTCTAAATTTGCACTGTTTAAATTACTTTATCCAGCAGCTTTGGGACAGTTTTCGGGTTTATTCAGACTCATTTTAGCCCGACTACCAACAGCTATGATGGAAAAAACATCTTGCCGGTTGCTTCGTCTCTTGTTTTGTCTTGTTTATCTTCTCTAATCGCTTAAAACCAGCTCACAACCTGCATGTATTAAGGGTTGCCAAATATTAGCTGTATGTCTCATGAAACGGGCAGGCAGGTGCTGGTACTTTGAGATCTTAATAGAGATGATTAAGAAATGCTGTTACCATGTTTCCTTCTGTTTAGTTTACTGCAAAACAACATCTGGAGTTTATTAGAGATTAGTACATACTGGAACGTACGGATTACAAAATGCTGAACTTAAAACTTTCTCACTCGCACACGCACACACACACACACACAGAAAACACACAGAAAACACACACACAGAGGAGTTTCTGTATAGTTTTAATACATCAGCTCACAACATAAACAATATGCTTTAGTTTGTAAAAAAAAAATAAAATGACAGAACACACACACACACAAAACACCAAACACTGTCAGTTAAAAATGTGCTCAGTCTTGCAATGCCAGCACACACACACACACACACACACACATTTGATTCATCTGGTGTAGTCACCCTTTGCGCCTGCTTTGTGATACGCTAAACATTCTGTAAACATTATCCAGTGCATGGTTACTGTCACCATGGCAGCATGACAACAGCACTCGGCTCGGCCCCTCAAACACGGGACAGTAGTGTTATTTAATATTTGGCTACGCATGAGCACAGCATGTTTCTATCACATAATCCTGTCACACCAGCGAAGACTTCTCCGCGCAGCCCTCCTGACTCCTGAACGCAGCCCAGCTGTTGCTATGTTTTGGTCTTTATCACACAACAACAACAACAACAAAGGATAAAATGCTCGCTGAGAACAGTTTGCCCTCAGTGCAATCCCACACACTTTGTCCACGGTCAGCATCGCATGGGAGGACAGCAGATGCTTTGGTTGAGATTTAGGGCACCCACAACATTTTGAGGAAAATGTATCAATTTAAGGAGGTCAGGGCAAAAGCAGATCTGTTTATACGGGTGTAAGCAAGGAGTTTATGGAGTTCAAGCACTAAAAAAAATCAGAATATGAGTTATTTTGATTCCTCTTTTTTTTGAGAAGCAGCATTTAAGAGCATGAAAACTCCCTTTTTTGAGGCAGTTGCTCTTAAACTGTCTGACAAATCCATGTTTATAATTCAATCTCTCAAAAGCCTAACTATAAATTTTAGAGCTGTAAAAATGGTTTATAGTTTTGTACCAAAGTGATTCTCTGCTGCAACTGAGACACATCAAAACTGAAGACATTTTTAAATTTTCTGCAGAAGAGAAACAACTTCTCTTCTGCAGTTCAGTCAATTTAAATACTTGAGCTTCATGCAGACTCGTGCAGACAGCTGCACTGAAACCATTGAACCCTTTTATGCAAAATCAAAATTTAAAAAAATGACAACAAAAGATCTTGAAAAGTTTACAGTTTTTTTTTTTAAAATGTGTTTAAATTTCTTTTAAAAACTGTGTAAACAGCTGTTATTCACTTTTGTCACACTGTGTCTTCATCTGATCTCACTTTTGATTTATTTACCAGGTTTTGTTTTAACATTAATCTGTTTTCTAATTTTCTATTAAACACCCTGGAATTTATTTTACAGTAACTGAGGTAAATATGTCCTTTGTGTTGCTGTTACATTAATTGCAAAAAGTTTTTTGCAGATTTACCAAATTTAAGTTCACATTACTTTCACTGCAATGCAGCTTGATGAGGATTTATGTGTTGAAAATGAAAGAAAACATCAAAAACACATAAAAACTGTTAAAAAGAACATGAGGAGTTTATTGAAATTGACACTTTTATTTAAAAAGTATTAACTATGTCTGTGTTACTGTCTCCTTTGGAAATCTGGTGCTTTATATTTTAAATGTGTTTCTAATTACTTTTGAATCATTTCTCATCTCCATCTGCTTTCTTATGTGTTTGAAAATTTTCTGTTTTCATTTCCTCTGTTGCACTTTTACTCCACTTTTTTTATAATGTTAGAATTTAAATCATTAATTTGCAGCAGATGATTTGACCTAAACTTCACAGAATAACATGATTTGCACTCAGGCAGAGGTTTTTTGTCCGGTGCGGTGTCAGGATCCAGCCTGTATCTGAATGTTCGGACCACACCAACCATGTGTGTGCTTCTCTGTAGATATTTCATCATTTCCTGACGCTTCACACAGACGTGCAGCTCATTGGCTCCTGGACAGAGAAGCACTTGTCAAAACATCCATCAGGAGTGAAGTGAACTGACTGCAGCGCGTTCACCCGTGGAATCAAAGGAAGGTGTGTCTGCTGCTTCCAGCCCTGGAAACGTCCATGAGAGGTGTTGGTGTTGTAACCATAGCAATGTAAACAGCAGGGCTCAAACACAGATTAAAATGTGTGCAGAGATTATGTAAGGTGTGTGCATAGAAATGTGTGTGTGCGGGCTTGTGTGTGTGTGTGTGCCCAGATCCACAGGCACACATGGTTTCTTGTGTTCCTTAAGTCAAAGTCTTAAAGGCAGAGTCTTCGTTCAGAGTCTGCAGATTGTTGAAAAACACCTCAACCAGCGACGCCCACCACTCACTTCAGGCGTTCAGTATAGCAGCAGGCACGTATTTTATTAGCAAACGTAAGTGTGTGTTTTACAGCGTCTCAGCAGTATAAAAATAAATCTGTCTCTGAGTGCATATGCATTTCTATGTGTGTGTGTGTGTATGTGTGTGTGTGTGTGTGTTACTACCATGAGGGAAGTAAAGTTCAGTTTAATCAGTTCTTGGCTTCACCTGATTTTTCCATTCATTCTCACACTGAAGGAGTTTGTCTCCCACCTAAACCAAGTACATACACACACATATACACACATACACACTCAAAAACTGGAGGTCCTCTTGTAAAAAAGGATCTTCCAGGGATCATATGCACACAGCTGGAATTGTATTGCAGTAATGGTTTTTTGTTCCACATCTGGGATTCACTTTTCAAGAAGAAAACTCATTAAATATGAATCATTGAAACAGTCTCTTGGTCCCACAGCTGTGAAACGTCTAAATGACATTAGATGTTTGTCTCTTGTTTTCTCTCTTGGGGTAATTTTAAAGATTGGCGCATTTTTAAGGGTTTTGTACTTAAATTTGTTTGTGTATAAGGTTGATTTTTATGTTCATTGCCTGTCTTATAAGCCCTGTTATCATGTGCATCATTAATAACAAACCTTTTATTCACTAATCTATTATATTGTATTAGATAATGTACACAATTTTCAAATTTAGTGGCTGTGTGGAATTTTGAGCTGCACAACAATACATGTGTTGCTTTTACTGTTGTGGCAGTGTTTCATTTGCATGTTGTCTAACCTGTTTGACACACCGTCATGGGACAACAAACTAGTTTCCTCTCTGGAAAGTAATAAAATTATTATGTAATCTTACTATGTTTGGCCTTGAGCAGCAACCTTGACACCATGTACTTTCAATATATCCAAATATCTGTATAAACAGAGTAATTTGAATACGATATGTGATGAGGCACATCTCAAATAAAACGATGTCCTGAACTGGCAGGAGAAACACAGGAAACTTGTGACTGAAACAGAGTGACAGAATATCTCGTGGTTTGTGGTGAGTTTCTTTTTTTTCGTGCATCTCAAGTCTTTTGAGAATTTGTAAACAAATTTCTGTGGAATTTAGTGGGTGAAAAACCCATGTGATTCATTTTTTTATGTGGATTAGGATGTACATGTCAATTGATGACTTTTTTTAAGAGATCAGAACATCAAGAGATTTAATATTTTGGCAAAAAAAACTCAATAAAAGAACTCAGCCAAATCTTTCCACACCATTGATGTTTTTTAACTTTGCGCTTTTTTTTTGGTGCAAATAAAACAATTTTCTATTGGAGGGACTGTGACTGAGTCATATCACATAAATGCAGCAAATAGAACAGTTACACAAGCAGTCCGGAAAGTTATCTCTGATTTCCTTCCTTTGATAGATTGCTGGGTTGGTGAAATTCGCAATAAGATTTTAAGATAAAAAAGGCTGACATCCTTTCTTCTTTTCAGTTAGTTAAGTTTGCTGCAGTTTCATCTAGATTTACATTCACTGTTGATCTATTTCTTATGTAGGCTAGAGTTCAGGTACTGTAAGTGACTGATAAGTTTGTGGTAGAAGAGCTCAGTTGTGCAGCTCTTGTTGCATGCACATCTAGCTCAGTGCTTTAAGTGATTATGCATAAAGTTTAAAGTTAATAATTGTAATACTTCTGTTTCACGCTATTGGAAGTTGCAAATCAGCACTACCTGAGAAAAAGGATAACATCAGCCTTCATGCTGTCACTCGGGAATGTAGATTTGTAGTCACCTGTCCTGTTCACCTGATTTCGTACCCTCAGACTACTACCTCTTATGCAAGTTAAAGAAACAGATTAAATAATAATGATATGAAGAACAATACTGTATCAACTTAAGTAATATAAAGGTGCTTGAAGTGAAAGCGAGCATTAAAAGGTATATGAGAGAGAAGTTGTCATGAGCGTCTGTGGAGCCTCAACCTCCCACATTCAACATCATAGTTTCGGCATGGAGCCAGTGAAGCAGGGGAGCTGCTGAAGGTCTCACTGGTGTTCAAGGTAAGTTCACACGTCCATCTGCTGCATCAAATCGAATCAAAACACTGTGGTCGACAGATGTGATCACTGATCTCACACAGATGTGGATCAAAGACAGAAGCCTACTTTCATGTATTGTGGTTTTCATTATTTAACTCTGACCTTTTAAAAAAAAGCAACGTTTTGTCTGAATCTTAAGACCTACTTTTACTGCACTGGAAGTATTCAAATGTTCAGTCTACTACATTTATCTGCCAGTTAGGGGCCACTTGCTTTGCAAACTGATACGTGAGACTGAAAATATGTAAACTATATGTAAACTAAAAATATATGTGACAGTTATACTATTGTAACCTACAATATAGCACTGGATCATTCTGCCTCTTGTATTCAAGTAAAAATAGGATTTTACTTCGAAGTTGGTTGTGGTGGAGATCAATTTGTACAGACCCAAAAGTAATCAGCATGGATTAATCTGCTAATAATTATTCTCATTAATTGACTGATTATTTGTTTTTTAAAATGAAAAATAGTAGGAGATACTTAAGAAATTACTCAGCAGCCAAATTGACAATTCACTGTTCTTTATTTTGTCTAAAAAAAAGTCTAAACCCTTAAAATGTTGAAAAAAATACACAAAAATATTAAATAATTGAAAGCAACATATCCTCACATTTATAAAAATGTAATGATGAAACATTGACTTCAAAAAAAAAACTGCATGTTTACAAAAGTAGTTGGCAATTAATTTTCTGTCGACTAATTTAATTTTAAGCTGTACCCCTCTGGTGTAAAGTTTTAATTTCCAAATATGCATCCTAAAAAGTCATATTTAAAAAAAACTACCACATAAAGTTTTCAAATAAATGTAATTTAGTGTAAAAGTATAACACTCGTACTTAAGTACAACTTGAATACATTTATTTAGTCACATACCATCGCTGGATACTCCAACTTGCTTTTAGTAATCATATGTGCACGCTGAACCGCCGGTATTTCAGCCCCACGGCTATCACCCAGTAAAACTACAGGTCCCATAATCCTTTGCGGCAACGTCGGTCTCCTCCTCCAGCGTACGCTCACAGCCGGAGAACGGACAGCAGAGAACAGCTCTGTGTTTACGTTCAGATGCTCACAACAAAGGACAGCGCACCACGGCGAGCCTGTCATTTAAAATAAAACACCGTGGATATTTAGTCACACGGTGAGCGTTTGTAACACACAAGTCCAGGAATAGGAGCAGAAACACGCAAACCCCGCATTGGCTCATTTTTTAAGGGGTACGTTTTCTTTTCTTTTTTGATAAACCAGGGAGAAATTAGGACGAAATCCCCCTTTTTTATATACCGGTGGAGCGTTAGCTAGCTTGCTAGCCTCAGCAAGTTGGGAAAAGCCAGGCAGCAGCTGGTGTAGAAGCTAGCAGCTCAGTCAGCCACACCGAAGAAAATACAAGGACTTCAACATTTAAAATCATCGTGAGTACATGTTTACATTCACACGATTTTTTATTACGAAAAACGATAACTGCGGCGACGGTTAAAAATTAACGTTAGGAGGCTCAGTGAGCGCGAGCCTTATTACTAACCGTCACCTGCTTTGTCCTGCAAACGGCTTTGTGACCATGAACTGATCATTTATTAATGCTGCTTTACCTCATTTAGTCAACTCCATGCACTTAGCAGGTAAGTCAGCACAGGGCTGCTATTGTGTGCTCTGCAGCTGCAAAGTACTGATCTTTGTCAAGTTGCCTGCACACACACTCATGCACCTGTTTTGACTCTGCCTTTATCTCGGTGGAAATCAGACGCTCTGTAGCGGATAGAGCTTCTGGTGGTATTTAAGTGACTTTATCTTTGTGCGTGTGTGTGTGTGTGTGTGTGTGTTTGGAGGCTTCAGAGATGGAGGTTTTAGTTTACATCACTTCCAGCCTGCATGCTGACCTGTCACGGGCATGGGAGGGGATGAGGGAGGGGGGTGAGTGAGAAAGGGAACATTGCCTGATAAGGAATTAAACAAATGCACAGACTCATGCCATTACTAAAGCCTGATTGCCAGTTAATGACATCTCCCCCTTCCTCCCCTTCCTCCCCCTCTCTGTCTCTATGTATCATCTCACCCCTTTCCTCCCCCTCTTCTTTTTCTCTTCCACCCTTGTTGCTATCTGTCTCTTACTGTCTTGTTCACTCAGTCTGTAATCGTAAGCAGTGTGATGAGTTTGGTTGCAGATGGGGATCTTGCTGACTTGCTTTCCCTGTGCTGTAAATGTCATGATAAAGACTGACTACATTAACTCTATATGCTGTAACAGGATGCTGCAGATCGTATATCTATTGTTAGCTCGTAAATGTGATGATTATTCAACAGGAAACCGAATCTTATCTTATATTTTTAAGTGACTTCACTCACGAACCAACCCAACAAAAGTGACTCTTATTATGACAGCTGGAGTTTCCAACAGTGAGTGCAAGGCACAGATTCCAGCTCGAGGGCTACGGGGTTAGCTCTTGGGTTCAGCATTTTGTCCAAAAAGACAATGACATGCAGATTGGATGAGTGATGAGTAGATGACCTGCACAGCTGCCTCTAAGCACTTTGGTGCAACTCTATCTGTCTGATTTTCTGTAATTTTCTGCAAACACAACAAGTTTATCAGGCTACATTGAACTCTAAAGGTCCATATCAGATCTCTAACTGTGAGCTGGACTTGTTGTCGAGAGCTATACAGGGGTCAAGTTGCAACACTGACACCTGCTGAAACAGTATTATAAGGAAAGGCTGAAGGATCTTTATTATATTTCTGTCCAGACTATTTAAAGTCTGCATTCTCACAGTCCTATAAATGGTGATAACTTCTAGTGTGAAGTGCTTTGGATTGGTGTTAGCAGTGTAAGTGTTGCACATACACATTTGTGTTTGCACATTAGTGCTGGGTGTGTTTCCTGCTGGACTGTGTGTGTGTGTGTATAAGTGTGTATAAGTGTGTATTTGTGTGTGCGTGTCCTTCCCCATGGTTTAGAGTCTCAATTTCAGAGAGGAAACCAGAGCTGATGGTGTCAGACAGGAGCTCTGATGTCTTAATGGAGGCTCAGTGCTGCCTGTATCCTTAGTAACCTGGTCTGTAGGGACACAGAGAGGCCTCCCTGTCTCAGCCTAAGCTGGATGCTGTATCATGGCTGTCCAGGAGCAAAAAACCTAATAACCTAAATTTAGCCAATTATTTTTAAATGTTTAATTAAATTTAAAATACTATAAAATAGTTACAGAAGTGCTATCAGTCTAATAAACAGGACTGTAAGTATAAGTATTTGGATTATTTTGATTGGGTTGTATTATCACATTTAAATCCATTTATGATGTAAAAAATGTTAAATCCAAACTGCAGTGATTGCAAATTGCGTACAGAGGCATGATGACTTCATGACCCAGTTGCAAAACTAATTACAATGATGACACTGCTAAACACCACCCACAATCCCTCCCTTTGATTTAGATAACTATAAATACATATTGTGATTCCGATTCCCCTAATATACATATTAAGGGTCGGAATCAAATTCAGGTAACAAATGACTAACTTGTGAGAAGAAGAATTAACAGTAATTTTAATCTTTGAAATTTCACTATCAGCACTCTGTAGACTTAGCTAAGTGTGAACTGTTTTGTAACCTACTTTAGTTTCATATTCATTCAGCGGAAATAGATGAAAACTGTGCCAGCTGTTGGTGGTTAACACCTTGGTGTTGAGTGAGTATGTCTGAGTATCAAACCAACAAATCAGCAACATTCCAAACAGCTGCGTGCTTGCGCCCTTTTAAACCTTAATGATGTCTGCAACATGTTTGTCATCAGCAGAGACTTTTTTTTAATGTGTTTGCATTTAACTTATTGCCTGCACGTGCCTATGGTGTGTAGTTTCATCAGGGAGGGCCGCTGTGCTCAGCGGGGAGCCGTGGGTCTAATCTTCGGCACAGCTGAGAAGCAGCTTTCCCCCCACTGTGTGTGAAGAGCTTGGCATTCTCCTCCTGGTCCGGCTTATTCTCTGATGGGCTGGTAAACAGGCTGAAGTTTGTGAAGGGAGATTACGTCTGTCATGGAAAGTGGGTCAGACAGTGGGCACGTTTTAATGGCCTTGTTTCTGCAAGGTAGGGAAGCAAAAAGGAGGTGAAGGCATTAAATCGCCAGAGTTTTTCCACAGTGTTGCGTGAGGCAACATGAGCTCTGTGCTCTTATACCTCCCTCTTGTCAGAATCATCATCAGTCCTATACCTTTGCTGAGAAGGCAGGAGGGTTCAAAGATAAATATAATCAGTACACAGCCTTTTATGTTTTGATACATCCCAAGAACCAGATATTAGAGTCTGTAGTTTAAAGGCATGTTTAGGCAGAGCATGAGGCAAGTTTTTGCCTCTCTTTACCCTCATGAATTTGTGTATAGCACTGTTATTTTTAGGACTGTATTTACTCAAACAGCCGATGTACAGATGGTAAAGATATTAAATGGAGCCTGTGTGTGTAGCCTGTGTCCCCAAAATCAGATTGATCTCAACACAAACTCCACTTCTGTTTATCTTCCTCAAGTCATTCTTCATTATCCTTCTGTTGACAAATTGGATTCTCAAAGTTAAAGGATAAGTGGCTCTTTTTTTATTTGCAACTTACTTAGACACTTACTTGGCCCATTTTGCTTTTACATATTTGCATTGTCCTCACATGCAAGTGCTCTGCCTCCAACATAAATTCAGTAGAGCAAATCCCCTCCCTGGAAAACTTTGGCACTGTGTTGATTGTTGACTAAAAAGTCTGGTTCAGCCTTACCATAGCACCTCATTTTTTGGATCATATTTTAATCTTGTAATCTGAATTAATGATGAAGAGACAGGAATTTGTTTTTGGTTGAGATGATTCAACAAAAACTGCATTATCATTATATTTTGTGGGGTGAGTGAAATATTGTGAGTATGAGAGTAAAGGGGCTGCATAAATTCATGAATGAGACCACCAACCCTGTCCCTCCAGTTTCCTTCTGTTATTTTCTGGCATAATGAAATGCTTCCTGTAGGTCACTCCACATCCACATTATCATATGAATTATGTAAATTCAGGCTGTGCAGAAATCAGTTTATGGTAGACCCTATAATTTATTTAAATCTGTAGAGTAATAATGTTAACGCACATGTAAGGAATGCACAGAGAAAAAGGGTGGTAGAGGGCGTATGGGCAGAGAAGGCCCACCTGCTCAATATGAATGCAGATTGCACAGTGATGTGTAATCCTTTTTCTTTCTGAGTGCCTGCCCTCTTCTTCACACTATCTGTCTTTAGCTCCTTGTACGAGGCAGACCATTTATTATTTATTTAAGGAGCTATTTTAGTAGTAAGTTTGTGCACAGGGGTGAATATGGTCACCTTTTTTGTTCCTTAAAAAAAAAAGGATGAATACATTTGTAATTTCTCTATCTGCCTCTGTCATTTATCTTTCCTCAGTTTGACTTTGTTTCTCTCTTCTTTCTCATTTACTGAAAGTAACACCAAGGCCTCTCCCCTGCTGCTAGTACCTGAGTCAGAAAAGTAAGGGAGGGAGAAAACTGAAACAAAGTAAATCTGTTCACCTCCCTTAAAAAGCTGTTAGGGAGTTCACAGTTGTTTTTGTCAACGTAATTACTGTAACGATAAACCATCCTCAAACAAATCCTCATTTGTAATGCTATAACCGTTTTCTGGTCCCAGTGCAATTGCTTTTGTAATGATTTGCTTAATTCGTTTGTTTTGTGGCTGACTGACTGTTGACAGGACGTTATAGATGGTAGACACTGATGATGATGGCTACCTAGCCACCACAGGAGGCGTAGTGCTTACTTATTTTTTTCCCTCTCTGTTTGGGGTGCGTTCAACACCTCTGCCCAAACCTCAACCACAGTCTGTTTCCTTAAGGAGCGTCATTTCCCATCATATTATCAGAAACCGTCCTCTTTACAAGCTGGAACTGAAAGTCATGTTAATGTTGTAAGTAAAACTCGAAACAAAGAAAGTTTTGTAAGGGTGTGTATGTGTTTACGATTCTCAAGGTACAACCTCTGTGGTTTCGTTGCCATGTTGTCCATACAGGCGCCTGCAGCTGAAACCATTGATGTGATTTGGCACCTTTTCCTTTATCAAAACACACATTTGTAGACACAAATTCATATGTACACACAGACCCGTAATTATCGCCTCCTCTCTCATTGTGTGTGACTGCCATTTCCTACTTTTAATATCCAGCCTTCCTGTCCTAAATGAGCTTGTGTGTATGTCCTCAGACAAACAGTTAAGTGTGTAACTTATTGTGCTGGTTCTGTGAATACAATGAAAGACTGGGCACCAGTTGCTGAAAATCCATTACATAATCAACGTCTGAGGGTCCTCGTGCTCAACACAGCAATGGCAGACAGTTGCTGAGATGTGAAACACAAGTAGAATGGATCATTTGTAAATGTAATATATTATGTAACACATGAAACTGTTGTTTAGACGAAAGATACACTTTGAGTCCAGCTTACTCCCAGAAATCTTTTGCCTGTTTTATTTTAAAAATTCCAGGATGTAGAGCCAGAAATCTGGAGTGGAAGCAATGTCAAATCCCAAACTAACCCCACCGAAGCCTGAATGCCAGCAGCATGTAACACCAGCTTGTCTTAGTCACCTAGACAAGAGGCTAATGATTACAAACTATTACCAGGTGCAGCACAATTAGGCCTACATACACCGTTTCCCTTTCAATTCCCAGAGAAATCCAATTGTCCCCAAAACTGCAAGGACCCAAACAGTAATGGATGGCAAAAGGAAACATGACATCAGCCTTGAGCACGCCTTTTCCCTGATCTTTTGTTCATACCGTGAAATTACTTTTTAAAAAATCAGTGTTTAAAAATACTGTATAAGAAAGAAGTGGAATTAAACAATACAATATTATGCCAATGTAAACTGTGATATTACCAACCTCCTAAAATAATTAATCAAAAAGCTGTGATTAGTCACAGAGTTTATTTTTTATTTTGACAAAGTTTTCCAGACTTTTATGATTTGTATGATCTTTTTTTAACACACAGCAACACATGTCATTATTCATTTGTCAAACAAACATAAACTTGCTGAAGTGACACAAAGCAGAGCAGTTCAGAGACGGAGTATCTGCTATGAGAAACCAAGCATGGCTGCCTCAGTATTTCAACTCAATGTTTGTATCCCATGTCTTCACAATACACAAAGACATGGTGTACCGTACAGCCATGATATGGCTTGTATTTATACCTAAAGAATGACATATGTTGACCTCAATGACATCTTGCAGTGATGCGGTTTTGCTGAGCACTTTTGTTAGTTATTTAGATCATAGAGTGCTACAAACCTGTTTGCCAGTGTCATAAATATGTATTCATGTGAATAACAGCAGTTTAAATTAGGTCTTAAATTTTCCCTGCTGCACAGAACCAGATGATACACTCTCTCACACACACACATGCACACACACACAAAGACACTGATCCTAGCACACACTGTTCTGCTGTACCATGCTTCTAGGAAGGTCACATTGTATGCTTTGTACAATCAGGAGATGGCACTTGGCTGTAGAAAGCAGTTTGTGTGTGTGTATGTGTTTGTGTGTTTGACTGCATGTCCACATGAGCATACACCCATGTGCACTCCAATGTCCGGTCTGTGCACAGGATGTCCTTGTCTGCATGACTGCTTGTGTTTGCATGTGCACTGCCACATGTGTCAGTATGTGATCTTGTGTGCTGCACATGCTTACATGCCTGCAGGTATTTTTTTATGTGTGCAAGACTTTGCATGGGCTTGTGTCTTGCTGCACGTCCACCAACAGGGCTGTTTGTTGTCTGTGTGCATATGCTGGTCTGTGTTGTTCCCACTGAATCATTGATGAGCCTGTAATGTGAACACTGGCCCTCCTATTTCTTTCCCTACCTTCTGTCATCAGTTAGCCTCCTCCCAGTGCCACTTACAGGAACACCAGTATGCTGTTATGACAAAGCACAGGCAGCAAACCTGCCCTGGATGCTGGAAAAAGCAACCGTCAGTTACAAAATGGACAGAGGACCAAAGAAAGAAACAGTCACAGTAACTTGCATATTTTTTGCTTATGTGTATGCATATAGGCTTCATTTAATTCTCAAACTGTAATGGAAGAAAAGGTTACTCATCATGCCATGATGTGTGCCCATTTATCAACAAATATTTTTTTGGCACAGTAGTATTAGTTTAACTCCTTGAAGAGCAGTATGTCTGCAATTTCAGTTGCTGTTTGCTCTTAGGCATAAAAATAAATCTAACCAATAAACCACCATAGAATTGGTTGACCTAGATGCTGACCAGGCAGATTTTTCAAAGATTCTCGATAAACATTTATTTGCCAGAAATCTTGCAAAGAATCTTTACTGTAGAGTATAGCAAGATTATATATATTATTTAACATGACTGTTTTTCTGGAAATGGCTGATTAATATATTATCATTACGGTACAGATTTGTAGACCTATGTTAAATTCAGTCCTTCTCCCTCACACAAAATGAGGTGTACTCTTGTAGCCACTTTTCTTAGAATCAGTGCTTACTCTAACTCCATTTAATTTAACACAGCCTAAGTTAGACTTTGGGAAGTCTGGTTCACAGGCATATTTCATAGACTATTCACGGGAAAAGCAACAAAAACAGGAACCACCACTGTTTTTTATTCCCTTCCTAAGCTGCTTTTATTAGACAGTATTAGCGGACAGCGGAAAGATGGAAACTTCGGGGTGACATGAGACATTTCTAATGAGTCAGAATTGCCTCCTCTCGAAGTGAAATGACTCCCTGACATGTGTTTCAGTCTCTTGACCCTCCAAACAAACTGTTCGGTCATCCATGGCTCAAACGAGGACCCCTGTCTTGTGGAAGTGGTCCTGTACCCTGGATTACTTGGAAATGCTGGCCTGGGAACCCCTCAGAGCAACTGGTAGTTTGTTTTGACAAGTTAATATAATTCTCAGCAGGAGTTTGGTGCCAGAGGGTCCGACTCCTGTCTGCTGTTTTAGGAGTGGGTGACAGAGGCGCAAATGGTGCTCTCGCGCTCAAGATAAGACCTGATCTTGCCTGCAAGCAGCATACTTTTGGAGTTAAAAGTGTATACTTTTGTTATGGGGATGGCTGCCTTGGTTGACATGTGAAGTTCACTGTTTAAATTATTCAGAGAGGTGTAGTGTGTGTCGTCTCTTCAGCAGCCACATTTCAGCGTGTGTCCTCATGTGTTGGTTTTGTTAAGCATGAGGCCCAGTGACTTTTGATGCAATCTTCACTGTGTTCACATGTGCTTTCAACAACACAGCTCAGGTTTACATTCCTCACCTTGTTTCTAATGTTCAAGTCCTTTTCCTGACCTCCTCCACATATTTCATGCCTTGCTGTTTATAGCTGATGAGTGTGAGTATTGTTGTGGCAACGCTTCCTCAGGTCAAGTGCTTGGCATCCGGCCCAAGTGGATTACTCTAATCTGCCTTGTTACCAACAACTCCTTTTTTCCGCCATAGTCACAGATACAAAAGTAGCTCAGCATGGATCAGTATTGCCCACTTTAGTGTCCGTGTAGACTTGCTGTGATGGTAACAGCACATGGGGAAGTGGTCTGCTCTGTGTTCCCGTTTATAAGCCCTCTGGTGTGGGCTAATGGTTACTCCAGAGAGCCAAGACACCGCAGAGAGTGGATGTCTTGTAACGTTTCTGTTAAAAAAAAGAAAGGTGATTAAAAAAAGACAGATGGGTTGAAGCTAATTAATTTTTATTTGCCATGTTAGAGAGCACGTGTGCAGCATCCTGAGTAAGCCGGTTGTTTATCACACCATAAGTCTACTGTTTATTCACATTTACAATTATGGCACTTGGCAAACTCTTTCATTCAGAGTGAATTAAAGAGCAGCTTAACTTTCATGATTCAGATGAACAAAACAAAATCATGCATGGTAAAGACGTGAGATCATCCCAGTGATGATGTGGCCATAAGGTGCAGCCGGGAGTAAACATGATGACTCAAATAAGCTTCAAATCACACTATGGATTAGCTTAAGGAGCTTTTCTGGATGTAGAAAATGCCTTTGGTGCTATTTATTCTATTATGGGACAGCTTGATGGATATATATTAAATTTCCAAAGGACTGATTGAGAAAATATCGGCAATTGAAGCTTTACTCCAAATTGTCTGTTTGATTACATTACACTGTTTGGTTATATTGATTCAGTGGCATTTTATTAGTGAGTTCCGTCTTATGTTGACCTGACCACAATACTGCTTTGACCAGCCGTGCCCATTTTTATTTCTTCCTCACGCTCAAGCAGTGTGTCATGGGTCTCAGGGGATTCTGACATACAGTATGTTCCCTTCCATCTTGTTGTAAATATTGGACCACACACAGACAAGGACACAGTGGAGCACACACCATTGAACATATGAAGTTTGTGTCAGTCTGTGCCTGGGCAGGGAATTGGGACTTCATATGTGTGCATCGACATGCTGTCAATGGCTAAACAGAAATGTTCCAGTGCTGCTGGTCCAGCATATGTTTAGCTTTAGAATTATCAGTAAAATATCAATATGAACTTATATTTGAACCATGCATATGTCCCATGGACTGCACTATATTATGTTATTTCTGTTGTCTTAGCTACCACTCAGTAACTCATGTCAGGAATTCACCCCCTGGTTTGTGTTGATAATGCAGGCTTATCTCTCTGTGTACACCCAGATGAGCTTCAGGAGATTTAATTCACGCTACATTAATTTTCTTTAATGTTGCATCAGCAGCATTTTTCCTGTCATAAGGTTCACTGTTGATTGCTTAATGTGTGCCAGCACACACTGTGGGTTTATTTCAAGACTGTATATTGGAGTTATTGTGTGATCTGGTCTATGAAAGAAAATGTGCCTGATCATGTCCCACTCAAGAGTCAGGAAGAAGAGTCGCCAGCTACAGAGAGATGGAGAAATCATAAGGTTAGTTAGTCACATGGCAGCACTCATTCGGATCAATTAATTAAATCATGCTATGAAAAAAGTTAGATAAATGAAAAACATGTTGGAGTCCTAATGGTGAGATCCAGTTCACAGCACTGTGAAAAGGGTTTGAGCATTTTCCAAATACTGGAAAGTTGAGATATTGTCATGAAGTGCGTGCTGTCATCTAGATAGTTCATCTAGCACCAGCAGTTCTCAGGAAAAAAAGGAGCTCCCAATCAAAACAAGGGTGATTTAGGAGGATTTGGTTCAGGTCTCGTGTGAGCAACTGTATCAAAATGGCAGCCATGTTTCTAACTAACCATAAAACTGACTGTAGTAAAATAATAAAAATAAAATAATAAAGAACTTGAGCTATCTGGAGACGTCTCCGAGCGACATTGTAGCCATATGCAAGTTCGAGATAGGAGCCAGTCATAGACATGACATTTTGCCACATTTACAGACACAGTGTGTCAAAAATCAAAAGAAGTGATGCAAAAATTGGAGTATAGATGAGAGTATAATCACTACTCTAATGATTATGACATTTGTCAATGCAACAAGCCTCAGCTAAATGACAATGCACAATGCCTAGTCCCTTAAATACATTGTTCAAAAGGACTGGAGATGGCTGAGATACAGTGCTTCCTGTCCTCCCTTCCTCTTTATTCTCATGTTCTGCAACTCTGATGCTGTCTGTTTAATGTTCATCGATCGGACAAGTTCGACAGAGGATAAGAGACAGAACAGAAGATACAAGAGAAAAGAGAATCTGGCGTCAGGTTTGAGAGCTCCCTCCCACAGATCAGTTTCCGAGTCATCAAACATCTAATCCTCACAGTGTGCAAACTGATACCTCTCCACTGACCCGACCGTGCAACTCTACACACAGGAGACCAGACCCAGGGCGTCTGAAAACCCGCTCCCGCCCACACAAATGCATTTCACTTGCATTACAAATAAAAATCCCCTATGATGTACACACACAGCTCTCCGCACTCAAACAGAAATCTCAAAAATACTTTGCCATAATTTGTAGGGTTTACACACACTTTAACTTGTTATTGAGCAATGTCAAGACTAAACAAGCACCACTTAACATGGATGAGGTTTATGGTCAGAACCAGCAGTCTCCCTTCTTTAACGACCATAAAACCTCCAGCATGATGTGCTGTATAATGCCCCAGTTTAGTCACCGTTTGGAAAAACAATGAAAAAACATTCCAAGAAACTGTAGGAAGCCTTTCATCTTGTTCCCTTTCCTACTTTCGAGCCCATAAACAGATGACTGATGTCCAGATGTGTACGGCTTTTACTTTGCTGATCTTATATTTAGTTATGGAAAAGGCTGTCTGGTCAGTCAAACACCTGCTGCTTTGGTTGGCGTTGTTCAGTGTCTGGGTCTCTCAAGAAATTTTGAGAACACATTCATATGAAATTAGTTTTCTGCAAAATCGTATAATTTATTTAGAGGTTTCAGATTGAAACTAATAATGTCAGCTTTATTCAGAGGTTAACAGGTAGCAGTTAGTCTAATCAACGTTGAAAGTTGGCATATTAGTCTCTGGTTTACTCTCTTCTGATGAGAGACCATAATCTTTGAAGTTCTTGTCATTTTATCAGTCTGAGCAGAGTAACATGTGGTCTTTGCCTGTGAGCTGGCTGACTGACTGACCGACAGACTGACTGACTCCTTCACCAAGCAGCTGTGGTTTATCACAGGAAGTTAAGGTTTCAGATTCGAGGAATTGACAGATTTTCCTGACTTACATGGAATTCTGTTGTCATCAAACCCAATGCTTTTTCCCCCCATTTCTCTGTGTGATTATTGGATGAGGTTTTGATTAATTATACATATTTAACTCCAGAGCTTGTAACTGAGGCTGTTTTGGAGTTTTTCAGAAGGCTTGTTATGATGTAGAAATAACCAAATTTTAAGGACTGTTCCCTCAAGGTCTTTAAAGGAGGAGTTCAAAGCTGTTTAATTTGGACAGAAGACAAATTTTACACTGTAGTAAGCCCCTACTTGACTATTGTTGCAACTGCTTTGTGTTTTCTTGCTATACAATTGAATAATTTTATGTAACATAACAGTTTTCTTGTTTTTAGGTCACGCCAGCTTGTGTTGTTAAAAAAAAAAGACACTTTCTTGTAACATAATGCATTATTCGATGATTGTAATGTACATTGGTTAAAGTTGATAGAAACCTTTGTATTTTTGTGTATTAAAAATTGTTTTTAATGGAAAAAGCTGTTGCATGGTGCCTCCCAAGATTACCGGTAAAATTGCAGATACATTACAGATAAAAGGAGATGATGTGAGTGGTTTGCAAAAATGTAACACAAATGTGTTGACAAGAAAAGATAAGACACACAGAATCTAAACAGAATCTAAAATCAGCCAAAACAATAAAATAAGAGTGATTTTGTGAAGAAGTAGATAAAAAATAACAATACAAGAAATAAATCTTTGTGGGACTTGTGGACTAACAAAAAAATTGGAGGAAAAAAAGCTGTTTTGACTTCATTTGAATGACTGTTCGCACTGTATTAAGTAAGATGCCTCTTGACCAAACCTGCAATGAGCAATGTGTGTTTTATGTGAGACCTTTGTGTTTGTATGTGTGCAGGTACAATGTTTATATGGCAGGGTGCAGATATCTCTTTGTTGTTTGTTGAATATGGGCACCTCCTGTAAAATATGCAGAGGCATTATTTAATTTATCAGAAAATTCCTTTCATAATGTCCTCTACAGTGTACAGGAATATAACATTTCTCAGTGCACAGGCTTGGGAAAGCACCTTATATATGAACAGAAACCTGACCTGAGTGTCACAGTATGTTTAGGTGGGTGAAAGCAGGGAACTCACTGACATTACCTCTAACCACTAAGTTTGCCATGAAAGCATCTCAAACCCAACTAGAAAGTAGACCGACACCCACTGTCTCTTTAAAGCAGCTAAAATAGGTCTTTTCTTACAGTCAAGAGGGTGCTGCTTCCGTTAAATTAACTACTGGAACTTATGTTTAATATTATCATCTTTATCACATAATTAGTTCAAGGAGAACAACATTTGACCTTTCTGTCTGACCTGTCAGTCAAAAATCCAAAGTTAACCACATTAACGTGAAATTTAACAGAAAAAACAACATAATTTCACATTTTGCAAGCTGGAATCACTAAATATGTGGCATTTTTGCTTGTTTAATGACTGAAACATCTACTTCAGTATTGTTATAGATCAATTTCCTTTTGGTAAAAACTGTGAAATAAATGGTAGCCAAAGGTGCATTTTTACTTCAGTCATTCCCAAGCACACCTCAGTAAAGCAAATGTTTGCTTCCAGGCAGACACGATCTGAACCTTCCAGGTGAACTATGTCTTTTATCACTCCTTACAACATACTGTTGTATTATGAAATAGTATGTAGTATTAACTATAGGCCTTCCTTCTTGCAGTGTGCCCATGCATGTTTAGATAGTTGTCACTGCATTACTCTGATATTGAAAACACCTTTCAGTCCTTTAATTATAAGGTGTGTCGGTGGATTTATAGAGGTTGGCATCCAAGTGTAAATCTAGAAATTTATATATCTTACTGGCGTGTTCGGATTTGACTGAGTGACAGTATGGAAATGCAGCAGTTGGGTGCAGTTAGGTACCTTAATTGCCCCCATGAGCTAAATGTAACTGCTACTGCTCCTGTTGAAAACGACAGTGTTGGTGAGTGTTGAGATCCATGCACCTGTCCCTTTCTCCTCACGCAATTTCTTTATCTCACCCACTGTTCTTCCCCTTCAACTCTTGCTCACACCCCTGGGGAAACACGCCTTATAGTTTGAAAGACCTCTGCTCTAGATTATATCACAGGTGGCGTCCTGCTGTGCAAGTTGAATGTCAGACAGTAATCCATTAAAGTCCTGCTCTGCCCATTTTTATTGACAGCAGACGTTACAGTGCTCTTTGAAAATGTTCTATCTCTTTGATTGCAGACTTGGATTTAGCACTCTGACTCTTATCTGACCAAGACTGTTATGTAAAACTAAGCACCTATCTGTAAAGTGTGGTCATGGGCCAAGACATGACAGTGATGCAATAAATATGTGGTGGTTTTTATGTACACAAAAACCCCCAAAAAACTTAAAGCTGCTATCATCTCATCTACCATCTATTTGTGGTAAACGGAAAGAGCCGTTTGTCGCAAGGGATGCAAGGATGAAAAGACTGCAGAGGTGGTAGAGGCGAAGAGAGACTTTCTGTTTTTGGAAAATTGTTGCTGTAAGCTTTTGAAGGAAACCTGCTTCTCTGCTGCTCAATGTGGAACAGCTGGGGAGCTCGAAGCCTCTCGCTCAAAATTCGCTCTTAGGAAACATGAAAGGTGCGAAACCCATGAAAGCCTCAGAGTGTATGAGGATGTTGTGAGATGACCTTCTTGATGAAGGGCTTTGACAAAGATCACAGCAGCCACAAGTAAGAAAATGAGCTATTTTTTTTCCCCCTTGGATCCATGCACACCCAACACACCAAGTGTCTTCCACTCTGAGCCTGATAAGCCTAGTTTAGTCAAGCCGCAGGAATGTCAGCAGCTCTTTGAGAGTCCTAAAATGCAGAAAAAGGGAATCCATAATTTGAAGGTTTCTGACTGCAGCCAGGCGATTTACAGACAAGTGAGTAATCTGTTAAGATTTATACACAAGACTACAAAGAAAAGAAAAGATACTATTAAATAGTATGAAAAGAAATTGTAGCTCAACTGATGAAGAATTATCATATAACATTTTAATTTCACCCAAGTCCAGTTTGTTGTCTTTTAACAGAGCATCTGGTGTGCTTCATACAGCTCCACATGTGAGCCAGAAACTCCTATCCTCTCTGAGTCTATGCCAGGCGTCTGTTATTATTTATTGATCTGATGCCCCACTTCACCAGGAGGGTATCATTACCACTTTCCAGTAATGAAGATAGTTTGCTGTGCAGGAGGTCCTGGTCTCCTTTTTTGTTCAAGCAAACATTCGTGCCAATCCATGAGTTGGTGTCTTATGTGGACACACTGACCTAAAATTAATTAATTTGTTAGTTAATTGATAAAGAATAATTTCAGCAACTTTTTTGTTAAAATACTGGTTAAAGTCATTTTTCAAGAAAGAACACTGAATATTCATAACTTCTTGAATATGATATTTGCTTTTTTATTTTTCTTTTTTGATGGTAAACTGGATGTCTTTTAGTTTGACTGTTGCTTGGACAGAACAAAATACTGGAACGTGCCATCTTTGGCTTTGGGAAATTGGAATTGAGCTTTTTTTCTTTTAAAATAAAAATCAATAGATGAATCAGTACATGAATCAGTTTTAGATATAATAGATATTTGCAGCCATACTGTTAACATGTACCTCTTTTTCTTCATGTTTAAGGGTCCTATAATATATATTATTGTTATGAGGGTGTCAGATGTGGGAAATGTTGTCATATGAGCCAATAACTTAAGCCTAATGGCCTTTCTGCCGGTGGCTCTTGGCTGGCTCTGTGTCTGGACCCACATTCTACCTTGGCTTAGCAGATTAGTTAACGGCGTACTGTAGTTTTCTGTTTGAATCCCTCGTTGTCCGTTGACCTGTTAGACAATCTTTTGACCCATTTTTAGTTCCTGACCTACTAGCCAGGAAACAGTACCTCTGGCAAGGTTGTTTGTTTCCACAAAGCCATGCCTTGTGATCCTGAAAGTGTGTCACTCTTTGACTTTTTATACCACCTGGCCTTAACATCGCCCACATTTAACGAAATATAAAAGCCCCGTGCAAAACTCAAATCCTGATGAAAACTCTTCTTAACTATGGATGTGACGTGGTCGATTGTGCACAGTTTTATGTTGCCCTTTGGCAAACATTTATGTTAAATAGGACAGTTTAATACATTGCACTGACGCTTAGCTGGTGATGCATATAAAAGGGGAAGTGCAGCTAATATCCTGTTAACATGAACACATGTGTGCGTGCACATTTGTTTATCATGTGTTGTGCACTGTTGGCAGTCTGTGGGAATGGCAGGTGTCTTTGTGCTTCCTTGTAGTTTAGGTTTATGAGGGATTTTGTAGGTGTGAGGTTGCTGTTCCTGCTGTCAGCAGCATGCTGTTACAATCCCTGACCCCGGCCAACAAAGTCAGTCTCTCTGAGCTCCAGATCTATTGTTGTAGGACTGTGTGTCTCGGTAGCTAAGCAGCAGTTGGCCAGCAGCCACAGTGAGCTTTGTGTCATACAGAGTTGCAGAGTCAGAGCACTTAGTCAGACACACATACATACACCCAAAGATAAAACAAGGGATTTTCTCATCATTTTTAACGATCAATAATTTATTAGAAAAGAAAAAACTGCATGTCTTTTCAAGATGAACAACCTGTATTCAGCGAATGGCATGAGTCGTTTCACAGCATATCCAAATGAATTAAGTGGAGAAATCAAAGGTTGAACTCAAGAAATAAAAGCTGTCACTCCAAATGTTTCCAAATGCCACTTGGTCATTATTGTTAACATAAAATGTCCATTAGTGGAGCTGTAAATATTAAACCAGACATTGCTGGTTCAGTGGAAATCCCATTCTATGATGTTGAAGTGTAATGTTGAGCATTTCCATGCACCACCACAAACTTTTCCCCATACTTTTGGCTGCTTTGTGTAAACGATGCTGCATGAAAAATGGTTGAGCATGAACATTATTTCCAGGGAAACTGGTCTTGGTGAGTTGATGTTCTTGAGCTTCACAGGAAAGTGCATGAAAGAAGAGTGGATGTTGGCTGTGGAGAGGCAGCTGCTGGCTGTTGATAACAGCAGAGTTGAGACAGAAAGACATTTCAGCACTTTAGACATGTGTTCAATAACAGGACCCACCACACTCAGACATCCTTCTCTTTTGGTCCTAAATGTCTGAATCCATAGGTAAAAATCAATGCCTGACAAGTCAGCCAACAGCTCCCTCGGCACTGCTTACTGTGTGTTAGTGTGTGTAGAGAGGATTTTACATGCACACACGCTCTTGCATAGTGTTTTAGCATGCACAGCATGTGTGTGAGTATGTGGGATTAACCCCCTCTGCCTCTGTGGCAGGTGGAGCTCAGGCCTACATCCAGGTTTGCAGTTCAGACACACCCTTCTTCACCTCCCCCCTTCATCCTGCAAACTCCTTCAGCTCCTCCATTTTGCTTCTTATTTGCTTCCATCCAGGATAAAACATTTTTCCTGTGCCTCAGCCTCACACCCCTCTGTCAGAAAAAGCTAAAAAGATTTCTAGCTTTTACATGTTTAATCATAATGGGATATCTGTCTGTGCCACCATTGTTTCACCTCCACCATCTTTCCTCCCTCTCTCTGTGCACATCAAAGGTGTAGTTCACAGGTATACTGATGTTGCTGCATGATACACTAAATGTAGATCTACTGTTAACACAGTGTTAACACTTAAGGAGTGTGATATTCGTTTGTGATTTATATTTCAAAGTGCGTCTTCCTTAAGTGTGAGGCTGTGAAACAGTTTATAGGATGGATGAGCATGTAGGTTTTCAATTGGCAGACACAGCGTTCTACAGTTTTAAACTGGCCAGTCAAATCTAAATAAGCTCTGTGAATATGTGACCTTTCACCAATAATCAGAAATAATCTGCACAGAGATCAGTTGCTTTAAAGCCTTCTGTGCCATTGTGAGCTTTTCCTTCCATCAGATAAGTTGTAAGTAAACACTTTGAAGCTGCACGAGACCGAAGCTGAAAACTCCACCATCGACCCCAATTCATCGAAACTTGCCAAGCAGTAAGCTGAGCTGAGATAGTGTAAACACCCTGCAACTTCCTGTTTCTGAGTGGGAACTTTTATATGCATGCACATAAAGCGTCATGCAAAGAGGTGCTTTCCTTACAGGACCATACTGAGTGTGGGCTGGAAGTGTGATTTACAGACTGTTCAGTGACTTTGGCACCAAGTGTTAAAGGAATGGAGGCAACACATTGTACCAGCATCATGCAATACTGTGATTATTTCTGCAGTGTTATAGTGTGCATGCTGTGTCATGTAGGTAAAGCATTGAAACAGCAGTTACAGTTGTTATAGTTTGATATTTTGGGAAATATTTTTATCCATATTTGTGAATTATTTTCAAAGGAGCCTATGAACAAACAGAACTTCTCTCTGTGAAATTCACAGAGGTGGATTACTATATATTAGATTACTCCTAATGATGTTGATGCTACTTTTTATGAACTACATCAACCATTCATCCCACAGGTCCACTTCTTATTAAAGCACACTGTATACTTTCCATTTCGCCTGACAAATGCTCATACAAACATTGTCTCAGTCCATACTGAAAGATGCTTCTCTATGACATTAAGAAATATTGTGAAATATTTTCTTGGAAAGCCTTTTTATTAACTCCTCCCACTCAGTCTGATGGGACTGTATTAGCTTACCTGCTCTTTAATGTTGAGGAGCAAAGCCCACCAGCCCCACTCATCATCAAAACACTTAACTTCCTATGCTTTATTCATGTGTGGTTTATCATTCTATACCAGCAAGCCACTCTGGGAATTCAAGGAGAAAGATTCAGCTTTATATAAGGAAGATTGCCTGGAAGAGAAATGATGAAGCTGCTGTTGTATTCTGCTGTTCTTTTGAAAAGAAGCTTGGCATATTTACATTCTGCTCATGTCAAGTGAGTAAGAGATAAATGAGGACATGCAAGAAAGGTCAATGAGTTTAGCTCATACTGTTGAGGGTGCACAAGATCTGTATTTGCTTCACCTAACAGGAAGTCCATTCTCTCTTTTTTTCTCATGCCTTCTTTTCTCACACTACCTTCTTTCGCTCCTCCTCGCTGTGATTTCCTGTGTATTAAGAAAGCTGTGTGCGTGTTTGAGTAATACTTTAAAGTCAGCATTTACAGGCACTTCACTCAGCAAGAATAAGTCACATGTTCTTCCACGTTTAGCCATTTTCTTGGTTTTTAATTTTAAATCTTTAAGGTTGAAGTTTGAAAAACTCAATTTTGCATTTGTACTCACTTGCAGTTTAAAGCATTGTTTAGTTGCCATTGTCTAGTGCTATTTGAAAAGCACTTAGCTTCGGCGCTGTGGTCCTTGTCACTGCAAACTCTTCTGTTGACCTCAGAAATAAGTAGACAGACATGTGGCTCCAGATCTTTCTTACCTGTCAAACAGTCAAACTCAAACAGTCCTGCATTGAAAAAAAAAAATTGGTCTGATGGGTCTTTCTTGAGTAACGGATAAACAAAGTTGAAGGCTTGTCAGATGCTAAAACTCGGCACAGAGGATTAAAATACTGTGGTAATACAACAGAGCTCTATTTACATACCGCTCCGGCTATAAGCAGTTGAGGTGCTGTGTAAATTGTGATTAAAACAGAATGTGCAAACGGTTTTACAACGTGTTCCTGAGCTCATGTAGTAATGTCCTTTATGCAATTCTGTGTTTGACAAAGTGGCAAACATCACCCCACCCCTTCTTTGTGAACTTTTTTGAAATCACTGGTATGCAAAAAACTAAACATCAACTGAATAAACTAACTAACCAAAATTTCATTACAGAAGTTGCACTTGAATCCTGCTTCTTCTTGGGTAACTTGAGTAGCCACACTAATCTCTGTGTTAATCCTTTCTCTGTCACCAGGCAGGGCAGGACAAGTGGCACTGCCAGAGACGGACACATGAAGCATGAGAGGGTGGAGCTGAGGCTCAGCTGACCCTTCCCCTTCCTTCTCCTCCTTTCCCTGTGCTCCATTTGATCAGCACCTCCTCCCTCCCTTCCCCTTCTTTCCCCTTCCTGTCTCCCTCGCCCTGTTGGATTTCACCTCACCTCCTCCTCCCAGCCTCAATCAGCCGAGCCCAATGTATTCCCCGGAGCAAGAAAACATCTCCACCACCTCCTCCACCAAAGTGCCAGTGAAGTATGGAGAGCTCATTGTGCTGGGGTAAGCAACAAACGAGAGATCAACACTACATACAAGAACACACATCTGTGAATGTATCTTTTTTTTATTTTTATTTTTTTGTCACTTTTATCAAGAGTGACATGCATCCGTCAATTATGATCTAAATGGTCAAAAGAAGAATTTAGTTGAAGGTATTTTTTGTCAAGATAAAAATAAACTTGTTCTTTTTTTGTAATTTTAATTATTTGAATCAGTTCTAAAAAAAAAACATCATAAGACTGTGATTTTATATATATTCCAGCATTTTTTTAATATGTATATATATAAAAAGGGTCACTTATACTGATGAATCTGGAAAGATTTATCTCTTGAATCTGCAGCTTCACTCAGTTTTATGGGGGTGTGAGGTGAGGCTGTTTTGGTTCACTCTCACCACTCTTGTATTCTTGTTTTCAGTCACAGCAGGCAGCTGTTTCTAGTAAAAAAGATCTAAAATCCCCTGTGCTACCTGCTCAGCAGCAAACAGCAAACAGACACAGCAAGCCACTAGCTGGTGAACATAGAGGAGTCTTTAGCAGCTAAAGAGCCAGATATTTTCTCAGGAGTTGGTAGAGACCAAAAAAGGAAAGAAAAAGGAGCAAATATTGGACTTACATTCATTAGGTGGCCAGAAACACGAATACAAATAAATCTTAGTGTTGATTAAAGGCACAGGAGCTGCTGGAAGAGCAAACAAGTAACTATTTGCCAGAAAGTTTGTCATAATCAAACAAAACAAACAGTTTTTGACATCTTAATTTCCCTGCTTAAATCAAAAGTCACACACTTAAAACGTGATACTCGTTCCTGTTTTCAGTTTCAGGGTTAATATGCAAAGAAGCATAGCAACGAAACATTAAATGCAAACATAGTTTTATCTATATAAAAAAACTTAACATGGCTGCTTTTAGGCTCCAGGATACTAACAGTTAAACCTAAATTAGTGTAATAAATACTTTGTCTGAGCAGGCGTAATTTGCACGTAATTTTATGTACATTTGATGTGGCTCTGCGTTGTTATTTTGTAAACATTATATGTCACTGGTGGGATTTTATAATTAAATTTATCATAACTTAAAGAATTCTGATTGAAATAGGTGTGACAAAGAGATGAAGAGTGTTTTAAGAAACACACTGTCAGGATTTAGAGACACTTTGATTGGTTATTTAAGAAAACCATCATGAATAAATGTGATGTTTTTGTCCACTTGCACAGTCGTCCACTGAGGGTCAAGCAGATAGGGTGTTTGGCCAGAGTTAGAATTAAGTATTTTTGGAACATAAGATAAACAACATTACTTCCTGATTTATCACACGATGAGATCAATTTTGGCGAGTCGCAGCTCCGGATACTTGTCATAAACACCTTGTCTGTCTGTCCCTCCAGAGATTCGTTTTGACTCAAGTCCACATTCTCAGCTGTAGGAAAAAACCCTCCACCCCACCCTGCATCTTCAGCATAGAAGACATATAACCACACACACTTTCTCCAATAACAACTGACAGGGAAGGACTTCCTTTATCTATCTGTCTCCTGTTTATTCCCTAAAGGGCTATTCCACTCCACTCCCCATCCCATCCCACTCCACAGAAGAATGCAGATGTCGGAAAGATGCCTAACGCACACGAACAGCACAGACACACAGGCATATATACACAGTCTTCATGTCTCACTCAGACACACACAGTTGGCCTCACAGCTGACTCACAGTTTGTTGTTCTGGGTTGTGCCGGAGCGAGCATTGTCAGGGAGATGACCGTGGAAATTTTTCCCTGGTGGAAAAACGCAGTGAGCAGTAAATGCAGTTCCATGCCTTTACAAGGGAGAACCCCAGTTTTCCGCTTTGCTCTTCTTTTTCCACTCCTAGTTTTTGATTCTAGGTCAGGCCATCCTTTTTAAAGGGCCAATAAGGGCACTTTTTGCTGGAGGGCATTAATAGAGACATGCTGTGCTGCAAGTGAGGCTGATCCAAGTGCAGTGAACACTTTGATTTGCATTACAGTAGGTTGAGTGTCACCCTGACAGTACCATGCTCTGTTCTTGGGTCCTCTCCAGGGATGTAAATTCATCACTATGACACCTGTTTACCCTCGGTAACCTCTGAATGATGCAATATAAAGGCCACAAAAGGCCACTGCAACATATGAAGCTTGATACTCACTTCACTTCCTGATATAGAAATGTATGGACAAACAGCTGTGGGATAAGACTTGAAAGTGTACCAGCAACACTAGAAATCACATAAGAAGAATAAGAGGAGGCAAATCAATGCAAATACTGTTGGAGTAGCACATCAACATGTAGCACAGTGTCTTGTCTGACCTCCCTGCTAACCCCAGTCCAGCATGACCATGTTTGAAGCTCAGGGATGCTAATGGCTAATCCTGAGGAATGCTGCAGGGTCTCTGGGGACAGTCTGTTTACAGGCATGCTGGACTTCCATGTGGCTTTTTAAACAACTGTCCCGTCACTGGATGCATTGCAGACCCTCCAAATCCATCTTGTCTTCACACGCCTGTTACAACATAATAATTTTTTTGTGTAGATGCATATTAAGGTGTTTTTCATATGTGTGGGTTTAATTTCATTATATGCCATGAACTTCAAGTGCTGCACAATGCAGCTGTTTTGCATTTTGAGACTATTATTTATTAAGACAGAACTGTATAAGTTAAGTCTGGCAGCAACACATTTTTTACATCTGTTTTGCTATATATGTACTTTTTATCTTCTTTGATATTTGGAACTATATATTAAACAAAAAATAAACTAACTTTGATGTATTTGTCAGCCTCTTCCTTAGTGTAATGACCTTGTAATGTTAACACACGTAAACAGAGACGCAGAGAGCGACTGAGCCATAGGCAGTAATTACCCACAATCTGTCTTCATAGTTTTATAGGTTTATGGTGTAAATGGTAGCTTGTTGCTGCATGCTGAGCCTTAGTTTACTGGTGTTTAGAGGGAACACACACATAAACACACACACACATACACACACACACACACACTTGGATTTGTTGTTTATTGTGGGAATTGAAGAATGCATAATGTGTCTGCACGCAGGCTAATGTGTTCCTAACATTTTCCTTTACCTCCTGCGTTACTGCATAAACAGCCTTTATTTAAACACACACATTAACACACACTAACTTGTTGCTAACCTTTGCTCTTCCCTCATTGTTTGGAGAGTATTTGGATACATGTCGGTACACTCGCACGTTATTGCTACCCATGGGAACCTGGGTTTGAACTGCCAGCAATACTTTGAGCTTTCTCCAGCAGACTGCCCTGCCCTCTCTCCGGATACGGGCTAAACTTCACCATGGTTACGCTCCTGCCATGGTTACTCTTCCCAAACGTTGCTGTGGCTCTGTTCTCTCACCATGGTTACTCATAAACCCTCCCAGCGTTGTTTGATCCCAGCAGATCTGCTCTCTCTGAGAAAAACTTCGCTGCAGGCTGGGCGTCCTTGCAACCTGTCTGTACCGTCTTTACTGGACTAAGTTCAATGGGTGGTTTTATTCCAAGAGTCTGATTGGTTAGAGACACATTCCAGCTGTGCCGAGGTCCTGCACTGCTTGGCTAGTTCTGCTGCAGTCACATCATTTTCTCTGTTCACATTCATTTTTATACATGAAAGAAAACTTTTCAGACATTACACATGCGTCTGCTGCACTGAGTTAAAACAATGAGCCTTTGATTGCTGCTTTCTTGACACTGTCCCTGTTTTATCCAGTGTTTTTTTAATTCAGTCACCGGATTTCAGTTTTTGTGGAGCATTTTCTGAAAAGTTCAGAAATCTAAAAGCTGTCTTTGAAAAAGTTTGGGTAATTATAACTGCTCTGAACGTTCAGGAAAAATCAGGAAATATTTTCTCATTTTATTCTTTTATAAACATTTTCTTGCTGACTTAGCCAGGGACAACGTGTTTAATATCATGTTTATTGATATTTAGACACTTTAAAGAACATCTTTAACCAAGATGATTAAAACAAATAGCAGATAAATTACAAGCATAAGCTGAAAACTGCTAAACTCAGCAAGCAAAAGCTGTTGAAAACAGTCTGATCTCTCATCATGTCTGTGCTGTGTTTTTATCACATTGCATTTATTGCAGTGGAATATAGCTGCAATGAGCCAGCAAAGCCAGAGGAGTCCATACTTTAAATGGCTTCTGGAAGTAGTAACAATTTTTAAGTGGTGAGTTGGTTTTATGCATATGGTGATGTTTATAAAGCTATGGTTCCGTTTTTAATGGCTTATTTAAAATGTGCATGCAAATAGTAAAACCTTGCAGGATGTCGACTGCAACCAATTATAAACATACATTTATACCTGGAAAGCCCAAGTACAGCCACAGTGAGTGAATCATTGGGTGCAAATGTGCATTTCACTTCTTCATCCAGGTTTTTTTTTGTCTTTCTTACACCAGTCCACTCAACTTGCTTTTGTTATTGGCTCAGTATTGTTGTTTATAATGCTGGCAGTGAGAACTTTCTGCTTAGATGAAGGAGATATAAGGGATAAACCTCGTTTCTTCCCTGTTACTCTGGTATCCAAGCATCATAGTGGATCAGTTTGAATCAGTTCTCAAAAAAACACAGGCATACTGTTGATACACTGAAATGTGGATGGAGATGATGAATGTTTTCTTACTTGAGGATATTGAGCAAACACATGCGCGCTCACTCACAGAGACACAACTGCACAGTCACAGTGTTATCGGGAGGCACAGAGACTCCATTCTTTAGCAGGGAACGCCTCTGTTTATTCTCCCTTCCTCAGCCATGTATCAGGATAAATGAGTCTCTTTGTGTTTATTTTCTTCGCCTTTCTGGGGGAAGTGTTTGCAAGGCTTTTTTGTTTATGGGACATGATGTGCCTTTGTATAAAAGCATGTATAAAAAGTATAGGCTGCTATTTGTGTATTTAAGTTAATGTGTGTTTGTGTGTGTGTGTGAATGCGGTCTTGGGGGCACAGAGGGAGTGCACCAAAAAGCCTCAAGCTTTTTCCACAATGACTGTTTTTCCAATGTATTACAAAGCTGCTCAGATTATAATGTCCTATTGTTTTCTGTTTTCTGTATGTATGTGCATGTTTTTGTTTGTGTGTGTGTGTGTGCATGCGCGTGTGCAGGTACAATGGCTCTCTGCCCAATGGGGACCGAGGTCGACGTAAAAGCCGCTTTGCACTTTGCAAGAGACCGAAGGCAAATGGGGTGAAGCCCAGCACAGTCCACGTCGCCTGCTCTCCACAGGCAGCCAAGGTGAGGCACACACACACACACACACACACACACAGTCACACAGTCAAATGGAAAGACAATGCAATATTATTTAGTCATCACAGCTCACACATTTGCCGAAACCTCACACATTAACAGTTTCGGTCCTTTACTTCTTGGCATGGTGATTTATGTTCTGAATGAGTTTCATGGCTCCTGTGTTTAAAGAAAATATGGCAAATGAATGATATAGAAAATAGAAACGTTTCAGATGGAAACTGTGTTCTTCTCTCATTCTCTTAAATAAGGATGTCTCTTTAGATGTAAGATTTTGCTTGTCTGGCAACATTAAATAAAACACTCCCAGTTCAATGGAATCAATCTGCACTCCCCCGCCAAAGGCATTCTTAAAATTCTGTTTGCCTTTTGCTCTGTGATATTAACATACCACGCACTCTCTCTCACACACACACAAACACACACACACACACCTCATCAACATAAAAAAGACAGAGTTCAGCACAGCTTCCCTAAGTTAGCAGAAAAGGGAAAACAAGCAGGTAAAAGGCTCTGTCGAGACTTAAAAGGGATTTGAACAATGGTTTTTACACAAGGTTCAACAGGAACACACTGAAGGTTTATTAGAGAACCAAATTATAAACAGTTCAGTGGAGAATAACTGAGCATTTTCCAGCAAAGTCTTGGAAGGCACATCCGTATGTTTCCATTGTCATTTATAGGACGCCCAGAAATCCATCAAAATCTTTTAAGTGACTGGGGGGATTTTAAGGCGTGTGTGTGTGTGAGGACCTTTGCTTTTTTGGCTTTAACATCTGCACTTCATGGATCCTCTGCAGACACACACACAGGCCAGGCTTTTAGCTGCAGTTCTTTAAGAGTCTCGAGGAGCAGTTGTCCTCTCGTGTCCTCTGGGTGGTCCTGACTGACTGAATAGATGTTGAGGCTCTGTAAAATCCAGCTAGTGATTACATAAGTGAACTCCTCACCCGCTGCACCCTTCCTATGTCTATCTATTGTTCCCTGCAAGGATCAGTGAGCAGATGTCAAAGGTGTTTTTGTTCATAAAGCTTATTCGGGTTCAGTCCTCTTGCGTAGTTACAGCATTTTATGTTTGAGAGGTTTTATGGAGAGCATCTCAAGTTCTTTTCTTTTGTGTCTCTCTGAATTTATCCTTTCTTCCCTCTGTTCCATCAGGCCATAAGCAACAGAGACCAGCACAGCATCTCTTACACTCTGTCTCGAGTCCAGACAGTGGTGGTGGAGTACACCCATGACAGCAATACAGACATGTTCCAGGTAACACCAGGACTGGGGTTTTATAACCAGCCCTTAGTTTTTCCACCGCATCCCTCCAAGTGGAATAATCTTGTAATCAGCACACTCGGTCTGATCAGATGTCTTGTGGTGTGAAGCAGCACAACAACTAAAGGGTTTTTTTTAAAGCCTTGTAGTCTGCATGCGGCTTTATGGACACAGTCAGCATTTGGAGCAACAGCAGGAGACGTCACTTACAACTCAGGGAGGCAATTAGGATACTTTCGAACCTTTAGTTCCTGTTGTGCAGTTTGTGTCAAAATTCTTGCAGGCTTGTAGTGGGAGCCAAAAACTGCAGACTGACTGTTTTCGTTTCAGCTTCTGCCTTTGTTACAGGCTTTGAAATCTGTCCATATCAATTAAAAAACGTCCAAAGCTAATCATTCTTATCGACATTTAACTGATCTCAATCCACTATCAGGATCGTTTTTTTGCCTAGCTCTTTGGTCCACATAACTCATCATTATTATAAATTTTAAATGGATTTTATGATTTTACTCATATTCTGCACTCATTATTATCAATGTTTCTTTTTTTGTTGTTGTTATTTTGTTTTTCAGGCTAGTTTCTCAGTGAGAATTAAACATTTTATTATCTCATAGCTAGAAAGTTATGATTGACCTATGAATCTAAATTCTATATCTTTGACTCGATTGCTATTTTTATCTTGTCTTAAACTTGTTTGAACACATTTCCATCTCTGTTCGCCAGATCGGTCGGTCAACAGAGAGTCCCATAGACTTTGTAGTGACGGACACGGTGGCGGGCAGCCAGAGTAACGCAGATACTCAGTCGGTCCAGAGCACCATCTCCCGCTTCGCCTGCCGCATCAAGTGCCAGCGCACGCCGCCTTACACTGCACGCATCTACGCCGCAGGCTTCGACTCTTCCAAGAACATCTTCCTCGGGGTGAGCTGTGTTTCATGTGGTGCTTCAAACACATGTAGGGGAGTGTGAGAGAGTTAAAGGCAGAAAGATGAAAGAAAAAACAAAGAACCACGAGAACTGAGATGGAAAAATAAGAGAGGAAAGAAGAGCCTATTGGCTTGTGTTGTGGTAATATGAAAGATAAAACTTTCCGTGCTTTGCCAGTGATGTTTTGCTTCCACTTCTAGTTTTTTTTTTCATTTTAAGTCAGAAGCAAACATCATCCTTCTTAATGTGTCACTGTAATGACAGCAGAAGGACAACAGCTCGTGTTCTGCCAAGGTGGACTTTAGCTGCTGGAAAAGGAAAAGGCTCTTAATCACTTGCTGTGCCTGCAGCGTGTCATACAGACATTTTAAAATGAAGAGTGAACTTTCCAGTATTCCCTCTGTTTTACAGATGTTCACATGTTTGTGTTGGGACTTGCCCAAGTCTCAACATAAATAACAATTATACATTTGATAGTCTAGCTCCTGAACGACTGACAACTGAGTGACTCATACATAATATTGCTATAACAGATGCTTTACTCATAACGTCTTTGTTTTCCTCAGGAAAAGGCTGCTAAGTGGAAGACATCCGATGGTCAAATGGACGGTCTGACCACCAACGGTGTCCTGGTGATGCATCCTCGTAATGGCTTCAGCCAAGACTCCAAACCGGGTGTCTGGAGGGAGATCTCAGTCTGCGGCAACGTCTTCACCCTGCGGGAGACACGCTCAGCACAGCAGCGAGGAAAGATGGTGAGAAAAGATACCAAACTGTGGCCTTACGTTCACTTAACATGGTGCTTTCAATGTGCTCAGAGTGTTCAAAACAGATTTAACCTCTGGAGAGGTTTGTCTTCCACAGTCAGAGTGTGTTCACGCAATATTTTGAGATTAGCCTTAATCAAACAGTGCTGGATCGTAAGCTTTATAAATGTGAGAATGGTTCATCTTTTTAAGAAGACCACATAATGACGACGACCAGCGTTGTTGCTCCACAGCTAGAAGGTCCTTTCACTGGCGTGAAGCTGGAGTCGGTCCCTCACTTCGACTCGCACTCTCTCCCTCTCACGTACCGACCCTGTCACACAGGAGGAGGTCAGTCAGAGCTTAACATCAGCAGGAGGTTATTGGGATGCCGTCTCCATGGCAACAGGTGTGGCTGTCAGGGCTGCGTGTAACAGGACCTTGTAAGGTGATCCTCCAGCTGACGTCAGAGCCTCTCAGCCAATCATAACACTCCCCCCTGCCTCATCAACGTGGCCACCTGTGGCATGTGTCTGATTAGATTTCTTCTGTCAGTATTTGTCTCTTCTCCTCTCTTTGTCTCATACCCATCATCAGCCACTCGCACACAGTCAGCATCTCCACAGTCTCTTTATCTGGTGTCCCACACGTTTTTTAAGTCTCTCCAGCACAGCACAAATTAACAGCTCTCTTATCTCCACCTGCCCTTTACGATCCACGGGGTTAACTAAATGCGCATTACCCACCACTCCGGAAACCACTCATTATTTCAGAGCTGATTGACAATTTAGATAGGGACTATGGGAAAGCACCTATAATCTTTATATACATGGTGAAGTTTAATTGTCGTGCTGACTGCACACTTGAGTGGAAACCACTCAGTTGAGTCTGATGTCATTCTAACTGATGCTATCAGACATTTTAAAGGTTTATTGTATTGCATTGATACTAATATGCACCCGTAAAAAGACAAACTAGAATCAAATTGGAACTTGCTAAAAGGTATTTTGTAGATGTGATTTGGACCTCAACCTAAAATTGCATTTGTTTTGTCTGGTAAAGCATACAATCGCCATGTTTGCATAAAACAAGAACAACGAGAACGTCCATGTTCTGCCATAAATAGTCTGTAGACCACACATCCCACATAACAGCCACAAACTTTTAGCAACATCCAACACTAGCTTTTCTGCTAATATCCTCTTCCTCCTCTAACTCTCTAACTCACAGACATAAACAAGCATCCTGTCCTCCACCTCAGTTTTTTGATCGAACAACCAAACAAACAAACATTCACCGGGAAAATGTGCACAGCTAATGTGATGTTTTGTGGCTTGGAAGCCAATTAGCTGCTCAGCTGCATCACATTAAGAGCATGAAAATGTACCAGCAAATTGTAGTTGGGTCCGGTGAGATGCTGATGTGGTGCTCACTCTTCAATACCACTAACAACAGGCTCTCTGCCCACAACGTGTAAGCTGCAACACAAGTTTCTTTGTTTGTCCTTCCCTGCTGGAGCTCAGCCTGCCAGCTGCTGCCGATCGAACACAGACACCAACTTGTCCCTCAAGCTGCTGAGACTAAAAGGAGCATCTCCTCTTTCTTTTATTCAACATTTTTTGAAAGGCTGAATAATAATTTTGATTGAACTTAAACGATACACAGTTATTTTAGGCAAACCTCTTTCAGCTTTGTAATCGGGTGCATCGCTCTCCCCTCGCCGCCTTGGCAGAGCACATGCACTGTGAATGGGATAACAGCCCTGCGTTTGTGAAGGTTAACAGCTGAAGGACTTTCTGATTGAAGAGAGAAGCAGAAAAAGTCGTCTCAGCAAGTTTGCTGAAAAGCTATCTGGGCAAACGTGTGTGTGTGTGTGTCTGTGTGTTTATGTGTGTGATAACATGTACCTTAGATATGCTGTTAAATGACTAAATTACTTGTAAACACTGGATGATATTTATCAGTTATTGAGAGCAGAAGATGATTCAAGTGCTGCTGCGTTTAGGTTTTTGGACAGACTCGCTCGGCCTCGCCTGCAGGGCAGCTGGTTGCTCTTCTGATGTCGGACACAAGGTTAAACCCAGCTTAATTGGGGATATCTAGCAGTGCAGCTCACACACACACACACACACACATAGTGGTTGCTGTAGGGACTGTTGTGTAGTGTAATAAATGAGCAGAGTACAGTGTCTGAGCTCCTGCTGTGTTTGATACAAGCTTTTAGGCTGATAAATGATTGACCTCTGTTTAATTAAATTATAACCTTGTGTCGAGGGTGAGAGTGTGTGAGAGTTTAGATGGACTGAATCGGCCGAGAGCGCTCAGATCATTATGATGTTTTCGGTTATTTATTGACCGGACAAACCTTTTTCCATCGTCTCATCTCTTTGTTGAAATGTCAGTAGGTAAATGTTTATGGGAGCAGCCTCGTCAGACAAAAGGTTCTGATTTGAGATCAGCCAAACAGCTGAGAAGATCTTAGCAGGAGATGGAAAACAAAAAAACAACTGTTCCCCTCAAGCGAGACACTGAACTCTGACCGTTTTCAGGGGAGGTGTTTGTTTGCCAACAGTAGAAAGACTTTGGTGATACTGGGCAAATGTGAATGTGTGTTGTTGTGGTCTTACACAAAAACCCACATGTGCCCAGCGAACCTTCCCGGGATAAATGAAGGTTAAAAATTGT
Source organism: Acanthurus leucopareius (assembly GCA_029814765.1). Classification (NCBI taxonomy): domain Eukaryota; kingdom Metazoa; phylum Chordata; class Actinopteri; order Acanthuriformes; family Acanthuridae; genus Acanthurus; species Acanthurus leucopareius. Next base: position 143,173 of record JAQMCX010000004.1, read on the forward strand.
CACCAGGAGGGAAACATCCACCCACGGCAGTGTCGTGCTGCTGCCACAGAATCATGTTTTCCCCGAGCAAACACAGTGACCTCGACACCAGCGTCAGTGATGTCACCAGAGACCCTGAGGGCGGCTCCTCCCCTCATCTGTGGAACACTTTATAAAAATAGTTTAGGACCTTTTTGCTCTCTTTCCCTCATCATTTTCTGCTTCTGTCCCTCCCTGTCTAAACGTTATCTAAACGTGGAATTTCCCACTTGCAGTTTCCTCATGTCATTTTGCCTCCAGCTGCTCATTCTGTGCCTCCTCCCTGAATCACACCCCTGTCTGAGGGAGAAATGGTCTTACACTGCCACCTACTGAGCTCAGATGAGTACTACAAAGCTCAGTGCTTCATGTTTGAAGCAGGCTTCAATCATCCATCTATTCAGTAATCAGCTTATCCTGCTCTCTGCCATGAGAGGGATTTGAAAACCCCCAGAACCTGCTTTTGTGTGATTAATAAATTTTTGAATTGAACATTTTTAAATTTGTTTTAGGGACAGTAATGAAGCAGACATTGATATATCTTTCGGCTCTTGCAGGAAACTTTTCATTTAAGTTTTGTACAAATTAAAACTCTGTGTTCTGAAATCATATTGAGTTGCATGCCTGAGGTGGATTTTCAGTTGTTTTATTTTGACAGAAGATAGGCAGGTATAACCTGATAAACTGAAAAGCCATTGTTAGCATTATGATTGTTTTTGGTTATGTCAGCAGTGGGACTCCGGACAGGTTGGGTTTGTTAGTCTGGAAATCCTGACCACAGTATTACACCGACATGTGGCATCATCACAAGTTCAGATTGTGACTCTTCATCTTGTATAATGTTCTTGAATCACTGGTTTCTGTATCAGCTCATCTCTCTCTTTTCTCACCAGGTGGAGACTGAGAGTCACGAGCTGGTCGACGGTTCTCTCATCGACCTCTGCGGCGCGACACTTCTGTGGCGTACTGCCGAAGGCCTCTCACGCACTCCCACCCTCAAACACTTGGAGGCGCTGCGGCAGGAGATCAACGCAGCGCGCCCGCAGTGCCCAGTGGGCTTCAACACGCTGGCCTTCCCCTCGATGCGTCGCAAGGACACGCCGGACGAGAAGCAGCCCTGGGTCTACCTCCAGTGTGGCCACGTGCACGGCTACCACAACTGGGGCAACCACCGCGAGGAGAGGGAGGGCCGGGAGGGCCGCCACAGGGAGTGTCCCATGTGCCGGGCCAAAGGGCCCTACGTGCCGCTGTGGTTGGGCTGCGAGGCGGGTTTTTACGTCGACGCCGCCCCGCCCACTCACGCCTTCAACCCCTGCGGCCATGTTTGTTCAGAGAAGACGGTGGGCTTCTGGAATCAGATCCCGCTGCCGCACGGCACGCACACCTTCCACGCCGCCTGCCCTTTCTGTGCCCAGCAGCTGAACAGTGAGCAGGGCTACGTCAGACTCATCTTCCAGGGACCCCTCGACTAGCTGGGGCGAACCTCCCAGCATCCTTTGCGTGAGGCAGAGTGGGGAGATTTTGTTTGGACCCTGCACTGAAAAACGGGGAACTGCCCGGATGTGTTTTCTCTCCTCTGCGGTTAAGATAAAAAACCTTTTTCTGGACCTTTTGTCTCTGTCTCATATTTAAGTGACCTTTGTATTGCTTTTTCATGAATGACAACAAAGATTTCTATATTTTCATGTAAAACCAGAGACACAAAAAACCAAACAAAGAACACTGCTGGGTAAACCTTTTTGTTTGAACTTTCAACAACAGTATTTTTCAAAAGTACTAACAGACCGTAGCGCAAACATACGGTTTCTATTCATGTTTATTGTTGCAATATACATCTGTGTACATCTCTTAGAGCTAATTTAAACAAAGATGTTTATTTATGGCCCAGGAACCATCGCTTCATCCTTTATCTGTCAGATATGTCTAACTTCAATACTATTTAGCATTTTAATTTGAAAATACAGTATATTGTTAATCAGATATAAAGTTCTAGGTGTGTTCTGAGGGTTTCGTTCTGTCTTCCCCCCCATGTTCACCTCTCACATCTGTTTGTCGTATTTATACACCCCCGTCCTCTGGTGTGATCTCACTCTGTGTGTTAACCCTTCAGTTAAAACTTCTCTCTCATGAGGCGTCACCATGGCCTTTTTTCACATTCAAAGCAATAGATTTGGAAACCTCCTAAAGCATTATGGGAAACTGAGTCTTCTTGGCGTCTGTGTGAAGCTCAGACAGCCTGAGCGACTGCTTCCTCCCTTTAAAGTCCGAGTGAAACGTTTCTGTGGGTGAGTGAACCTCATATGAACACAGGTTAGCCATGATACCGCAGCTATGTAGCTAACGTCACACATCCTGCAGACACACACACACACACACACACACACACACACACACACACACACACACACACACTCTTCAGTCAGACCTGGTCAAATGCTTTTTATGATATCAAGTGTATAAAGGGGCATGCAAACTTACGATACAAAAGTAAGAATACAGATGTAATTTAAATGAGAAAAAGTGCTGCAGCAGACTGGCGTGTGCCGTCTCTGGTTTTTTATTGTCTTTATTCTGATCTGCTGTGATGTTTGAGGCTTCATGCACGGTTACAGCAAGAACGACTCTAATCATTATTAATCAACATCAAACTGAGAGACATATAACTTCTATAACTCTGGCTGATTTTAATTATAATGAACATCTAAATTAAAATGAAAACTTAAACTCCTGCCAGTATCAAAAGATGCTGCTCTCAGTCATCCATGCTTTTATTTAGAGGCGTGTTTTGTTCTAGTTTCCTGCATCATTCAGGCAGGATTTTAAATATCATTCATGATTTTATCAGCCATAATGAGAAAGAAGTGGGACTTAAAGCCGATGAAGGGAAGTCGTTTTGCTTCAGTTCCTCTCGCAGTGATTGTAACAGTGCAGGAAGTTCAGACCATCCGATGCATGAAGGAAGCAACAAAACACATTTAAGAAACAGACAACTGTAGCTGTTTGACTCAGGTTTGATCCACACAAACACACGCATGGCTTCAAGCTTCACAGTGCTCTCTGGATGTGTGTGTTTGTGTGTGTGTGTGTGTTTGTGAGTGTGTGAACTCAACAGCGCTTCTTATTAATTTGTGCTTTCTAACTAGTGATTCTCACAAGCTCTACATTTTGAGTATAAAATATCAGGACTTTTGCTTCAGTTTTTTATATTTTGCAGACTTAAAACTATAATTAAAACTGTTTTATTTATATATTTTTAGCACACTAGGGCCAAATTATTGTTTTAATGTCCAAATCGCAGCTTTAATGGATTAAACTGCAGCTTGTTGGGAGACAACAGGGGTGCTTTAGTTGGTGATTGTTCATTTAAGCAGCTGTGTCAACACTCTGTTTCCAGAAGATCAATTTATGAGGAAATCAGTACAAATGTAAACACTATATACAGTAGAGCACAGCTAAAGGTCTACAGTTTAATTATTTATGTAAACAAACTTGTGGCTTTTGTCTGGTTAACTCGTTAGGGGAGGATTTTGTTCGCTTGGAGGCTCCTATCATATACTTTTGGTGTAAACACCCACATTCATCTGCTGCTTCAAGCTCCTGTTTAACTAAAGATAACTCAGAATAATTAGCTCAATAGCTAACTGAGCACAAAAGCTAATGGTAGTTACTAGCTAGACAGAGCTAGGCCGCTTATTATTGTTAAAAAATTGTTATTATTGTTCCTTTTAAAGTTAGAAATCCAAGCATCTACATATAAAGACGGACTTGGCGAACCATCAGCTGAACTGTTAAGACTATAAACATCATATTGAATAAAAACACCGTAAAAATAACCAAAGCTAACCATGCAGTGGCCTCACACTACTTCTATAAATACACACACAGACTGAAACTTAAGTGTTGTGAAGAAAGTCCTGATATTTTATATGTTATATGAAAGCACAAATCCTCACACACTCCTGCTGCAAACACACATCACATCACATGGTCACTGTGGCTCGTCCAGTTCACTCGTGCAGACACAAACTCAGACTGTAGAAACTCTCCAACAGTGACACTTCTGAACTGTTCACAACACATTTTTCAGTAAACACAGTGTGTGTGTTATGGTGTGTGTGTGTGTGTGAGTGTGTGTGAGAGGGAGAGAGATTGTAATTTATGCATTAATGATGATTGTATGTTTGCAGTTGTTGTGTGCGTTCATCCATTCACACAGTTATTCTCCATACAAAGATCATTTTCAGCACCCGAGTGCTCGGACTGCAACACACTGTCTCACCTCAGGGAGAAAAACAATGACCTGTGTCATACCTACACACACACACACTCTCACAAACACACACACACACACACACAGCGCTAAGGTCTTCTGAGGATACCTCAAAGTAAAACAAAGTCTATTCTGGATTTACAGTTCTGTGTCTTCCCTCTCCGTCGCCCAGTTCTGTTCTCGTTTCCTGGACTCTGACTCTCTCTGTGGATAAAGTGTGTGAGTAAGGGCTTCACTCTGTCTCTGTACTGTTATCTCAACCTCGTTTCAACACAAAACACACGTCTGTCAGTTCAACCTGACTCCCCCCTTCCTCCCTCCCTCCCTAAACTCACTCGTTTACTTCTTCTTCTTCTTCTTCTTCTTCATCTCCTCTCCGGAGTGTCCTTGTGCTTGTAAACGCGAAAGCAGAGAATGTTTCCAGCAAACACTTTTTTGTAACAACTTTAAAACAATAAAGTGTAAAAAGTGACATTTTTTGCTGAGTGTTGGGTTTCATTTAAATCAAAGACATTCTTGGTCATTTTGCATTGAGAGTTTAAGTGTGTGTGTGTGTGTGTGTGTGTAGTTTTACCAACAGAATGAGGACACTTTTTCAGGCATGTTTCAGGTACTTCTTCCCTTTATCATTTGTTTTTAGCATGCAAGGCAGTCCTGGTTTTAAGGATTAAGTTAAATTGAGACTTGCATCAGAAATGCCTTTTTTTTCTGGTCTTCACAACGTCCAAAGGCTGTTTGAAGGTTCAGACTCGGTTCTCTGTGATAAAAAGCGGTGAAATACAACGAGAGTCCTCTTAAGTTTATAAAATGTGTGTATTTGTGTGGTTTGGTCAGATATGATTGACACGATTTTGTGTCACAAGACAAAAATCCTGGAAAACAACATTATTTCAGGTCCTCTTGGTCACGTTTGTTTCCTGTCATCACGCACGTTAATGCCTCAGATGCCATCTCTTTGTGTTTACGTCACTGCGTCTCCTCCGTCTCGTTGTTTTGTTATCAGTGTCGGAGCTGTGTGTTGTTTTTCTGAAGTCAGTGGTACATCGTGTTACATGTGATGTCGACATCTCACCATCAGTTTGACTGTAAATCCACAAACTGGTTTGTCTTCATCACATACATTTTGTCTCACCACACCTCTGGTTGTGTTGACATCGATGACTCCATCACACACGGACCAATCAGATCATTACAACACAGAAAATGAATCAAACTATTGATGGGAAAAGTTTAATTTACTTCAGTAAAAGTAGCGAAGCTGTACTGTAAAAATAGTTAATTACAAGTTAATTTCATGCTTTTAAGAAACAAAGTATTTCCTATAAAATACACTCAAATCAAAAGTGAAAGTGCTCATAATGTACAGAGACCACTGTCAGTCATATAATCATATTTATTTATCATTATCAGTTATGTTTGTGAGTTTAATTGCTTTAAATTCTTGGATATTTTAATCTTTTTAACAATCAATCACGTTTTGTCAGCTAAAATTTTTATCTAAAATAGTAAAATGTTACCAAGGGATCATTTAAGGGATCATAGATTTTTTAAAATTTCATTATTTAAAAGTCTACATGGCAGAAAAAAAAATCTACCTGACTGACTGAAGCAGAAATGTTTAAGATAAAGTATCATAATATCTGTTTAAGTTACGTTTATTTACATTTGGCGACTTTCTTCTGCGTCCTCTGACTGGTGTCACTGTAAGTTGTTGACAAGAGAAATAAAAAAACACACAGTTACCTTGAATTTAATTAAAAAGTTTGGATTTTCAACGGTGTTAGAAACATTTAAATAGTGTAAGTACACAACTCTATGAAATATATCTCAGATTTAATCATTTTCAACACTTCAGGGTGAAAACGTTACTTATTAAAGCTCAAACAAGTCCTTTTAAATAACCAGCATCAATGCCAAACTGATCAAATGTTGCCTGTGCTGCCAAAATCTGATTTATCTTAACCTCTCTGGGCTGAAGAGCCTTAATATTATCCACATAAATATCAAAAACACATTTTTATAGACAACATTGTATTGGTTGAGAAGTTCTTTCATCAAAATTAACCCAGATGCAGCAGTTTTAATCAAGTTGACCCCATCGTGGATCAATATAAGCGATCAAGAGCTGCTCGATTTAGGCGGAGGTGGTTTGTGAAACGAGCATTTCCAGATTCTTCAGCTGATAAAAGAAAACAAGGAAACAGATAACGATTTACAAGAAGAGGATAAAGAAGACGGGGTCACATGCTTCTTTATTTTGGTTTCATTCATTCATAACACCTCCGTCACCACAGAAGGTGTGGCATTGTGGGTATTTAAAACCCCTCAGGTTTGGTGCAAATGTGAGAGAATTAACTGGCTTTAAGTTCGTCGAACCTGCAGATTCATTTGTCTGAAGATGAGTTTTTAGAGATGGCGAGTTACTCGAACCAGATCAGCACAAATCCCAGAGTGGCGAGCGTGCTGCTGTCTGCTCATCAGAAGAAAAGTTACTCACTGGGCGGTTTGAACGTCACACAGCAGGAATACTCCAGAGTCATTCAGGGAGCCGCTGTCGGTGAAGACTACATCCTGGTGGGCCGAGTCAGATCCCATCAGACCTCAACGACTCTTCAGAGCTCGACGCAAAGATTCACAGCAAACCGAAAAAACCAGGGCGTCGACTTGCTGCTGATAGACAGACATCAGCCAAGCAACAGGGCTGTGAGTGTTGTCCTCTTCATACTAAGTGAATGCAACATTTTAAGGATTTGATCAGTGTTGTTTTAAATCAGGACAAGAATTTTAAAAACCCCAACAACAAAAACAAACTGTTCAAGAGTAAAAATCATTTTGTTTTATGAGGTAACACAAGTCTTATTCTGAAATCCTGATTTCCTGTTCAAAATAAAAGACCAGTTAAACAGAAAGGATTTTACTCCTTATCAAAATACTCTATTTATGTTAAGATACAAACCATAATGTTGTCAGAGACTTAGAATAATAACTGCAGCCTGTGAGTGGCATCAGAGGAGTTTTAGATGTTGTAATAAACTTGGTCGTAGTTGCCCCAAAGGATTACACAGCAGCCATATCACTGCTCTTTAATGAGGTGATCTGGTATAATTATAAAAATTCTGATAGGTTATAGTCATTTGCACACCAGAACAGGTTCAAAAATACCAAAATCCTTCTTTAAATGTGAACTAAAATGAGTTTTCCAAACCCCGACACTGTTGCAAATTTGCATTTTTTTTCAGATTCACAAAACTCAATTTAAAAAAATAAAAATTCACAAGGATTTAAAAAATATCACACAATTGTAAAACTAAAAATGTTGGACCGGTTTTGATCTGATGTTTACAATCAAACTTTAAATGTAAGTTAACATGTGACTGCACAGACCAATGAGTGCACAGTGTCACCTCACCTGTCTGCTTTTTTACAGTTTTACCAGTTTTGAAAAGCTCTGATCGCTTGTGAGACGGATCCCAACATTAAATTTAACATTCGCTTCAATCCTTCGTGTAAATAAACTCAACTGTTAACAGACGGATCGGCTCAGAAACTGGTAGGTCTGAGTTTTCTGCCTTCCTTCTCTTCAGATCATTCACTGTTATCTCTGAACTTAACCTTGTGTTGTGATGCTAAAGGCTTGATGGAGGATTTGGAAGATTTAGAGAAAAACCTGGATGAAGACGTCTGCTGCCTCGTCCTTTTCATCACAGAACAAAGAAGTCTGAAGAACATTAATGTGTCCAGTAACCAACTAAAGATGCTCAATCTGTTACTCTCATTTAAGCATTTGATGACTTTTTTATAACTGATATCATGAAGCTTTGCTGAAGTTATTCTAGATTTTAATCAGGAATTTAGATTTTTTTGATCATTTTATAATTGTAACTGAAGAAAAACATCAATTAAGAGCTGATTTTTTTCATAATGTTATATTTTCTTTTCTTACCTAAAGTGAAACATGGCTTTAAACGCACCAGCTCTGCACTGCACTGAGCTATCAGGTGTGTATTTGTGGTATGTAAGTCCTTTGTTTCTGCTGTGTGTCCATGTGCTTGTTTCTGAGGTCATGAAACATCCAAAAATAAACCTAAAAACATGTTTGAACACAAAAAGACATTCAGACGTTTGAATGACAGATGCACTTGATGAGCTGTTTCGAATTTAAAAGCTTCAAATTATTATTTCTGTCTCGTGTTAGGAGAGAGGAAATGTTAGGACCAGATTACCTCAAACCAATAAAAAAAACAACAACCTTCTTGTCACGTGTCGTGAACTTCTGTGAATCTACAAACACAGCTGGAAAAAGGCTCAGCATCAGAGGAAAGCTGTTATGCATGGAAATGTGCGAGAATTTTAAGGTGGAATTAAAAAAAAAACTTATTTGTGTTCTAGCAGACAGATAAAGGAGGAAAATTATACTTGAATTAACACAACAGATGTTATTTCTCCTCACAGCCGAGGGAGCTGAAACTGTCCTGCTGATAATTATTGTCTTAATTTGATACACAACGTCCAACTTCCTGCAAATATCTGATATAAAACCTTCTTGTGCAACTGGATTCACTTCCTCTTTTGCATAAAATTATTGACAAATCAAGAGATTGTGGGTTTACACACATAAAAGACGACACACACTCATTACTTCATATTGCACTTTATTCAGCTCTGAGGAAACAGAACTGGGCTCGGCTGACACCTCATCACCGTCACAGATCAACATTTATTGCTTTCAGGCTTCTGGTCCGAACACGTCGGGCCCATCTCAAGTATTCCCACACTGAAACTTTGTGTACATGTTTTACAAAATAAAAAAAAGAAAAACATCTACCATTTGAACCTGCAAGTGTGTAAACCAAGACTGCAGAGGGTAACGCACCTCCTGTCTTGCTTTAAGGGAAGAGTTAAAGGTTCTGTATGTGAGATTTTGAACAAAGAAAATTAAGCCGAGAGCATCTTTCCAGAATCTCCTTCATTATAGAAACAAAGTTCTTTGATCAAAAAACAACCAAAAATCAGTTTTACTTGATGTTGTCGGTAGCTAACGTTAGCAGAACAGCTAGTAATCTACTAAGTACATGACACAGATTTACTTCACACTGCAGACTGAAGAAAAAACTCCTTATCAAGCTGATTTGCTACTGTTGTTACTAGAATAACTTTATACTCTGAAAATAATTATTTCAACTGATGATTTAAAACTTTAATAATGATATTTTGTTAATAATTTACAAATGATACAATACAGGGCCTCTGCAGCGTCTTGTTTGTCACACTAGGTGGCGATAATGCACCTGCAACGCTGGTTGCAACCCACCATAAATCAGAAAAAATAAGGGTAATGGTTCTTTTTGTAGATTTTTTTCTGCACAATTATGATTACAGACTTGTTTTTAAGTGCAAATCATCTCGTTGTGTGTTTTTCTGTTTTCAAAACATCTTGCTGAGATCATGGGATGCAAAGGGAAGGTGCTCAAGTGTGACATCTAGTGGCTGAAATCTCATATAAAGAACCTTTAATGCTGATTATGGGATGGACAAAGGCGACCAGGGAGATTTGACACCGAAATGTAGGCATGAAGGTTTGTTTTACAACATTAAGGTCAAAATGTGAGCAAACGCAAAAAAAAAACATAAAGGAATCGAACAAAAATTATGCAAAACATTTGTATTTTTCATATCTCAGACATCACATATAAAGGCTTTTTACTTTAAAACGATGTAACTTCATTTATAAGGTATATTTCTCTTGATTGTGCCTGGATAAGGATCACTTCTGTCTCCATCCAGGAACGTCGTTGAAAAAGCTCAAGTGCTCCGAACAGGCAGAGAAAGAGGTGGTTTAGGCATCTCATGGATCAGTTTCTCCTCTATGGCACAAACTCCTGGGAGTCGGGAACAGATTGGCCTGGACACTGCTGGAAGTACGATCGACACTTTGAAACGCAGAAGTCACAGGTGTCTTTGCTTTGGAATAAAGTTACCCATTTATTTTTTAGCACAAACTTCACTTTGGGTTTGATGTGACAGAGAATCGTCACCATGTTGTGCAGTTCCCATCAGCTCTGAGGAGATTTTTTAGCATCTTTTAGATGATTTTATTTTGTTTTTTTAGTTTGGTTTCTTCTTATCATCATGCTTATGAGCCACCTGCCCAGTATTAAATAACAGACAAAGTCAATTTCAAAGAGATTTGAATTGATTTTCATCTCCATCTGTGACTGGCATTAACTCTCAAGCCATCAAACACCACAGAAGAAGAGTAAACATCATTTAAATGGTGCTGGAAATGAAGCATTAAATCTGTTTCATGTCTTTTTGTGTGACATGATTTTTTCTCTTCAGTGAAAAGTCAGAAATGCACTTAAAGTTTGTGACTGATAGACTCATCAGACTCACAAACGTGGCTCCAAATACTTAATTATGTTGTTTGTCTGCTGGATTTGGGCGACAGATTTGTCCAAATAGTATTTTAAAATAGTTTTGTTTTGATTTTCTTGATGATAGTAACCACAATTAACCCAGAATGGAAAAGATGTTTGTGCAAAAGACCAACTTAAAAGTCATTTGACCTTTAAACCTGCACTTTTAATTTGACTCATCACAGGCTGGTGTGAAGGTTCACATGCATCTGGTGGTTTTTCTTCAGAAGTTCAGAGATTATCAGATAAAAGTGGAGACTGAATTTCCAGTCAGTGTTAATTGTTGCTTATTTACTGTTTGTTTGACTTGAAACCTGAAAGCTGTGACAAGCTGCAGGGAATAAATCACCAACATGTAGCTGCACTATATTAATTATAAGAAGTTAAACACACCTGTCAAGGCTGAACTGTGGAACTGTGTGAAGCCCGATGTTGAAGTATTTGTGCTTGAAAATAAATGGTTTTAACTTTTTCCAAAACTTCAGAAACTGTGAGTTTTCTTCTCTGTGTAAAGTTCCCTGTGTGATTGCATTAGCAGTGCTGTAAGAGCACAGTGAGGGTGAACGTGATCATCTGTTTGTTCTTTAACATATCATCACATTAGTTTCCCTACAAATATTATTTTAATATTCTAGTGTCCCAATCTAATTTGGTTCTATTTGGCAGGTTTTATTTTCTGGCCAAGAAACTGTGAAAATCACTAAAGCTGAAAAAGAATAAAAAAGAAAAAGTGATTTGATATCCCATCTCTCTATCGTGGATATAGGTCGTTATTTAAGGTAACAACTACGAGTTGCTCTTTAGTAATAGTATTAAATGATTATATCATACCATACACGGCCTGCAGAGGGCAGTATATCCCAGCTACAAGCACTCCAAAGCATCAGCTGCAGAGGAGCACTGCACATGCAATCACACACACACACACACACACACACACACACACCCGTCAGAGAGACGCCACTGTCTTCCACCATCAGGGTGAACGTGACAAACAGGTCACATGACTGGGATAAAGCCATCTGGGTCACATGATGGAGGTGAGGTGAGGTGGGGTGGGTGGGAGTAGGTGGGGGGGGTTAGTGGTCCATGATGCGGAGGTTGCCAGATACAATTTTGTTTTCCAGCATGGAGCCGGCCGGGATGTCAATCCGATCTCCGTGGTTGGCGATGATGATGACGGTGCCCTGCAAGGAGGAAGAGCGATGAGTTCAGTTCTCTTTATCAGAGGTGAAAAAAAAAGGGGGAGCAGGAGGAAGAATTTAATTAAAGCCATAAATCAGTGGCGCCACCTGCCAGTAATGTTTGCAGACGTGGACACTGAAAGCTTCTTAGTCTTTTATGAATCCAAAAATCAGCTCTTTTTCTTTCAGGCACAGGATGAAAAATCATAACAAACCAAAACTGAAACAAATTAAATGTGTCTGATGTCTCTTTGGACTTCATCTCCACTACATGAATGAATATGGAAACTATAAAAGCTGCAGCTCACTCCTGGTTCATGGTCGATTTATTTTATTACAGAGTGTATCTGGAGCATCTTGCGCCTTCAGTGTGGGCAGCAGAATAAATAATGTAATGATCTTTCTGGGTTATCACACTCAACTGAGGAGACTTCTGCACATTTAATTTGGTGGGTTAATTCTTTTCATGGCCTTGAAACATTTCAAACCTGATTTTATTTCACATGAGAGATTAAAAAAAAACTGAGAAATTGTTCTCATTTAACTTCCAGTAAAACCTGAGTTTTACCTTGAGCGAAACGTTTTTCCCAAAGGTGACGTCTCCGGCCACCGTCAGGTGGTCGAGCTCCAGCATGTCGGGGATGCTCTCGAAGCGGGTCAAGTATTCTTGAACCTGAACACAGAAACACGTGAGAGGACGTCAGTAAAAACCTTCTGTTTGTGTTTAAATCATTTCAGCCTCTTTAGATCCTTTAGCAGAAGATTTAAAGACACTGAATCTCACGTTAAATTCAAGTTAAGATCCCAGTTTTCTCAGTGACACTAAATAACATCAGACAGATGTTTCCACACCGACACGGTTTGATTTTGAGGCCAAAGAAAAATGTCTTTGATAAATCCTGCTTAGATTAACTATTCAACTTCCTGTGCATCCAAATTAAACACAGAAGACTACAAATAAAGCAGATAATCAGCTCTCTCAGGTGTGTTTTGCTCTGTATGTGTCGTTACCTTGGTGAAGGAGTTGCCCAGTTTGACGTGCGGCGTAGTTTTGAACTCCCTCTTGGGGCTCATGGTGAGGGAGCCGCCCTCCAGGCTGTACAGGTTCGACATGACCAGCAGCAGGTCTGACGTGGTCTTGACGGGCAGGAAGCGGCTGCGAGGCACGTTGATGCCCAGAGCGTTGTCGAAGCATTTGATGGCGGCGCCGACCGCCGTCTCCAGCTGGATGACGTTCTGCCCGCCGTCAAGCGTCTGAGAAAAAACCAAAAGTCCAGAGAAAAAAATGTTGTTTGTTGTTGGGAAGAGGAACTTGATTCTTAAAAAAAAGGTTTTGTTTTCTCATTTCCAGAAGAAGAAGTGTTTGTAAAAAAACAGTAACTTCCTCTTGGCGATATGACTCAGATCACTAATTACAAAGGATTAAAACAATCCACAACAAAACAAACACAATCCATCATTCTGCAAAAATCCAACAGAACTTTTTGGTCGATTCCCAAACTTCACATTAAAAATGAGTCATATTGTTATATAGCTCATGTTTGCTCTTCTTTAAAAAATCCTAAAATTATTGCACGTTTGCACTACGACACATACGCTGTAAATATTGTATAATATATTGGAGTTGTTCTGCAGTAGCTTCCAAACACTAAAACTGCTGTGAATTACTATGAACACAAACATCTGTCGTCTCGTTTAGTTGAGAATGTTTCTCCAGAAATTTCAGACATCCAGGAGCTGCTGGTGCAGTTTTCAGTTCCAGTTATCTTTAATGACACGCTGACCTTTCGTCGTGTGCAAAATAAAAATCTTTATTTTCTGATTCTGTGGTATACATACAGTTACCTGCATCTATCTGCATTTCCATCAGCCTCAGCTGCACTTTATATTATGGTTACTGCTAACTGGCAATTAGCATATGTTAGCATGCTAGCTACGGCAGTGAACAGGTTGAACACTACACCTCCTAAACATCATCACGTTAGCACGTTAGCCTGCATGCAGCCTCACAGAGTCGATGCACGGCTGCAGACTCTCCATGTTTTCTCTGAAACCACGCAGGTGAAAATGGTCAAAACTCAAACTAAACTCAAACTGAAAGGTCTCACGGTGCACAGCAGTGACATAACAAATCAAGTGTTCGTACAATTATCCTGGTCTCAGTTATGCAACATTCACTGGCTGAAGGATGCTTTTATCTTAAGTGCCCCTCAGAAACTCGAGTGCACACAGTTTAAACTTGCATGGGGCTGCAGTTCTGTAAAATAGAAACAGACCTCCAAACTCTGCAGGTTTGAGCTGCACTCTCACCTACATGGCACACTTATGCAAAGCCACACGACTGTGCAGAGTTACATAACACCTGCTGTGTGTGAGTCTGTATCCAAGAGCTGGAAAGTTTCATCTATAGGCCGTAATGGGCAATAATCAAGACTGACGATGGGGTTTATTGTTATGGCTGCAGGTTTGCGTTGCCTGAGGCGCTGCTCCTCCACTGAGGAGGCTGAGCAGGAGGCTCAGTGTGAGTGAAGCGTAACCAAAAAAACATCAGGTCCAATCAAGTCAAATTTGTCTGCAGCATTGCTTCTAACAGGACTGCTCTGTCACTGAGAGTGAAGGAGGGAGATAAAGGATAAACATGTGCAGGAAAGACATGGAGTTTTACATTTATACCTGAAAAAAATCATGCTAAGCAATTACTTTAGCAGCTCAATATTTTCTGTCTCACTTTTATTGTAATTCTTGAAATCAACATGGCTTTTTTACGAGGAAATCTAAGTGAAAATAACACGCAAACTAGAGTGCATAAAAGCAGGAAAAGCAGCTTTAGAGTCTATCGTAAAATGTCTGTGCGGTAAATTAAACTTTATAAATGATCTTTGTCTCTTTAATGCCATCCCACACACCAACACACACTCCCTCCCTCACACAGCTTCAACTGGAGTCCATGTAGGGCAGCTGAGCTTCCTGACAGGTGACCAGAAAACAGGATCTGAAGCTCCTTTTCTCATCTTTGTTTGCAGAAGCTTCATGTGACAACGAGCAGCTCAGAAAGCTGAGCCATGCAGGACAACAGAAACACAGTGAGGCTTAAAAAAATCCAGCTTTCCTCTGCATGCTGGGATATTTTTTAGCTGGATATGATTTATTCAGAGGTGGCGGTCTCTGCAGAGGAGAGCGGTGCAGATATCACTCTGCTCTGCTTCTCACAGCAGGATGGACGCGCTGAAACCTGACATGATGATGATAATCTGCAGGAAGTTTGGCCTGTGATTGAAAGTGAATTGTTTCATGTGAGCATCTGTTTGCACACTCAGACGCTCTGCAGGGGTCTTTCATTGAGTCGGTCCTCTCATCACGGCTTCAGGCTCATACATGAACGATCCGACGGCGAGCTACTACGAGGACGTCAGCGAGTCATTTCACTCTGATGGGCTCCATGATTTATTGAAAAAGGAAAGAAGTGCTTCTTGTGAGAGAGAGATTCAGGAGGCGGATCACTCCTCTGACTTTGTTCGCTGAGGAGAAGAGCTTGAATGAAAACACAAACAACACGGCTGAGGTGCGAAGACAATGACCCCGTTTGCTCCGAACGTTGAAACCACAAGTTAACCACAATTTGAAGGCGTTGTATGATGTTAACAGGAAGTGAATCATTGCCATGGAGTCAGTGTGTCGGCTTTCAACTGCAACTCAAGACGCAATTTTCTGTTATTTTGGTCTCGTAAAATCCCACTAAAAGTACGCCGAATTCAGATTCAGCTGCTTGTGTTTGAAATGCACTGATGGATGTTCAGACAGATATTACTGGATCATTTTAATACTTAAGAAAACTTAAAAATGTGATGATTCACAGGGAAGTTCTGAGGATATAAGGAACTTCTTTTTCTGTTCTTTCAAAGTAGATTCATGGCTGTGTTTTCATGCTACACATCAGAAAAGATTAAGTCCCACTGGGTCTAAACATCTGTGTAACACATCTGCAGGGTTGAGTTTTGTCTGTAAGAAGGAGTTAACTTTCTAAAGAAAATTGTGGCAAATATTTCTAAAGTCTTGACCTCAAATCTAATCATCTAATCATCCTTGACTCCCTGAAATAAACAGTAACTTAACTACACTGTATGTTACACGCCTTTGTCTTTCTTTAAAATCATTTCAGTCTCAATTTTTACAACAAGTTCTTGGATTCTCTTTAAACTAAGCAAAAACTATATAACTTTCATTTAAATGTGAAGAAAGCTACTCAACAGAAATCCAGACTGCTCTTTAAATGCATATTTAATGTGTCTCACTCACCTTAGGATTGACTATGATCTCCATGTCCATCGCCTTCTGCTCCTGCAGCCTCTTGATGGCGGCCAGAGAGATCCACAGATTGTTGGTGTTGAAGATCTTGAATTTTGAAACAGATTTGAATTCGTCGACATGAGCCTTGGGGACCTGAGCGATCTCCAGCAGACGCAGCTTTCCATCGTACTGGATCAGAGTGCCACCCTGAAAGAAATCAGAGCCAGTGACTTTACAGCACATGCAAAGTGTGTCAGTGATTTACCACCAATTTTTTAAACCATGATTGCAAGAAACAGTTAGTTATGATATTGTTTGTAACTGATATGAGACCAAAATTATCTGCATGGCTACATACTGAAAGGAGAAAGTGAGAAAATAAGACAAAAACATGAAAAAAACCCCAGTACAGTTCATACAAACGGAGTCCTGCACTCACCTTAACGTCAGCGCGCGTCTTGTCCGTCACCTCCATGACGAACTCGCACCGCTTGCCGTTGGGCTGGCTAACGAGGTGGTGCAGGATGTGGAGGTCGACGGTGGCGCCCAGGTTATCGATGTTGGACACAAAGATGTACTCCTTCCCCTGAGCGATCAGCTTGTCCAACAGGCCCGAGTTGTAGAAGCTGGCGTAGATGTCGCCGTGGCCCGGAGGGTACCAGCCCTCTGCGTTCTGCCCGCTCATGCTCAGGCTCGTGGACACGGGGAGGAGGGACTCTTTGTTGACGCGAGGATACCTGGACAGGAGATCAAGATCAGCAATGACTGACGTTCACTTTTTAAGATTTCTTCTTTTTTCACTCTCTCCCTGAAGGTTAGAGTTTAAACTGGAGCTCAAACACCTGAAAAGAACTGACTTCAATGAGGTCAAAAGAGGATAAACCCCCATTTTTTCTCCCCTGTGAAGTTGTTTTAGTATTAATTTAAGCCCAGTTGAGCCCATTGATAAACATAAGTCCAATTTTCTCTCTCCTCTGAGCTCTGATTTTGGCCTCAAATGACCTCAGAGGGAAATATTCGGCTCTTTAGCCACTTCAGTGTTTTACTATGTTCAAACTCTGGCTGCTAACTTTGTCACTTTGCTGTTTGGTGCTAAACAGGTGAAGTATTGTGAGTTTTTTGGCATGTTTTCATTAAAAACAGCTGCCTGAAAACTAATCAGAGTCATGAGTCTGATCCAAAACAATTAAGTTTAAGCCATGAAACCAAAACAATTAACTGATAGATGCCAAGCTGCTCTGAAGAGCTGCAGAGTTAAATAATAATCTTCTATAGGTTTATCAATTCATACAACACCTTTCATATTGCATGTAATTGCTCCCAATCAATTGATACAATAAGAATGATCAGAGCAGCTTTGAATACAGATTTAAAAAACACTTCTCATGTCTCGAAGGACAAAAGACGTCATGAAATCTTGAATATCTAACCGAATGCTAACTTTAAGTGTCTTTTTGGTTTTGATGACACTATTTGAACAGTTTTCTTCCTTTTTGTTTGCACATATTAAGTCTTATCTCTCGAAAGTGACCAATAAATCAGCAGTAATGCAATAAAAAACAGGTTGTCTGACTCCTCTCAGTCGCTCGCTGCAGGCCTGTAAATAACAGACTGCACAGAGGGAAAACAGACAATGTGAAATCTTCTTGTTTCATGCCAGGTACGATGGAAATGTCTTCTTTCTCATGTCACTGCAGGACTTCAAACAACGCTGTCACAAAGTTAAGTTTTTCGGTTTAATAAAGCAGAGTCCGAGCCATCATCACTTTATGCATCAGAGTGATCAAAGCGGCCGTAAGAAGGATCTGCGTCAGGCCGCGTTAACGCACCTCGTCATGAGGACCGGAGCCGAGTGGGAGCCGGATGTGTTTGTGGCAGGTTTTTGGATGTTTGCAGTGCAGATGAGCCGGTCAGGTGAGAGCTGCTGCACGATAGAAGCTTTTTTTTTAATGAAAGGATTTTCAAATCAAGCCGACTGTTCTGGGAAAACGTTTTTCAGACGAGTGGTTTCGATATGAGCTCATAGACTTCAAAGATTCAAAGTCACCTCGGAGCGAAAAAAAAAAAAAAAAAGTCTTGAGAACATTTTGTTTCGTCCAAAAGTGGATTTCCTGTCTCAGATCCAACATTTCTGCCTCGGAGGGAACAGGAAGACGAACACGGATCTTTTCAGAGAATCACATGGATTCATTTTTACCATCTTTATCATTTCGAGCACAGGGTCGCAGCACAGAGAGCACAGTCTTTTCTGTTTTGATCCACTGTTTGTAGGGAATTATGTTCATTTTATCACGTGTTTCTTTATTCTTTTTGTTCATTTCTAGTTATTTTATTTCCAGCTGTTCTTATCTGAGTTACATAAGAGAAAACAGATGAATTTTAACTTATTTCAGCTGGATTTTCATTGAAAATAAGCTGATTTTTTAGGATCTCTGCAGACGCGTTTCAGATGAACGAGTTTTCAGACCTTTAAACGGAGCTGTTTGGTTCATTTATTCTTTAATCATTAATTGGCCGGTAACAGGGGAATTGTGTTTGGTTAAAAAATAATGAAGGCGGCTGGAAAATCTTTTTATATTTATCTGATGGGCAAAGCAAACTGTTTACACTCATCTATTTGAGCACAGGGAAGCCTGATGAGTTTCATTTGTTCACGGCTGCGACCGCAAACTTCTCTTTGTTCTCTTATTGATTAACTTTTCAATATATCAACCACTTTTTTCTGCGTTGATAATAAATCCACAGCAACTCCCTTCACCACCACCGATGCTGCTGCTGTTTAAAAAGGCTTCATACTGCCATCTTCTATCCCCAAACATACAAATAATTCAAGACAAATAGTAAAAATCAAGTTCTGCCTGACTGACAAATAAGAGACGCAGAGGAGGAATCAAATATTAATGACTTTCTTCACACATAAAATGATGTTTCCTGTCTGGATGCTGCTGATCTTGACAGTTCAAACACAGAATCAGATGCAACACACAGCCGGGAATCAACCGGCTACACACACCGACTACAGACCTGTTTATTATATAAGATCAGTGAGCGTGTTTGGACTTGAACCCCCACGGAAAAGTTAAGGAGTCCCTGCTTTGTCATCTGCCACTTAATTATCTGATATTATAGAAAAATAACACCATTAGTTTTGGTTGAAAAAAAGTTAGTTTTGGTTGATATGACTATAAATCAGCAAAGTGCTTATTCAGGAGTGTTTTTATTGTCACTTAACAGGATTTATACTTGATGTGGTTTTGCAGCTTTGCTTCAAAAAAAGTTTTGACGCTATAAAACATTGATAAAACAGAATTCTCAATGACATATATTCAATTAAAAAGAGCACAAAGACAGTATTTTTAATATTTTTCGCTCAGTAACTGAGTTGGTTTTAGTAAATATTTGCTTTTTCTAAACTTGATGCAGCAACAAGTTTGAAACAAATCAGGACAGGAGCAAATACCTGACAGGTTAACGGGTTCGTTTGCAACAGGTGATGTTACCGATGATCACCTGTCCTCTCACCTGCTCTGGTTGAAGGTGTGTATCTTCACACGGTGGTGTGTGTACTTCTGCAGGATCTTCTTGGTGTCTTCGTCTGTGTTGAAGGAGTTCATGAGGACCAGCGGCACGTCTGTGTTGTACCTTTTGTTCAGGTGCTGCGAGAAATTAAAGAAACAAACGGAAACCAGGTGAATGAGCAGCAGCATCTCACACAGTCTTCTATTGTTGACCACTGAGTGGCGCTGACACAGAAACAGGCAGTAAAATAAGCCTCAAAGTGCATCTCAGCAGCAGTTACAATAGTGTTACATTACTTTATGCATCTTAAAGAAACTCTATTGTACAAAAACACCTGAAAACTCACACTACACCACATCTGTCTTCACTCAAAACTCTGTGAATCTCTGTTGGTTGCGTCTGACAGTTGTGATGACTTTTCATTGGAGGATTTACAGTCTGTTACTTCAGATATTCAGCCTGCTTTCAGACCTGCTCTCCTCTGCGTGCTCCGTCATTGTTTGAAACTGTTTATTTAGCAAAATCAATATGACAACATGATAGAAAACAAGCCGAGCGTCTGTTCGAGAGTCCGTCTTGAAAAACACTAATTGAAGCAGCAGTTACGGCAGACAAACGAGTGACATTAGCGCAGGATTACAGCGACTCAGACGACTCGCAGCGACGACAAAAATCCATCTGAATTCACGGATCAATTTGACACATAATGAATACCAACGAGGACAACGGCCCGCGAGACAGAGACTTGATTGTGTGATTGGAATAATTTTATGGGAGGAAAGTAACACCTGGGGAGAGACGGGAGCAGTTTTCACCAAGATGACGGAAAATTAAAGTGAGTGGAGGAGGAAGATGAGAAATAGCGCATGAATCGACGGGGAAAAGTCGACGTGAGGAAGTTGTTAAAGATGTGATGATGATCAGACTTTTCCAAACTTGCATATAAACATCTTTCTGCCGTTTAAAAAACCATAACGTCAGCATTTTACTGTGAAGCAACGCCGACCAATCAGCTACAAGTTAAAGGAGTGTGTGTCCGTGCTTAACTTCACGCCACCTTTTTGTGGCTTCACATGTCACTCCAGGGTGTTAACGCATCAGGATGCAACGCAGACAAGATGAGTCAACCAGAGACTCGTTCAGCGTGTTAAATGTGGGTGTGTTGACAGAAAGGACGAGAGGCAAAGTAAAGAAAAACACTCTGAACTTATAGATCAGTTTTAAATCAAATAACTTCTCCCACTGATGCAGCATCGAGCATCTCAAAGGGAACTTTAAGCGGAGGAGAAGTGAAATCAGTGTGTAATTTTTACATCTTTTTAAAACTACTAGAACAAGATTATAGATGAGAGCACGAGGAGTCTTTACCAAAGTCTGATGTGACTTTTATTAAAGTATTAATATCTCTGAGCAGCAGTTCACAACCAAAGGATGTTCAGTATGCTTCTATGTAAAACTAAGATCCAGTGAATTTTTGGTGTTTTTTCTTAAAAATGACCTGAAATTGCATTAAAATGCTGCTTAATTATTTCCCATCTGTAAAAACATCAACTAAATAACTAAAAACCTCTAAGATGTTTTGAGTCTAAACATGATAAAACAGCCTGTAAAATAATAAAGCAATATTTGTAGGTTTAAACTGCAGTGATGTTTCAGGTCCTTATGATGAGAAAGTTCTCTAAAAGAACTTTAGAGTCGTGGCTGTGAGTTACAGACAGTTACAATAAAATAAAATTAAAGTTGTGTTGATTCTTGTCTTCATATAAAAAGGTGATTAAAAGATTTCCTCTCAGATTTCCTGACAAAACTTCTGCATGGAAGAACGATTCTGCCGCCTCTTCTCTCTTGTAATTGCTCAACTCAACTTGCTCAATCTTAACTGATGTACCAACAAAGCGGTCACTCAGCTGAAAAGCGGTAAATCTCCGGCAGCCAGGTGGCGCCATTCCAGCAGAGCTGAGTCCGTCCAACGTTTCACGTCTGCTCTGAGTGCAACTATACAAGTTTCCACAGTGAAAGACTCCTGCTGTGGCTCAGAGGGGCGTTCACACACACACAGCAGACCTGGTTATGGGTCTGTGTGTGTGCCTGTGTGTGTGTGTGTGTGTGTGTGTGTATGTGTGTGTGTGTGTGTACGGATCCATTTTCTCTCTTTCTAAATAGGCCGATTCAGTCGGGAGGTAATCTGAGCAGACCTGAGCAGAAAATGGAGAGCAGAGACACGGACACAGAGAGCAGTGTGCTGGGGGAAGAGAGGCATCCCATGAGGCTGTTACGAAACACACACACGCATACACACACACACACACACGCTGGGAAGCCACACATCTCCTGTATAAACTCAATTACACAACACACTGTACACACCAAGACTCTGGCATCATCCTCTCTGACAGACTGAAGCCAAAAAAACGTCTTTTTTTTTTTTTTCACTGAACATAAATTCAGTTTTTTTAAAAGATTAGTTGAACATATGAAGCAGAGATTCTGTGTTTTATTACACGTGTCGTGTCTTGATGTATGATCAGGCACAAATAACCATACACACACATGTTCACACACTGGTCTCCTGCAGCACACTGCCTCCTCTGTTTCCCTGCCAACCCTGCAGACCTGCCCGCCTGCAGACCAACAGATCTGCTTTCACTACGACTCCCCACCCCCCCCACCAAAAGATATCACACTGGACTTCTTTCAAAAAACCTTCAGCTCCATCCAAAAAAATATGTTTCCCCCCTCCATCGCCTCAGATACATAAAGAAACAGAGGCTTGTGACTGGAAGATGATCCTCATGAAGCATCTTAGAGGGGAAAAGCAGAAGAAAAGGCATGTGTTTGTGATTGTCTGAAAAGGAGAAGTGTATTTTTTGTACTTTTTCCTCTGAATCCTCTAAAAACTTGTTGCTTCACTTTTCAAATTCAAAGTTAAGCTCCTCCCCCGCAGAATGAGACATTATTCAAACAGCAAACAGCGTCAGAGCAAACAACAAGCGGCAAACACAAAGCAGATGTTTGTATTACGTCAGATGACGCATCACTTCCTGCTCCCCTGCCCAGCTGTTCTGACATCACGGACACATCATGCGCGCTGGCGTGGCAAATGGACGCTTTTCCAGTCAGACAACACCTAGCTGCACGAGCCAAACAGAGACCTGAGAAATGTAAAAGCTGCTGCTGAAACCATCACAGGAAGAATGTGAAGAAGAAGAATCTCTGCAAGAAGTTCACCAGTGAAAAAGTCTTAAAAGTAACTGCTGGCAAAGCTGTGGTTGTTTCTAAATAGCATCAGCTCTTATTAGGCTTCAAATATTTAAGTCTTTTACAGCATTTAACTGACTAAAGTCACCATGAGGGATGATTGATAAGTTAGAGTTTTACAGCTTTTGCAGCATGAACATGCAGTTTAACTCTTTGAGAGATTATGCAGCAAGTTTGAAGTTAGTAACTTTTGAAGTATTTCTGTTTCAGATGGTTGGAAACTGCAATTCAGCGATGTCTGAGAACATTCACAACATTGGCCCTCATGCAGTCGCTTCTCTCTCTGCTCAGCTTTAAATTTAGTATCTCATTTCTCCACCCTGCTGTAAGGAGGAGCAACCCTCCTCTAGTGTTGCCTTCATGTCCTTGTGGACCTCCTCAGGTGAGCTCCTGAGACGGAGGTAGGAGACGACTGCACGAAGGGGAAGCGTTGTCTGTTTTATCAGACTGAGCTGACTTGCAATTTTCGATTACCCAACAAAAAAAAGCCTAATAACTTCAAACTTTCTGCATAATCACCCAAAGAACTGAACTGCACATGCATGCAACAGCAGCAGCATCTCTCATCTCCTTCTACTGAAGCCACAAACTTATCAATCATCCCTTGTTTTTTGGAGCTAATCAATTTTTTTTTACCTTCAAGGTAACAACAGTTTGTAAAGAAAGTCCTAATATGTTTGTTCTCCATCTTCCTCACCTCGATCTGCTGCACAGTGAGGTCCAGGAAGGTGTTCTCGTTGCGGACGCTGATCAGACTCTTGGGCCCTTTGCATCCCATGCTGGTGCCCAAACCTCCGTTCAGCTTCACCACCACCAGTTTGTTCAGGCTGTCGGCGACGTTCTCCGGCAGGCCTCGAGCTTCGATCTTATCGTAGGGCTGAATCTGAAGGAGAGAGAGGAGGAAAGAGCAGAAGGGTTCAGGGAAACAGCAGGTGAAGCCTATAAAGTCCTTTTAAAATCAGCAACTCTTTTCTTCTGATAGCTTTCACTCTAATGTGTCTTGTTTCTGCAGTGCACCTTCAAGAAAACAACCTATAAACCAACACTGTTGATTTCATGTCCATTTCAAAGACCTCACGGCTTCCTGCAAGCACACCGTTAATGCTTCGCTCGGGCACGGAGGCTGTGAGAGCTTCGAGTGTGGGCTGATTAATGACCAGCTGAGCTTTGTTAACGCGCTGGATCGACAAGAAAATGTGAAAATGTGACAAATTGTTTAATTTGTTTCAACACGACAACAACAGAAGTGCTTCTGCAAAGAAAAGAAACACAAAAGACACATCAAACACTCTGCAGCTGTTGTTGTAACAGTTATTACGATGACTTAATGCACAAACACAGACTCAAATGAAGTGTGTTGGCGAGGCAGCAGAAAGGATTGGACTGTGTGTATAAGTGTGTGTGTGTGTGTGAGTGTATTACCACATTACTGGGTCAATATTGCAGCTCTCACATCAGCATATTTACACATCAATTATTGACTTGTTTCATTCTCTTCCACAGAAGCAGGAAGGACTGAGAGGAGGATGTGAGAGGGGGATGTGACCGTCTGAGCCAATAAAACTTTTGGACACATAAATCCACATCGACATTTTCAAACTAAAAGTATATCAGCAGCAGGACGGGTTTTCTACAGGAACTCAATGCTTTCCCGCTGTTTTCATGTTTCATTGACCTCGAATGGATTTCGTTCTTCCGAGAAGAATGTTTTAAAAAAAAATCGAGTTAAAAAACTGTGAGCAATGTGCAGAAGCATCCAGGGACGGCAAATTCTGACCAGATGTTCAAACAGCTTTCTGCTGTTCTGCTGTTGGGAGGCGAGCGAGCGTGTCGGTGTTTTGAGTGGAGCTCCGTGTGATGTTTGTGAAAGTGTGAGTGGATTTTTTCAAAAGTGTGTTTTTGTGTCAGTGAGGAGTGTGTGTGTGTTAGGGGAAATGAAAAGGCCGGGAGTCGTCCTGTGTCCTTTTCCTGTTTGAAACAACGATGACTCAACAATCAGCAGACCTCCTGTGTGTTTGCCAACCTCCCCTCCCCCCTCCACAGCGACCCCCTCACCCCCTCACCTCCTCACCTCACACCACACGGAGGCTGAGATTACAAACACAACAGATATCGCTCACTCTCTGTCCTTGGCAGAGTTTTTGAAGCGATTGTTTCGGGGTTGAAAAGTTGCAAAAATGTGCCAAATGTGGCTGCAAATGAATGTTAATATAAACACTGTTAGTTTCCTTAAAGTGTTGACTGATGCAAATCCCTGCAGGTATTCAAAAATAAAAAAGATGCCAAGAAATACAGAAGGACGAGAGAGGCTGTTGGTGTGTGTGTGCATGTGTGTTTGTGTGTGTGTGTGTGTGTGTGTGTTGTTGTGCTGAGTGTAATGGTTTTCGGCTGGGATCCCCATCTTACCCCTGTACCCCCGGAGTTTAACAGCTTCTACTCACAGATGTTCATTTTCCTTTCTGAGCGACACAGATGGCGACTTTTTTTTTCTCCCTCCTGTGCATGTGTGTGCAGAAAAGTGTGTGTAAGTGTGTCTGTTTGTGTGTGTGTGTGCGTGTGTGTGTTCCCAGCTACAAGTAAACAACACTCAGTGGCATGGAAACACGTCTTTGACCAGACTGCTGGATAAAACAGCTTCTGTCTTATTTCTTCTTGTTAAGCCATCAGTTCCAGAGCAAACTGCTGTTCTGTGTTTTTACTTTCGCTTTGACTGAAGAGCTGATGTCAAGTTTCCACTTCAGAGACACTCAGGACATTTTATCTAGAGCAAAGAAAAAAAGCCCAGCGAAGGATTACAGTTTTGGACTGACATAAAGACTCTGCAGGGGGATTCAAAATGTTGTACATCTGCAACATGGTGTGCACGGCCGATTTTGAGGGAAGTTTTCTGCATGACTGGAGTCAAACGTCGCTGTTGAAACCACAGTGCAGAAGCAGAGTTGGTGTGCGAGTGCATGCTGAATTTCCTCTCAGTGCAGAGTTCACACACACACACAAGATAAGACATAACCTGCAGCTAATTCAGAAACAAGCCTCATGCATTTGTACTGAGGGTCTCAGACCTCAACCTTTCTAAATAACGCCGTACACTATTATTTACAAACAATATTATCACTCCAACGCAGACTAAAAATATCATTTGATATAATTATGCATACATCTACGATGCCATGGTGGTGGTTATTACTGTAATCATTGTGTGACAAACTATGACTCATATGAAAATGTTTGAATTTCATTTTCATTTTGAAAAAGCTCAGGAAACAACCTTGATAAGGATCAGTCCTGTAAATATTACGTAAGCTAAGATGTACGTAAGCACCGACGATGAGCGAGGTGTGTTTTTCTCATGAAAAAAACATGATATACATCTGCATTTTTCAATTCCTTCCATCATTCTAAAAAATATCAGACTTTGACCAAACTTTTTCGTATCTGTGCAAAGCTTGTGACCTGAGAGGTATGTTCACATTCACTCCTGAAGGGGGCGATGTCCACGACTGATGATGACCTCCGGTGCAGAGTGGGCTCATCAGGACAGCGGATGAGAGTTTGCATTGGCATAGCTTCTGACGCTGCAACAGCTACTGTAAGTGACGAGCTAACAAGCCACACATCATAAACAAATAAAATATAAAACTTCACTTTGGATTCCCATCTGTCTGCTGGCTGCAGAACAGACTCCTCACGGTGTTTTTACACTCTTTAAATATGTAAACTTCTGGAGAGGAAGCTGAATGATAAAAACAAGCCACTGCTGATTCTGTTTGAAGAGATTCAACACCTGGCAAACCACAAACCTTTCGATGGGCACAAACAAAGCCGCAAAAATGAGCCTCAGCTTCACCTCCGAGCACACACACTTCAAACACAAACATACACAAATAAACAGTACACACACATGCACACACACACTTTTATTATTATTATATACTATCATTACTGAGTATATTATCTGCTGATTGAGGAAGTGTCCGTAAAAGGAGCTCCATCTGTTTCTGCCTGTGTCTTTTTTTTCAACACTCCTCCTTTCATTTCATTCATCAGCACAACTTGAAAAGTGCATAAAATAAAACGATTAATTATTACTGCTGCAGGTCAGCTTGTCATCATCTCTGAGTGAGCGGCCATTCTACGTCAAAACCGGCTTCGTAGACTCAAAAAAGCTACTGAATAATGAATTTGTTTTGGGAGATTTTGACTCAAATGGCTGTCATTCGCAGTAGATGTTGAGATAAAAAAGCATCCTTTTTTTACTGAAATGATGCCTCTTAACCCCCCCACCCTCCTGCTCTCTCATCCCACACACCCCCTACCAGCTGGTTCCCCCCACCTCATTACTGTGTCGCTGTCATTTCCTATCTGGTTTAATGTTCCTTGTTTCAGTACTTGTCTGACTGCTTTTCCCTCTAAACCTCTAATCTTCCCTCTGCCTCCGTCTCTCTTTATGTAATTTCGCTGTAAAATCTCCTTCTTTTCACAACTCATTCATCTTTTCCTGCTGCTCTCTCCATCTTTAATCATCTCCCTCCCTCTCCCTCTCTTCCCAGCTTCGTAAAATTAAATGAGGCGGCTCAGGATTGCGGAGTGATGCAGTTGCTCTTCACTTGCCACGGACTGAGGAGGAGAGGACAGATCAGGCTTTGTGTCTCTTGTGTGTTTTTGGTTAAAGAGTCCGAAGCGTCTGATGAACAACTGAGGCAGTTTTGTGAATGTTCAGTGAGACAGAAGCCAAACGTTGCCGACAAATACCAGAGTCAACATCTCCGGCATAAAAACCTGTTGAACCTGAGAGATTTCTTAAGAGGGAAAATCAAAGATCACAGGTTGCCTTTCTCAACGGGAGGCAGAAACATCCTATTGGGTAACAAATCCTGTTTGATTTAGCCGAGGTGCCACTGCAGAGCGCGTAATCCCTCCAGCACACCTCAGTATGCAAACAACCCTTTTCTATAGACGCACAATTCAGTTTATAGAGGCTTAACGCTCATATATGTCATGTTTACACTTTCCACAGCTGCTTACATTGAGAGCAAAAGGATTTATGAACCTGAGTGCCTCGTCCAGCAGCAGAGTTACAGGGGTGGTAACGTGGCAAACACTGGTGATTAAAAGGTCTTTTTTTTCTTATATGTATATTTAAAGAGGCCAATTTTTGATGAGAAAGTCTTTAACAATGTTCATATATCATTTGCTTATTCTTTATAGACCAGTTAGCCTTTAAAAAGATCACATTTTGGATTATTTCACTGTTTCTTTGTCTGGTTAAGAGAGTTGCTCAGTTTTTAATTACATCTATAATCTATCATTTAAGGTCACAAGACAACATCGCCTTATTTTAAAGCAGGTCACAGTTACCAAGGCTGCAAAACACAGCTTGAACTTTCACTTCCACATTTACAGTAAAGCTGCCTTACAGTAAAGTTTCCCTATATATAGTGTCTAAAATGACATTTTTAGTCACATCAGGCCACTTTCAAATTCAGTAAAAGCTCCATTATGAGGAAGAAAAAACACTTTCAATATGTTAAAGCTCATGAGAAGTGAAAGAGGCTTGATGGTTTCATATGTAATACACTGTTAAAAACAGTCACATCCTCTATGAAAAGAGTTTTCTATGTCCATGATGGATGCAAGTTTCTGCAGTCAGGTTAATAAAACACATGACAGTGACACTAATTATTGCAAACGTGATCAAAATCTAAACAAAGTGCATCATATATCTGTGCTGCACCACAATAACTGTCAAATATCATTGAATACAAACTTAATTTACAGGGTCACGAAGTCATCGGTCCCTATCTGCATTTTTCAGACTATAACATTTAATCCATTAATGTTTCAATTGAAATTTTAATGGGCAAACAAAACTGCAGAGACTGAAGAATCCAACAGCTAATCAATATCAGCAGGCTCTTCGTTTGATTAACTGTGTGACGATATTAACCGAATGATCTTCACATCTCCATATTCATCAACGGTCCATCTGCAGAGTTTAGTGTCTTGCTTCAGAGAGCAACAATGTGATGAAATCCACATTTTGACACTTTTCTCTTCGCTGGAACTTGTAATTTTGCCTCAACACGTCTCTAACTTGATCTGAAACACACAGCTACAGTGTTTCATGTCTCATGAGTCATCACAATAAAATGAAAAACACATTCAGATTAAAATCTGCTCTTATTTTTAAAAAATAGACTATTACAGAGAGGCAGTAAACAAGAATAAAGGACTGATTTACTTCGCTGAGGATTACAAAGTAAATAATCAAATCTGTTTTCCTAAGTTTTTTTTATTTGTCTCTGTAGATGTGACCAACCCTTTTTTTTTTCTCAGAATAAGTAACTCACTAAATATTTAATTAAGGCCGAATGGATAAGACTTCAGTGCTTCACATGATCTACACTGATGTGTTCGGCTGAGTTCAACATAAAGTCACAGTGGAGTGAAGATGAAGGCAGGAACTTTCTCAGGGTTTTAAAATGCAGCCTGCAAACCGACACTCACACACTCACACACTCACACACTCGTGTACTGAACGTCTGCTGCTTCATTTACCAGCCAGCTGCTCTTGAGTGCTGCCTTTGACTGACACAAAACTCTGCGTTCAGACTTCAAAGATCCTCCCCTCGGGATCAAACCGAATTAGATAAGTTTGCACTTTTTCACTCGGTTACACCTTTCAACCTGTGTGCTTTGAAGCTCACTGAAGACATGGAAAACCCAGCGTTCAGGAAACTGAAGGAGAGCACCGAGAGCATCTCCTGAGACCGAAAACTAAGACAGAGCTACAAAATGTGCTTTTTCAGTACAAGAGAACAAGGAAATCCTACACAACCGACTCAAAGACACACCGATGACTCTGCACTTTGATTGTGTTTGTAAGTGAAAGTGACCCACAGTCCTTCAGTGTGTTTGTAGGATACTGAATATGAAGCATTTTAAACTCACAGCAGCAGATATTTTCCTAATTTTGTGTTAAAGGTGATACACAAAGTAAACAAAACACTTGCACCTTCAAGCTATAATCCACATTTAATCTGTCAAATGTCTTGTGATTTAATAATCTGCCTTTTAACCTGATTAATCTGGAATTAACGTGGCGTTATCCGTCTCTCTGTGACTCTGAATGTTGAAAATGTTGATGAAACTTCTGCTTTTTCTGCTGCGTCGCTCATAAGATGCTCTGCTGAAGATCAGCTGGATTACAGGAAAGTACAGGGCTCTTCATTTCATTTCAGCAGGAAATAAACATCTCAGAATAAACCCGCTGCTTCGCTCTCGCCATCAACCAATAATGTTGGAAGTCACTAATGCTTCGTCCATCCAGTAATGTTCCACATGGCATCAGGACAGAACAAATAGAGCAAAGGTTGTTCCATTTATCATGTTACTGACTTGTTCAAACTCCTTTTTCAATAAAGCGCTGTAACAGTCCAGGTGCATGCTCTGGGCATCTACTGAGTCAGCGTATTTTAAAAGCAGCACTTTGAATCAAGTAACAAACATTATCTTATTTTAATGTTTCTTAAGAGCATCAACATCCTGAAGTCCAAATTCAATGGACCTAAATTCCTGTTAACTTGGTTCAACCGGCTCTTTTATGTGCTCTCTGTGTCCTCATGGTTTTACAGGTGACACACTGATACTACATACTTGGTAATTATCTTCAATTGCTGTGTAACTGTCTTTAAATGACCCTGTCCCACCTTCATGAGTAAGATCATCAGGACTTCAAACCCACATTACAGGAGTTTCTCGTGTGGATCATCATAAAGACAGAGCTTATCACAACGACAGGGAGCAAACAGTCAGCGGGTGAAAGCAGGATACATGGAAAATTTTTCCCCTTAAGAGTTCAAATTTGGTCACATTTAATTCATACAATCATATACATTCATCCTAATAACTGCATATTTGAATGAAAGTTTGCTACCTGATTGTGTAAGTAACTATAATATTTAAAAACATGTTTGTCCTTGACTGATCAGAACTCTTGCTATTAATAATCAATCAGCCTTTTTAAGGATCTCATGTAATATTTTACTAAAACAAAAAGGCATGAAACAGAACAGGGTTATTTTAGAGGGAAAGAGTTTTTTAATCCCACATCAGCATCTGTTTTCGTGTGTTTGTGTGTCTTAGAGATGAATCTGCTTTAAATTTTGTTATCTACAATAAGTCGCTGGGTGTTGGAGCCAAACCCAGCTAACAATGGGCGAGTGAGGTGGGGTACACCCTGCTCATGTCGTCAGCCCATCACATGGTGTTTACCTACTCTGCGTGGCTTTGGAGTACAGGAGGAAGCCGGAGAACTCAAAGGAAACCCACAATTGGCAAACAAGAACACGAGATTCCACAAATTCCAAAAATCAGGTCGGGTTCAGACGGTTCAGACCCATAACCTCCTTCCTGTGAGGTGCTAACTACTGCAGCACATGCATAAGCTTTTATGTAATGTGCGTTAAAAATAAAGTGCTATCAGTGGACTACTCAGTGTCTACTGTGCAATCATGAAATTGCTGCCACCGGTTTTCCGGTGTTTTTCCCAGGTAATCGGTCTGATGAGGATATCCGTGTAATCCATCTGTGTGTGTATCTGAACAAACAATGCAATTCCAAACGTGTTCAGGCATCAATTTTTTTAACCACAATTTGCCAAACACTGAAGATAACTCTCCACTCTACGTGGCAACCTTTAAGCCCAGTAAACACACACATACACACACACACACACACACACACACACATACACACACACACTACCAGAGTCATATAGAGCATATTGGGGCTTAACTGAGACAATAAACTGAATGACGGCTTTACAGTTCACCAATAAATTCAGATGATTGATTTATAGTTTTGTTTGTCTGAGTCAAACCCAGCAACAAGAATCAAAAGACCATAATGAGAAAAAGACGCTTTTGAGTGGAAAGAAAGGAGCCGTCATTTAAAAAAAAAAGTGGCATCTACTCTTACATAACGTCACCAGTTTACGTAATAGTTATATTTAACTTTTTTTTTTTTTTTCTAAATCTTAGAAGATATCTCAGACTTTAGATGACAAAACAATTACAGTTGTTGAGCAAATGTCAATGAAAAGACAGGAATTTCTCACTTTCTACTATTTAAACATTGATAAGGAACGGAGATCCGCATGTGTGATGGTTACTAACCATAGGAGACTTTAACACTTTAACTTTGACTTTAACTTTGTTATCACACAGTCTTATCACTGACATATCTTTTCAGGTCATAAAGTAGATGCAACCTCTATTCTTTCACCAGTGTTGGCACATATTTACAACTGTGAAGCCCAAACAGCATTTCCAGTAAATGCAACATGTTATTCACATCTGTTTCTGACTGAAAAATTATTAAATAATTAGAATATTACTGATATTTTAAAATCTGAATGATTCTAAAATCTTGTTGGCCTGTAATCAGTGTTATCCAGGATTTCCTCAGTCACATTATAAGTTTACCGATGGGGTTGCAGAACGAGAAACAAACAGATTTAATGAAGTGAAAATCCACAATGGGAAGAAAATGAAGAAGTCGTATAAAATGTGTCGGAAAAGTGTGGATGAGCATCAAACTGAACAGTGGTTTCCTGTCGTCTCGTTTGATGCATCTGATGCCTCGGTTTCAGCTTTGAGACGGTTTCATGACAGCTCATCGGGATGACTGACAGCTGCTGGGATGAGAGTTTGATCGTCTGATGTCGGGACTAAACACACACCACTGACTCAAGGTGAAAAGCCCCATACGGCTGCTTTCATTTTGAAAGCGAACCTGCTCACTTCACCACCGAAGGCAAGACAAAAAGAGACGTAATGGTGGAATATTTTGACATATAAGATGTTTAAAGGGGCGGGTCTGATTGTGTGCACTGGTGACGCAGCTGGCTTCAACTTATGTAACAACAACTCAAGTGACAAGTTTCTGTTAAGAATCAGACAAAACGCAGCCTGCAGACGAGGACGAGGATAAAGTGACTCTCGCAAGTTTCCGCTTTATTGTGTTACTGCAGATAATCTGATGGCCTTCAGGTTTCAAAACATTATCAAACTGGACTTCCTGAACCATATTTCATCATCTTACATGTATCCATAGCAACACACCCTCACCAACGCAGCTAATTGGGTCAAAGTTATTTCCCTTTTGCATTGGATTTTAAATAAATTTGTTTTATCTTTAACAGTTTTCTGGCTTACTGTTGTCCTGACAAGAGAACACACACCTCAGTGAGTGTATGCTTGGCCTCATCCTTCTGTTTATGCACAACACACTTTGATATTTTGTGCTTTCTTTTTTTTATATTTTCCAAGCACATTCACACAGAAACACACTAACCCACATAAAAAACCCCAACAAACTGGACTTACTGAGTCCTCTGGAGGTCTCTGTATCTTTTTCCACTCCACCGATGGACCCTTCACCTGCAGAAATCTGTGGAAAAGATTCTTGAAGCCCTCAAAGTCTTTACGGGAAACCTGGAAAAAAAAAAAAAAAAGGGTTTATTTGAACCTTTATTGATCCCAGAGAGGAGGGCTAAGATTTGCCAAGTCCGGTCCAGCTTGGCCAGCCACAGTCCATATTCACTTGTCCAGAAAGTTGAAAAATGCGCTAATTGCTTCTCGGGGTGCACCGATTGTCTGCCAGGTTTCTCTAAATGAGGGCAGCTGAATAAACTGCAGGAGAAGATGCGCAGCTTCAACAGTGGCGTCTTTGAAAAACACTTTCACTTTTCTTAGGACAAAAAAAGGAAAAACCCACAGTCGAATATAAACTATGGGTTCGATTATCTTGAATTACACAGTGAGACGTGAGATTTAACCTCTGTGTGCAGAAGCAGCTAGTGCAGTTAAAACTGAACGCTTACTGTGTGAGATATTATGCAATAAAGTGGATTCATTAAGCAATGTGAAGCTACCGAACAAGATCTGCTTCATTTTCAAGACAACAATAGAACTGCTTTTTATTTCCTCATACAAAAATCATTTCAAAATACTGGAACAAGGAGTTTATGTGATACTGATCTCTATAAATGGCAAACACTGCCACTCTAGTGCAATAAAATCTAAATGCATAACTTTGTTTTACCTCTACGCTAAATGAAATATACATTGATACTGATAATCTGATAATTCAGATTATGTGCACGGTATTTGACTTATGTTATTAGCAAGAGTGTAGTCCTGCATAGCCAGCCATATCTCCACAGTGCTGTAGAAAAGTCTGGCCATTAACATATTGCTAAAAGGGAAAAACTAGCTTGTTTATGTTTTATTTAAACCAATCAAAACTGTCCTTGGCAGCCTATAGCTCACATATTATCAATTTTTTAGTGTCATTACACTAAAAAACAAAACAAAAAAGAAAAATTGTCAAAATTCCTATCAATATTAAAAACACAAACCCTTCACGAGGGTACGCAAAATAAGTATACATGTATGAGCTTTATTATTAGTCTGCTTCACAATCACATTGGCATCCAGTTTAACTGGACACCTGCCAGGTTCAACTGGTTTGTAAGTAAAAATATATACATTATCTGCAGCTATGTATGTGTGTTTGGCTTTGTATTGCCTTGTCGTACAGGTTTACTGTTAGTACAAAGGCTTTTTTCCCCTTCTAAACAACCTTGATTTGAAGGTATGTATGGAATACAGGCACACCTCTGTTGACAAACCGTTTTCCTCTGAGCATTATTCCATCTTTTGTGATTACTGGTAATTTAAGAGTAAACGCCTTTAAGAGATAACAGCCTGTCCCTGTTTCTCTGTACATACTTATGTGTGAAACTCAAAGAGAAATGATGAATGATGATTGAGTTGAGCTTTCTTCTAAAAGAAATAGGATAATACTTTAACATTCAAACCAGTGGAGTCAAAATAAGCGAAATATGTATTGAACTAATAAATGGTTTGTGCCTTGCAGGGCAGTCAAGAGAACATTGGAGCTCTGCAGTTTGCAAAACATTGATTTGTTTCATTCCATCAGTCTTTCTTTCCAATTTTCAGAAGACAGTTTTGATTTTGCTCTTAGATATTTCATCATTTTCACCATGCTGTGCCCTGAGAAGTGTCCTCATGCAGCGTCAGAGCTCATTAAAAGCCAACATTACGAAATCTTCAGGGTCTTTTGGGGACAAGAGGTTTCAATGACGTCTTAGATTATGTTTTAAGGCAGATAAAATGGATGAATGTTTGTTTTAAAGTCTCGCCTAGTGCAATTAAATGACGTATACTTTGTGTATGTATGTATACGGGTGTGTGTATGCGGGTGTGTGTGTGTGCACATGTAGGTGGAACCCTCATTGGCACTGTGCTACAATATGTGTCACTCTTGTGTTTTCCCAGTATTCATGACCCAACCACCCTTTAATCACAAGCAGATGGTCGGAGGGAAACAGAAGGAGGGAGGGAGGGAGCTCACCTCTTTCTCGGCGCCCGTGGCAGTGTCCAGCAGTTTCTCCAGCTCCGTGTGCATGGAGCTCTCCAGCTGCTGCCGCATCATTTCCTGGAACTGAGCCATCCCTTTGCTGGCCACTCCTTTACTCAGATCTGGATGTGCGAGAAAGAGGAAGAGGAAGATGGAGGACAGAGATTTACACTCACATGTTTGAGTTCTGACATGATCTGGATCCTTAAACTGATTCTTGCCTCCAAGTTTATTCATTTTATTGACTAAATCCATCTCTAAACCACTGAATGAAGCTATATGAGTGAATTTGTGTATTTTTGGATAACAGATATTCTGTAATATATCTTTAAAATTTGACTGAATATAAGTCAGAAACTGTAAAAAACTTCATCCTCAACCTCAAAATTACAGACAAATGAAGCAAAGATCTGCGCAGACCGAGCATTTTATCAATAAGTCCATCAACCAAAAAAGATCGGCAACTTTTTTAACCTACTTTGTATAAAATACTTGGATATCTATTGTGTATATCTACTCAGATGTAAAACACTGTGACATTATGTTTGGTTCATATCGCAGAGCCACTAAAATAACCATCAAATTTTACAGTTTATTGCTGGAACCATAATCCCAGTATTTGTGTAAGTACACATGTGACAACATTGGAATAACGAAACCAGTGATATCCGGCAGGATTATTTACTTTTTCTCACTCTTGACACTAAAGGCAGCGTTAGAGCTTGGGGATTTTTCATTTTTATAGAGTCATTTCAATATCTGTCATATAACAATCCCTTTAGCATAACGGAAATGTTTCATGCGTCAAGTCTTCAAACTCAAACTGGCCAACGTGACAGGCTGACAAAACTGACTTTATCGTAACAAGTGATATTAAGAAAACCTGATTGATGCCGCCAACAGAAACACACACACCACCCTACACAAGACTGAGCAGCTTAAAAGAAGTGTTTATGGGAATTTTTAAAAATCTTTTGTAGAGGTAGCCTGATTATCAGAAGGAGAGCGACCTTGGCGATCATCACATGACTCAGTGTGTTTTGTGGTATTTGTGCCAGCCTGTCTTTCAGCATTCTTTTCATTGGGCTAGAATAACCGCAGAGTGTTTCACCGTATCCAGCACACGAACGCCACTTCAGGAAACAGGAAAAGATGCGACGAGGGAAGCAGATAGGAACTGTTTACAGTGGCATCAGCATTTCACAGACCCTGGTTAAACTTTCGGTTAAGAGACAGTTATCATTTTTATGATGAGTTTATGACACCTTGCTTTCAGTTTGTGACCTCAAAAGCAGATAAAATAAAATCAGCTGTTAATTACTTGTTTGTACTTTCACTTAGTAGATTAATGACAGCACATTTTAATATGTGTCCATAAATCTGCTTATTGCTTATTTGATAAACTACTTAAATGAATCAATTAACTTTCTGTTTATAAAATGTGGAATTAATGAAAAAAACCCATTGCATGAATTCCTAGAATGTGAAAGTTGGATCCATTGAAATTTCCTGATATTCTTTATCGACTAATAATCCAAACTGATCGATCAGCTGCAAAATCGAATAGATAAACTCATCACATCTCCAGTTGGTTTCACAGATTATCAACCATCGTCTGGAGGTCCTAAAGACCTAAAGCAAGAGTGGTTTTATAAATCTGGAAATAATCAACAAATGTGCCCAAAAATCATCAATCATCAGCACATTAACTGGCACTTTTGGTTTGAATAGAGAGTTGAATGTTGTATTTGTGGCTACAAATTAAAAAGCAGAGACAGGATGAGTCAAAATACAAAAAATGTAACTGATGACTTACAGGCCAGTGGGGATAAAATCAAAACCAGTGATTAAACTGGTGAGCTCAGTCTAAAAAATCCGTCTGGCTGTCTTTTACAAAACTCCTTAGAAGACTACAGTCATCTGTGGATCTACTCGAATCAATTACAAATATCTGAATTTGATTAGTCAGATCCAGAATCAGGTGCTCACAAACAGATGTTCAGATTTTAGATTCACTATCCTCCTCTAATACATTCAACAGATAGGTAGGTGGCAAAGGTTTGATCATATAGTGATAAAAATGACAATGTAAAGAAAAACTGTAATAAGACCTGGCATAGCAGTCACGTGACCAGTTATTGAATATGAGTATGAGCTTAAACTTTCAGCCTGTCAATTTAAAATAGCATCTAGACGTGAATAAAAACCAGCATAACTGTGTTTAAAAATGCCCCAAGGGCAGAACAAACAGGTTAGAAAATGAGGTGGTTGCCATCAGTGATGATGGTTAGTTGCTCAAACTTAACCTACAGACAAAAAACAATTTATCCTCGTGGACATTTGAGGTTAATAGTTGAATACAAGCCCATAATCATCACTTACCTTCTATATAATTTTCCATGTTTTAGCTGCCAAGTAGAGACCAGTTCAGCAATGAATGCGGTTAAATAATAAATCTACATCAAATCAGACGTTTAAATAATCCAGACAGTTAGAGGGAACACCCACAGCTAATCGATAAGAAAGTTTATCTGAGATACGCAGCTAAGAAAAGTGACCATTAAGCCATATAGACGTGTCAAACAACCTGAGAAGTCCATTTACAACTGGAGGATGGTACGTCCCCTGTATGTTATGTACTCATAACAGAGCAGGAACAAGTACACATGAACTCGGCCACACTTCTTCCTGCTGACTACCGCCGGACGTCGTCCCTGAACATGAAGCTGGAGGGGATCTAACATCTTTTTTGAAGCTTCAAGTTTCTGCCTTTCAGTTTCCAGCCCTGATCTTGGAAACCACGTCACAGATCCACGCTGTGACTCCCAACCTCCGGTCATGTTTTTTCTTTCGCCTCGCCCACTGCTTGCTTTCGTATTACCCTAATTGCCAGACTGTTTGACGATTTAAAGCCATTAATAATCCCGTGAACATCCCGTCAGTTGTTAAGCGGTGAATGATAGCGAGTGAGTCCGTTCACATGACGTGCCTGTCGGGGGGGAACTTCATATGTTACCGGCTGCAGAAATGAATGACTGATGGGTGGATGGACAGATGAGGACGGTGCACTCGATAAACTATCAATATCAGCGCTTCTTGCGGTGCACGACGGCCCTAAAGACAACTCAGAGGAGCCGTGAACACATCACGAGAAGAAAAAAAAGCCACCGTTTTTCAACTGATATGTCAAAATGAAAGATCGTCGGGTTACGCAATAGCTAACTCGGAAATACGTGAAAACGGTGTAATGTCAGGAAGCAAAGAGATTAGATATTGTGAAAAATTAAAGGTATTTTCTTACTGTGTGACTGTAGGATGCTGGCGGAAGAAAAGTCGGTGGGGTCGGCCTGGTCCTGCGGGTCTGAAGGACCACAGCGATCCCGCAGAGGAGACAGCGGGGTACACAATGTGTGTGTTCTGCTTTTTACCGGTTTTTCACCGTAAAAAAACCAGACTTCAGGCTTTCCAACGAAATCGCCGAATAAAAAAAAATATCACAACCAGGTAGAAATTAAAGAACTTAAAAAAAGGTGATTAGTTTCAAGATATTTTACACTACAGTGCCATTCCTGGAAGCGGCGAATGAGAACGGTCCGGGAGGATGGCGACCAATGAAAAAGCTGCTTTCCTGTGACGTAACTTCAACTGCCAATAGATTTCTGCTACGTGCGCTGTGGTTTCCGACAGTTCCGGGTTAAAAGAATGCTGAAACTATTTAGAAATGGGTGAAAACAAAAAAGAAAATATATTCTTTGCGTCTTTTTAGCTTTAAAGTTTCAGCTTATCACTTAAATGCCATTATTGTATTGTAATTAATCGTCTCAAAATGATTCGGTAGCATTTAACGTTTCGCTATATGCATCAAATTAGCTTTATTAATGTATGAATAATACATGTCCTTTGTAAATTTGTCCTTTTCGACGATTAAATGCTGTGCAAGAACAATGACACATGTAATTACAGATGTTACATAATATTTCATCACGCAGCTGGAAAGGGAATGATAAAATGAAATACTGCCCCTGTGTGGTGAAACTGTGACATTGCGCTATACTTCAGTTTCGACCATGCAGTATTTAACTCCTATTAGCCTATCCAAGTACACTTTTAAACAGGGCAAGGCCAGGTGTTGAATGTCACTAAGTAAAATTTACTCAAGCACTGTACTCAAGTAAAACTTCCAGGTACTTTCACTTTGATCGAGTATTTTTTTAATGCAAATGTTTTATTCACATTTATATCCATACTCAACTATACTCAGAGGCAAACAGTGTACTTTTTACTCAACTACAGCTGTCTTACTCAACTTAAACTACTAGTTTCCATTCAGATAACTGTTTTTTTACCCTTCCTGTCCAGGTAAAATGAAAATACTCCTACGTCTTTGTCTAAATAAACTATTTAATAACCCTTAGTGAAAAAAGTATTCAAATCTGAAAACCGGGCTGTTTACCTGAGCTCATGAAAAGTTCTGCTTCTTACAGGACAACAAAACATGCAGATCTGAAAGAAAATAGTGCTTTGTTGCAGATTTAATTATCCAACAGTATGTAAAGTAGCAAGTGAACATTAAACATGTACACCGGTAAACTGTAATACTTGCTCAGAAAAATAGTTTATAATAGTACAATCCAGTCAGGGACAAGGAACACTTATACTTTATGATACATTATGTAGATGTTGCTGGTAATACATGATTAAAGGGCTCTCTTGTTATGAAGAAACAGCACCAGCTACTCAGCTGATGTGCTACCAAAACCTAAAACACTGGTCCCTTAAGAGGATAACAAAAAAATAGGAGGGGAAAAAAAAAAGGGCACAACTTTTTCGTTGATATGTTTTATTATTATCCAATGTTTGAGGACTTAATGCATTCTTGACTATATGTAACAACCATCCATGTTTGACTTACTCCAGAGAAAGAGCATTAGAAAAAAGCTGGTAACAAATTCAGTGTGCTTTAAGTATTTAATGTATACTTAAGGTGGAGTTATACTTGTGTGTCCTGGTGTGTAGCAGCCCTGCTGCAGGTGTCTGTTGTCTACAGAAAAAGAGACCAACACCACTTTATTACTTTTAGCCAAAGTTAACCTGATTAATATACTTTCCTCACTTTGCAAGAGATAGTGCAGATTAGAGCAAACAGAAAATTTGTAATGCATTTTTTTTTTTTTTTTAAATACAAGATATGCCAGGTGAAACAGTGTCTTCACTGTCACCAATCACAAAATGTAGTTTAGAGAGGAGACAGTAGCAACCCAAGAAAGCCAATTACTGTTTCCACCAGACGTCACTGTAGCTGCTATACATTTTTAAAAAGGTGGACCTTTCCCAGGTGGCTACGTGTGTGAGATCATCTCTACACTGCAGCATCGTATCACACAAGTATAAATCCAACTTTACACTCATAAACACAGATTCATGCTCCCTTCTGTACACACACACATACACATATAGAGTAATGTTGGGGTTGGTGGAGTGCTTCGTTACAGGCGAGCATCTGGAGTTTTGGGGCTGTCTAAGTTCTGGCTGGGTGGTTCTAGAGGGTCCAGTCATACTGCCAGGAAAGCCACAGCTGTGTCTCTCTCCTCTATCAGCTCTGCTGCTGTGGCGTCCATCTTTGATTGGGAAAAGCTATTGATTTCCAGGCCCTCTACAATCTTCCAGGTCTTGTCCTGAGGAAACATTTAACTTTTCTAAATTTTCTGCTTTAAAATGCTTTTGAAACTTATTAAAACCACAGATTCTGTCACAATTTGAAGTCACACAAAATTTAATTTATTGTTTGATGAATTTAAATCGCTGGTAAAGAAGAGAACATGAGTGTGCATCAGTCTCACCTTGATCTGGACAGGGAATGAGTAGATGAGGTCATCTGGGACTCCATAAGAGTTGCCAGAGGAGTAAACACCCATGGAGATGAAGTCACCCTGAAAAAGAGGAGAAACTGGTTAAAACTGCATTTCAAATATACAGTTGCTTATTTCAGTAATGGTAGTTTATCATCACAAGGTTAAAATGAGCATTCAATGAGACTAAATTTGACACTGGATTTAACAGAGCCATGTGTAAGCTATCAGAAGACTTGGCTTAACTGTCCTCTGCCAAGTACAAACATGAGTTGTGTCACAACTGTAAGCTACAGACTCAAACTCTTGGTTCAGAAAAGTCTGTAGATTCATGACTGAAACTCTTCAGTGAGCACAGATACATAAATATGCATTTACACTCTTTCTGTCATGTTTATGGGGCCAAATAACTTAATTTTCAGTTAACCACAAGGAGAATTATTAATTTTTTTCATTACTATTTTATGTCCCAACAAAAAGGTAATGTATGTAAAGTCTTTTATATTGTTGACATCAACAAGGAGATACTCCCACATCATAACTAGAGTAAATAAATATGGTGTTTACATTGGGGGTGCCTGTCCAGATGTCTCTCATGTGGTCACAGACGGCTTTGGCTGCAGACATGGCGCTGGACAGCTTCCTGGCTTTGATGACTGCAGCTCCCCTCTGCTGCACCGTCTGCATTTAAACAACCATTGCATGAAAATGCAGTGGCAGTCAATGGGGATGTAGGCAGGAGAGTCGAGGTATGATATGTTAGCTTATGTTATAAGTTGTGCAGCAAAATGTATCTTGCAGTCTAAGAGATTAGAGTGAATCTTCTTATACTCACAGAGATGAAATCTCCTTTAAGCCAGGCGTCATCCTTGACTGCATCAAAGCAGGCGAGCTCACTTCCGGACATGTTGACCACACAGTGATGCACGTCTGGGTACTGGGTGGACGAGTGGTTGCCCCAGATGATCACATTTCTCACATGGGAGGCAGGAACACCGCAGCGCATCGCCACCTACAGGACCAGAGTGAAAAGAACAGAGAACAAATTCAGGTTTAATGTTCAGCTCAGACAAAGAACCGGCATTTGATAAAAGCTGCACATACAAAGAGAGTCTACAGAAACACACCTGAGAGCGAGCCCTGTTGTGGTCCAGACGGGTGAGGCAGGAGAAGTTCTCTTTGGGGATGGAGGGGGCAGACTTGGCTGCGATTAGACAATTGGTGTTGGCAGGGTTTCCCACAACCAGCACCTGAAATGAAACAAAAAAAAACTCACATTGAAATACAACCTGAATGACCCATTTGATCCAGCTCAGTGTAAACTAATGATCGTGACACATTATTAATAGAAAATTAATAGTCCTATGTACTTTTTGGGGAAGGTTTAGTCAATTTACAATCAGCAATATGCTTAATTTTTTATTCTTATCAGAGTGGAGCCACTCTGTTGTTAAAAGAGAAACACTTAATATTATCCTACAATGAAATAATAAGGTTAACCATGACAAAATAAGCTTTTACTTTTATACCGTCTTGCCATGTGTGATAACACAGAGGCTCTGAACAATGAGGATCAGCCCAGCACATGAACAGTGGCAACACATTTTTAACTACAGTGAACTTTTTTTACATTCATGGAAACAATGTTACACAAGCAACAGAACCAGAAGGAGAATAGTTTCACTCAAGAGCATTTCAACAAGCATCAAAGGACGAGATCTTTAAGTTTTTTTGCATGTTAGTGCAAGACTACAAACTACATCCTGTGTCACTACCTTGACGGTCTTCTTGGCGTACTTCTCCAGGGCGGCTCCCTGGCTCTTGAAGATGGCCACATTGGCTTTAAGCAGGTCTTTCCTCTCCATGCCCTCCTTCCTGGGCATAGAGCCGACCAAGATGGCTGCATCCAGGTCCTTAAAGGCCACTTCCTCCTTGTCAGTGGGGACAATCTCTGTGGAAGAAAAAATATGACGCTGGTTGAACATGCTTATCAGCTTTATGTAGTTCCTTTATATTTCTGCCTCTAGAGGTTTCTATCAAAAAAGAAAAAAGATGTAATTTGATGACATCATTAAGCAGTGTCGGATCCTAGGATTTGTTTTTTATTGTTAAATAGCAACAATTGTCCTGCAAATCTATGACTGACTCTGACAGAAATGTTCTTGGATGTGATGATGTATTAAGGTTTCATTCACATTACATTTTTTCACATTTGCTGAATTCCTTCCTCTCTTTCTAACTGATGTTAAACCAAAAGTTAGAAGCAACAATTTATTTTTCAAAATTAAAAATATATATTCTATTTTAGACAATATATATTCTATATTTTAGACAATTTAATGTTCAAATGTTACATATTATGAGTTTCAATATGATCAATCTTTTTAAATCATATGTAAATCATTTTAAATGTGAAAAAAATCATTCCTTCTGATTCATACAGGCTTACAATGTTGAGAAAAGTATGTTAGATGTTTCCCATGTGTGATCAGTGTTGTATGTATGACTGGGCCCATCTCAGTGCATGAAGCGTTGTCTTTGCAGCACAGGCGTTAATACAGGGGCCTCTCACAGCCCCAGTCTAAACAAAGCAAAGGACAGAACCAATTCAAAGGAAAAATTCCAGGTCACAATGGAGATGGCACATAATAGCGCCTCACGACTGATGTCATGACAGTGGTTACGCTGATGACACCAGCAAATTGAACG
This sequence comes from Acanthurus leucopareius, assembly GCA_029814765.1. NCBI lineage: Eukaryota > Metazoa > Chordata > Actinopteri > Acanthuriformes > Acanthuridae > Acanthurus > Acanthurus leucopareius. The sequence continues at coordinate 187,130 of JAQMCX010000004.1, forward strand.
GAAACCAGCCCCCATGTTCATCAGGTGTCTCAGAGGAGGAAATGAAAAGGATTGAAAAGTCATAACTGTCTTAAAATTGTACAGTAATGCATTACTTGGTCCTTAGAATATAATCATTTTAACTAATTTCCAAATCAATAAATGAATGAATTATATTCTGGGAAGTATAAAGAAGGGTGTCTATTGAACAGACTTATTCAGTGATGTTGATAAATTTAAAAATCCTGTGGCTGAAACAAAACTATGCCTGTGTGAGAAATAAAATCTAATAGGTTACATTTAATTAAAAACAAGGACAGGTGCACATGCTATCTTTGTTGTTTGGGAAGCAGTAACCATGACTGTATTTTTTGATCAAATACTGCCAATAATAAATAACTTGGAATAAATGTTCTTATTTATGTGCAATGTTTTGACCCATAAAAAAACAGACCCAGAGAAAAAACTAAGATGCTGAGTGGATAAAGCTCTGACTTCTTCTATTATAAGTGAGTTTTTGCATAGTAGAAATGAGCAGGAGAAAGCCTCAATTTTCTTATCCCTCAGGCAAACCATGCAAAAACTACATGCATTCACAAATGTAAAGCGCTTAAATACACTGGCTACCACACATTTACTCCAGAATTTCACTGTAACTACAGTTTTCCCAACGACATTTAAAAACTCAAGAAAGCTGAAAATCAGGTAAAGAGTCTTAAATACAGAATACATGTGGGTTATTTTATAATGTTAAGTATTTGACCTTAGTTACCTCTCAGAAGTGGAAGGGCACAGTCCTGCAGCTCCATGACAACACCCTCCAGGACTGGCAACATGGGTGTGATGTCCAAAAGGAGCAAGATGATTGGCTGACAGAAGGAGAGGGAAAGGAAGTAAGTAGTGATATGAGTAGTATGAAATTAATGAATAAACATGCTTTACTGAACTTAATACATAGTTTTCATGTATAACGACATGACAGTAGGGGACTTAGTTGTCTCCTGAACAGAGCGGGAAGGCCTGGCCAAATGGCTCACTCTCTGTGGCCTGTGCCAAATGGATCAAGTGGTGTTAAAGTTGGCCTTGGCATAAGATCAGTTTCACTGACTTCAAGGACAATCCAGGCTTGTCTCTGGGCACAAGCACGAGCAAATGCAGACTGATCAATTCCCACAGGGACAACATCTGTTCACTGTCATCCCACCAGATATGACCTACAGAGTTTTATTCACAGCTGTTCACTGGGGGTTTTCTGTATCCTGTGCATTTGTTGTGAGGCTGCCCTTACAGTGTCTAATGAGATAAGGGTATTGAGTGTGTTACGCACGCAAGACAAAGCCCTTCTTTACCTGATCTTTGCCAAAGACATCTCCCTTGGCAATGCTGAACAACAGGGAATAGGCAATCTGCCCAGCAGCGCCGGTCACCAGAACTCTAATAGGCTCAGACTGCAAGACACATGATGAAGAACAATGCTGTTAGTAGTATTAGCATTGATTTCACTAAGAGGACAGGTAGGAAAATGACCGTTTAACTGTCCAGCGCACGTGGGCTGGGTGTCTATTCTTGTCTACAGGATTTACAAATGGGGTCAGTTCAAAAATAGACTCAGTCCCACACAGGTCTAACTGTTACATAACAAAACCAGGATAGTTATCAAGTTCATCGCCATCTTTTCCATTCACAGCATTCATTCAAGCCCCAAATTACTTTACAAGTTAAGCAGCAAATGAGGAAGGCATTACATGACAATGATATAAGGATTAACTTAATTTTCAAACAAATTAAACTAAATATCAGTAATAATATTCAGTTGTTGGTTTGGTTACGTCGTGCTGCAAGCCATAATTCTGTAACTTATAAGTATTATTAAAAATTAATAGCAAAATTAAAAACTTAACATAACTTTCTCATTTGTTTATTGAACCAGTTGAAATAACTACCAGTATATCTAAGCTGCAATACATGAGTGTAAAGAGATTAACGGATATATTTGCAGGCTCTACTCACCATGCTGACACGTTAGACTGGACAGCCTCACTACCACTCCTCGCTCAAGCCGGAGGTCACTCCTATTTAAATCCTCAGTCGATCACGACACTTGTTACGGTTTGACGGCAGGGTGAAGATCCAGGTAATTGTAGTTTTTGGCAGCCTGTGTAGTCCTGTACTAAAAACAACATCATATCTCATTAAGTTTTGCCGTTTATCATTGAGAAAATGTCGCTAGATTAAATACCAAACGTATCTAGACTGTACAAGCAGACTTTTACAGGAAATCGCTTTTAAGAGTGACAGCTGGTTGCTATACCGACAGCTACAGGATCGCTAATGTGCTAGCTGGTTAGCATAGCCTATAAAGTATCGCTTGATGTTGCTAAGCGACCTGTATCCATCGGCAGTGAAACGCCAGTTAGCATCGGGAGTGCTATAACACTGTAGCACAGCTAAGTTTATTCGCTAGAAAGCATTATATCAAAGTATGTGATTACATTTACCTAAGAACGACTAGTGGTGTTAAAATAAATTGTACATGTGAAATTAAATTGGTTACAAGCAACGGTTTCATGGCAAAGTAGGTTGTTAGGTTTAGATAATGCTAACTACCCGTAGCAAACAACGGCTGACGCTCGCGTGTCAAACTAATCAAGCTAAAACAGTTAGCTAACGCAAACTACATGTATTTACATACAAAAGTTAACTTTCTGGTCGCCGTTGATGTTAAGTTAAAAACGTTTAGTTCACGGAAACCGAGCAGCATAGGAGAGAGCACGAGACTTATGAAGTTTTCGTCACTGAAATAGTCAAGGTAAGTTCATGATCACGTTACCTGTCTCATCTCTTCTTCCTCGTGTTAGTGTGACTGTCTGTCCTTCCTGTCTCTCTCTATCTCTCTCTGAATGCAAGGATGCTAAATTACGTGTTCGTGCTTTCAAACATGCAATGCCTGATTGTACTGTAACGCCGTTTTCAATAACTTTATGAAAAGGAAAATAATTCCCAACCAGCTGTTTTCGGTCTTAAGTTTTCCAGAAGCATAAGTCCTTACATGTAATGCAGCAATTTATGAATATAAGTTCCTATTACTGTTAAATTATTATTTACTCTGGTCGTAAAATTATTCCACTGCACTGCAAATGTGTTTTTATGTCAGGATTATGAGATTTAGATCCTGCTTATTTCAAAGTCTCCTCATCCTAGATTCTCCAGCAAGAAAGAGAAAAGCGTTTCTTTCTGCTATCTTGTATTGAGTTGAGAGGAGTCTATGGAGGCCCAGTGTTGGGTGAGCATGGTTGTCAATTTTTAATGGCCTCATTACAGGCTCATTACATGACTTGAACAAAATGCAGAGAAGATAGCCTTACATCTGAGACTTTTCTCTCACCATAGGCTGGCTCAGCTGGATTTCTGCAGGTTCAGAGCACTGTGATGTGATGACACTGTTGAAGCGGATAGTTGAAGTGTAAATGGCTGTCACACAGGCATCACGTTATGCTTTGGTTGTATTTGAATTTTATTTTAGCTTTGAATGAACAATATATTAGGTTATTTGTAAACAGCAAGTCTATGTTGTCAGGTTGACATTTTAGAAAAATGATAATTGCAGTCGACATATGTATTAAAGCTGAGCTGCAAGATGTTTTGAGAAAGATGTTTGCAAGAAAAGACAATGTTAAATTTTCATAATTTGAGGTCAATCTTAAGATTTTGGTCTGTATTGGTCTGTATAACAGTTCAGTTTTTGTGTGACTTACCTGGTGAAGTGATACCAGTGCCTAAGTCATCAGTATGCTACAGTTGCCAAGCTTGTCAAATGGTAGAACAGTACATAAATTCCCCTTTCAGGGCACATTTCTGTTGTCAGCGGTGTGGGGGGCTGTGTCAGACAATTTTTGAAACTTTCCAAAGGAAGGAATGATGGATGGGATTAAGAAAAATCTTTGACATATTGACATATTGGACTGTGGGCAGCTGGAGTCTATGATGTCTTGACACACACAGTGGAGCTTAGACACCCTTGTTCAATAAATAGCAGGGCTGCTGTTCTGCAAGGGGTGCTGACCTCTGACCTATTGCTATTGAATTTTCGAAGTCAATCGATACCACATCACTAACACAATCAAACTACATCCCTTACATCCCTGTGGCAGTTAATCTATCTTAAGTGCAGGAGAGGGATGATGGAACTTGTTCGAGAGTAATCAACAAGGTATGATCACCCATACGTTATATATTAAATGTCAGGCTTATATCTGCATTCTCAGACTCTGCCATATGAAAGTATAACATTTATGTCGTGATAATTTTCTTTATGTCCGACATCCTGATGTTCCCTCTCAAACTAATGGTACAAAATGATCCCGAACCACTGCCAATGTTTCATCCAAAGCCTGCAACTGTTCTCGCTCTTCGTGTCTCCACCTGCTAGTGACAGGGGCTGACACAAGCGCTTCTCAGCTCAAAAAGCTCTGTGTGTGAAAGCCTGATTCAGAGCTGTTTGAAGCAGCTGCCACAACCTGGCAGTGTTCCTCTCAGCTCAGGTTACATTTTTACCCCTCTGTGTGCTGTGTGCTTGTGTCTGTCATGGGTGTCAATATGGGACAAACAGCTGCTCATAGCTGTCTGCTGGCTGGCATAGTGCTGCTCTCATATGATCACCTTGTCACCCCTATATTACAATGATGAGCAGGGCCTTGAAAGAGTGAATGGAACTTTTTACCAACTGAACATAAAAGTGACAGAAGATCCTTTTAACAATGATTCTTTATAGCAAGAAGTTACCTAGCAAAATAGTAATCTAAGTACTGTCTGTTAAACATTAATTGTGTCTTGCTTGTATGTGGTGCTTTTCTCTAGGCAACTAAGTTACACTATCAAGGTTGCCATGTCAACTAAACCCTGATAAAGTAATAGATTCAATGGCTCAAATCATTGAAAATTTAATAGAATTTTACTTTTTTCCAGTCCTGAACAGTTTTTAAAGTTACACTGATCATTACTCTTATGACAGTATTAAATGACAGTGTGATGAGCATCCAGATGTTGCACTGGAAGCAATTTAGCTTTATTGTGGCTCTGTTTAAGATTTCACTACCAGAATAGTAGGTCTGCAAAAAATCTGAAAAAAATTCTCATTATCATGCTGATAATTTTACAGCCCAGTATTTATGGTGCATTTCTATTCTTTAACTGAATTTTTTTTTTTTTTTGGTTTTGCAGCCTGATGTTTAGTTCACTCTGATCAATCTAATGAAGCTTATTTCTAGCTGCAAGAGGTAGCTGTTTCCAAGGGGAAAAAACTTAATGTAGGCTGCCAACCGTATATTCCCGAAACATAACATAATTAACTGTTGTAACTGTTATTTGAAAAGTTAGACTAATGTTTATTTTTTTCTCTGGAAGTCTCCAAAGTCAGGTTGACATGAGGGGATTAGGCATCCTTCGTCTTTGTAGAAAGGAAATCCGAAAGAAACCGAAAACAGCAGCGGCACACATGATAATATCTGGTGCCAGTTTGCCATGGCGGCCTGAGCCCCTGTGTGTGTGCTGTGAAAACAATCGGCATTGTGAGTGTGTTATCCCACCCACTAGGGCCAAACCTGGATCCCCACAGAAGCGAGGGGACTGGGTAAAGTTTACACACACATACAAATCCTAGGCTACACACACATTCATGCATATACTTATACACACTGGGTGTGAGCACACTCAAAGCTTGGATTTTACGCATATCTGTGCACATATATGGAGTACGCTGTCAGGCTCTGAGCTATGAAAATCTTGATAAGTGCATGAACAGCGGCACGTCTCTCTCTCTACAGTCTGCCTCCTTTGCTGACCCCTCTCCCTGTTCTTTGTCCACTCCATCTCCTCTCCTCTTTTGTTCCCTTGTCATTTCACATCCCTCTTCTCCACCCCTTCTCTCCTCTCCTGGTTTATCTTCTCCTATTTTGCTCCTTCACTTGTCCCTGCAGAGTGCACCTGAGTGACCCTGTTACAATGGCAGCTGGGAGGCAGATAGCCAGCACACCCACTGGCCTCAATATCGCCCTCTTATCTGCCTTGCTAGACCAAATAGCCCTCACAGTGTACCAGACATGGTGAGATAGCAGGTTGCATTCGCACGAGCACAGCCATGCAAATACAAAAACAACATATAAACACAGCAGATAATTACATCATCATCACTGCCATCTCCCATCATATTCATCTTGTGTATCCCTGTGCCATGGCCCTGTGTGCTTTGTGCCATATCTGTGTCATGTACCTTTCTCAGCTTAGTTGATGAAACCTTAGATCAGATGGAGTCAATGATTTTTGTTCCCTCTTTTACCAATGCTGTAATGCAGACAGTAGCTGTGTTTAAAATGAACATACTGTATGTGGCTCTGTCCTGTCACAAGCTTTTATATGCAGTAACCACAATAATACACTAGGTGTCAGTGTATGGCTGTAGTTTACCTTAGGCATTCTTGGATGTGATATTACATAGCATTTAGAAACTGCTGTTGATGGATTTTGTTGTACAGACTCTAAACACTTGTTGCTGCAGCAGTGGTCTTTCCTGTAAGAGCAGGGCAAATGTCTGGGGGGGTTATTATTTCATATTCTCTCACACAGAGAGAATATGAACTAAAAAAAGAAGACAATTCCAACTATGAAGTGTGTTTGTGCCCTTAAAATCTAAAAAAAAAGAGAGAGAAATCATCTGGCACATATGAACCTTTATGTCTCAATTTTTGAACATATTTTTTGATCCCTAACATAACAGACCAGCTAAGTTTCTGTTAACTGCCAAAGTTGTTTTTCCTACTTTCAGGATGCTCATTATCTTTGAGAACATTTTTGGGGAGAATTTATGTGCTACTGCTTATCACACTCAAAATAGCCTATCTACCTGAAACTGAGGGAACAGACTTCACACAGTTTTTTTCCATAATAAACAGACTGTGTAAATAAGTTCTTACCTAGACTGTGAATGATATGAGCAAGGTCCTTTCATAGCTGTTTATTTCTTGCTTGCCAAAAGTTGCATATAATTACTCAATATACATGATGTACACTTTAAAAATTCTCATTTTTCATAAAATATATTTAAAAGTATGTATATATTTAGAGATCACATAAACAGAGAATATATTCCAAATAACCTGTGAGATGGTTTTGTCCAGTCTGCAAATCATTTGAGCTATTGTTATTATTGCTTTTGGCACTTTTTAGAATAAAACCTGGAGGCGTATGAGTTTCTTGATGCCTTGACATACCGACTATTTGTTCCTTTCCAAGTTTCTCTCTTGCTGATTGTCTGTGATTGAATCCTGAAAGGGACTTTGTTTCTAGCCGAGTGTTGGCTTGCTGTGGGGGGAAAAAAAAACCACCAAGCCCTCAGTCAGGAAGAACACAAGCCTCTGCAAACACACCAACAAACTTCTTGCCTGGCACTGATGCAGAACTATTCAATTAAATCTTATAATATACACACACCAAGCTCTCCTCGGAGGTATGTTTCTTCCTCTGAACGAGACTCAACCACACTCTGCCACTCTCTCTCCCTTTTTCTCCCCGGAGGTGTTTGCATAGGGAAATGGTCCGTGAAATGGGTTTGATGGAATCAAACTCCATATTAAGACAAATACATATTTCATAGCAGTTGATGGACTGATTGATGGGGCTGTGTCTTCATTTCCTCTGTGCACCCCCCGCCAACAAGCAAGATCTTTATCAGAAACGGTAATATGAAGGATCATGGCTCGGCTTGTTTCAGAGTGGAGTTATTCAGTTGTCGTGTCATGATTTTAAATGTTTCTCCTTGTGAGTATCTTAGTGTCTTTTATGTGTAAAAAAAAAAGAAAAAAAAAAGGGAGGGGGAGGGTTTGTGTGTGAGAATGTGTTTGGGTGCTCCTAAAGCATCTGTCCTCTTCATAGTGGCCACAGGGGGTCACCAAACTGCCACATGTTGATGTTCTGCCTCTGTCCTGACTGGAAGCTCACTCTCCATTCCCTCTGCTGTTGACAGCAAATAACACACTTTTTAAAAACTCACTGAAGGATGACCAAAAATGCAGCAGCAACAGTGTCCTGGATCCACAGCCAGTTGATGTGGCAGCAAACTTGCATTGGAGAGGGTGGAGGGTTGTTCACGTTTTTATCAATGCAATTGTTGTTTTTGCATCATAATAAGGGCTGGCCGACAAACACTCCCTGACCCACCCCGCCGAGCCCACTCGCACCACCTTTCATTAACCTCAAAACACAAATCCATCCAACTGGACCAGTGACGGCAACTCGCTGCCGATGCTGGCGGTCACACCCCTCTGCACAGCCATAATGGGCCGTGGCACAATTGGGGGCCACGTAACCGACAACATTCCGGGTCCTTCCAAGAGGCCGGTTGCCTGCAGGTTACCAGCAACACCGCTTGTCCCTGTTTGTCTGCACTCACTAAAAGGAAAGAATGTTTTCCCCCACAACACGGCTGTGTGGGGATTAAGACCCATTCTGAGTGGCCCCGGGTCGTGCAGCAGATGTTAGCCAGGATAGTGCTCGTTGCCGTGCCGACAGTGAGCCGACGGGATCGTCCCGCCCAGACAACGTTAAGCCTATGTACATGTATGAGAGAGAAGGGGGGTATGAGCCAGTGAGGGCCTGTCACACATCATGAAAATGGCGGGGTTGAAAAATTGTCACAGTGATCATACAATAATTTATCTACACTGTCTCTGATCATCGTCACGTACATGCATTCATAAAAAGGGAGCTGAGAAAAGCCTCACATGGCTACACGCATGCTGGTTTGTGTTCAAATATTTTCACATGCTTAATGGTTGGATTGAGTTTGGGTCAGGATGCACTGTATGTGAGAGGTGTTTAGGCCCAGACTCCTCAGTATCTGCTTGGTGGGAGGATATTATTTCTTAAATAGGTAAATTAATTTATGATTAGCCTTGTTTGTTTACAAATTCAAGCCATGCCAGGAACATACCTACGGAAAAAAACATAAACTAGTCTGGCTGAATTAGCTTCAGTGTTGTTTGTTAGGTTGAGTTTTAAAATTGCAACACATGTAGGCTTTTCAACAAACAGTTGAAGATCATTTGTCAAAATCACTTCCCCTGTATGAGCAATGACTTTGACCGGATAATGTTTTACACAATGTGTTGTTTTGACTGCTAAGCTCTTAAATGCTTGTCACACAGAGCCTTTAAAAGAGACTATTGAATGTACAGATGGCTTTTATGGGTGCAGAAAAAGTCATGGGATATCGTCAAAACAGCACAAGTCTTTGGGGACATGTTTTGCTGTATTTAGAGCTGAGATGAAATAGGCAGCATTACAAGTAACATCAGTAAACTCAGTGAGTCAACAGTAGACTGTAGATGAATCAAGATATTAATTTTATCCAAGAGATTAATGATTATGATTGATATTTTTGTCATAAGGATATAAAATTATGGGTAAAAAAGACTAAATACAATAAATAATAAGTAGCGTATTGAATAAAATCTTGAATAGATCATTTTTTAGATAGTAGTTAAAGCCACTCTTTTGCATTTTTCCATATTTCCTACAGTCTACCACTACTGTTAACCTAAACTCAGTGTTTGAATTGGAGGCATTGGTAAGGTTATGTGGTTGTTTGATGTGAAACACAAGCCTGTTCTCTTCACGTCAGACAGGTCTAACTGCAGGGTGAATGTGTTTAACATGGGGCCCAGTGCAGGCCCCTGTGGTACTCATAACCATCAGCCTCAATGGAAAGAGGATACAGGGTCTGACAAGACATGACTTGACCCAGCAGTAAAGGCAGAGCTCCGCTATTGTTCTGAAAAAACAGCAGAAATCAGTGTTGAAGAATTTCCCCTTTGTATGTGTGTGAGTGTGTGCATGCGTGTGTGTGTGTTCATCTGACAAAGTGAAGGGAACATAGAGCTTCTTAGAAGCAAAAGGAGCACAATACTGACAGATTTTTATGTCTTTGTGTATAAGTTGAGGTCACACAATTCAACTTTCACAATGCCTGTACCCTCTAAGGCCAAATACTCCGTCAGGATTGGTTAGTTTTCACGCATGGCTGCAGTGTTTGGGCTGATCTGTATGCATGTGCACATGCAAAACTGTGTATTTCTTGCTTCCAGTTTGCTGATTTCAGGAAGAACTTTTTTAGAAAAGTCCCACTGCTCAGACTAAGATCGCACTGTAGTGTTGAAGTGTGATAGACAACTGCCAGGTAAAGGAAAGGAGATCTGTGAGTAGATGCTAGACAGGATTTTACTCCTACCTTTAGACAGGAGATATGACACAAGCGTCCACCTCTGAGGTCACGGCAAAGAGAATAAACTTCTTGGACTGAGTGCCATCGATGTCCGACCACTCTGTGCCATGTCAACCTGTCAGACAGAGAGAGAGTGAGGCAGAGGGAGGCACTGCCTGCTAAGAAGTGTCGAAGGTGTCATGGCCTCGTCTGGGAGGTGACAGACAGCATGTGTGTGAGTGTGTGACGGGGAAATAAGACCGCTGAGAAGTCTAGGGGACGTTCATCGTGACCTTTCGTGTTGCCAGGGTCCATCTCCCTCTGTGCATCTGACAACAACTTTAAAGGACCTCGTCTTCCTGAGCCCTTGACAGGTGTTTGTGCTTGTGTGCATGTGTATCTGAAAGTGCATTTGTGGTTATGTGGATAACTTTAAGTAAACTGTATGTTTCTGTTTTATGTGCACATGCAAAATTTGAGTTATAGAAACAATTTGGAGAGATGTATACAAGCTATGTGCAGCAGCTTTGTTCTTTTATATCCTTCATTAAGGTAAAAAATAGTTTATTATAATAAATATTGTACCAGTTTAGCCTGGTACAGATGTCGGTTGGGAAAGATGGTCAGAAATCTACTTGCCCAAAGTACATTTTCTCTTGCTCCTATACAAATTGTTTTACATATTAGCAATTATTTATTAACAGCAAAGAATAAAGTTGATTGTCATGGAGGCAAGCAAGATCTAGCCTGCATCCCAGATGTTAGGGAAGTGCACAGACGTTTCTCCCTTCAGTAGAGGAATTTGAAAACACCTCTCTAGAGCGAAACCATCGCACAGATACAACTCATAATAGTCAACTTCTGATCATTTTTACACTTAAACCTAAGAAAATCAAATTTTTTAATGGAGAACATCTTAAAATATGTTGAGCATTTGTCTTTAAACGGTACGAATGTGCTGTTTATGCACTGAATAAGCATTTGTGTAAATGGACTTGTGTTAGTTTTGTTGTGTTTTGTGCATGTTTCCGCACACAAATAGACAAATTTCATCATTCCTGTTTGTTTGTGAGTCCATGTGTGTGTTTACCGGCTGTACGTGTGTTAGTGGTCAGGAGGTGAGGGGCAAACAACAGGGCACCAAACAGCTTTAAAAGAAGAAAATCCAACAACATAAACAAAACCACGGTCAGTGTGACACGCGTCACCTTCGCTGTGACAGGGGACAGACACCGGAGAGGCTCACAGTCCCCGAGAATCTCTTTGAAGTCCGATCGCAATTGTGCCGTCGGTTTGGAAATATTGTCTTTCCTGCCCTCAGGCGATGCTGTAGGGCAGATGCACTCTGCTTTTAGAGAAACACTTGCCTGGATTAGGCCTATTAGCTAAACAGCAGTGAAAGACGACCCGAGTGGGAGCCCGGTCTGAATATGCAAATTTTGGACTGTTTAAAAGTTAGTAGGTATGATTGAGTTAGAAGTCTGCTTCTCTACAGGTGTTTGTGCAGTCAAGACCTGATTAAGCAGAAAATTTGTTAGAAAAGACTTTCACAGTCAAACATCTCTTTCTTCCTCTTTCTTTCTCTGCATCTCTGTCTCAGTCATTACCGGTCCGTGTTTGTGTTTCTGCTCCAGGCGTTGGGTAAATACCTCTGCTGGAGTGGGGTTTTTTTTCCTTCTTCCCACCTTCCTCCCTCCATTACCTCCTCTAATGACGTTTACACATCTGCTTAGAAGAGCCTCCACTCATCTCTCTGTCAACCTGCGTCTCTCTCTCCCTTTGCTGCACATGCGCAAAGAGATACACAGGAACTGCAAGATGATATTTCAAAATTTCATTCTTGATTATTTGTCTACTTTTATGATATCCTTATTTAACAGAACTTGTACACCATCTTCACACACCTTCTCCAATAAGTTAACAAAAATTCATTTTTGGTCTGAAATTTGATTAAAACTGTTTTATTGTGGACACCAAAGTCATAGTGGAAATTATGTTTTCACTTTTTAATTTTAATTTAATTAATTAGTGTGTAGCTGGCAAAATACAACCTTTAGAAACAGAGTTAGTTAAAATAATCTGCAGATTAATTTTAATTTTAGAAAAATAGTTTATTTGTATAGTAATAGTTATGATCCTACCCCCCGATTTTTTTATTTTGGGTTTTGATTTGCTCTACCTTGCCTCAAAATGAGGTAGAAAGTCTCTTTTGCTCTCTTCATCTGGACACCTGAACTTTTTTTCAACTCCTCACCTCCACTTGCCCCTCAAACCCGGAATGGTGCTTCAAGTGACATACACATTTGCATGCACCAATACACACATTCACACACATATTCTAAAACCCAAACATACATCACTCGATAGAGAGACTTGCCCAACGGTCATGTCACCGTGGCTTCATTTTCCTGCTGATTGACGTGTCCTGTAAAACGCTCCGACACGCACACATGTGCACATGCATACAGAGTGACTGTACCTGTCACCTCTTTTGAATAGTATTACCTTTACCTCATTTTGTTCTGCCTGTCTATCACCTCTATTCTTCCTCCGCCGACAGCTGAATGGGCTCCTGTGGGACTTTAAGTGTGTGTGAAAGGTTTTCGGCCTGCTGCCTGGCGCCGCTTTGCCCTCCCTCCGATCTCCTCCACCAAACCCTCTGTCTTGTAATGGGACAGTTGAGAAGATACACTGTGCTTGCCTGTGGTTGTGTGTGTGTGTGCGAGTAAGGGTATACACTGCCGCCAGGCCTCACATCACTTTCATTCTGAAAAAAAAGTATTTAAGTTTGCCTCTTCTTTTTCTCTTCTCAGCGGGTCGTGTTCTGTAACGCCTTAGGTACTCAACAAAACCACTGAAGTAGAGTGACTGACAGCGAGCGAGAGAGGATGAAGATGAATAGAGCTTGACTGGAATTCCTGAGCCCCACTAGTGACCCCTAGAGGCCATGCTGTTCACTAAACTCCACAAATGATCACAAAGCAATGAAGCAGGTATGAAGTGTTGCCCCCCTAATAGGGGGGAAGTGGCTCTTCCCCACTGATATAGAGAAACAGTTGGCCAATCAGACCTCAGAGGGCAGGGTTAGGAAAGGTAAACACATCTGCCTACATGGCTATCTAGCTAGCTAACTAGCTACATTCATACATCAGGGACAGAAAAACAGTGAGTGCGTGTGAGAGTGTTGCACCTGTTAGAGTCACTGTAACTCCATATACACAGACAATACGTTTGAATTTGACATGGTTCTTTGATCATCATTCAGTCTAATATGAACACAAAGATGTGATAAACAATTACCACACTTCTATAGGATGTCATATTCTCCAATCCAATGTGAATATCATTAAAAAATCCACTTAGAAAGTCTTTAACTCCAGACTTTGACTAAGAATCATTATGCATATAGTTTTTTTCTGAGAATTTGCACAAGGCTCTCCTGTGCTGCGAAGACACACATCTTCCCTCTTGTCTCCATGGTTTGAGCCCTCCCATGATGTATTACATTAGACTCATCTCAGGGCTCTGATTTTTGTTTTATCCGTCTTATCACTTCTCATTATCTCAGTTTCTCCTGCAGCATGTTGTTTTCAGATTTTGTCCACCTTTCTTTGCTGTGATATGACACTGGAAGCTCGAGGATTTCTCCCTCAAGAATATATCATATATGTAGATAAGAGCTCGTGGGAGTCCGTGTGCATGATTTCATATGTATGTTAATGTGTGCATGTGTACATTTCCTCAGGTATAACAAGGTTAAAAGATAGGAGAGCATGCATCATACTCTATATGCCTTTTTCATGCATACGTATGTGCTTGTGTGCCGTATGAGTTCACATATCAGAAGTCTGAGAGATTGAAGTGTATGTGATGTAGCACTGACTGGAGTGCCTGAGTGTGTTTACTGAATATAAGAGTGTATGTGTTGCAGTAGTGTGTGGCTGAGACTTGGCAGGAACTCTTAGGTACCTCAGGTTGGAAAATATGCACTCACACAATCACAATAACACACGGTTACCATACCTATCGCTCTCTGTGGATATTCTTTCCGGTTGCTCTTTGTATGTTTTTCATGTTTGCCAAGTTTTTCTCCGAGGGCCAAAACAAGACCAGGCAGTGACTGAGAGAGAGCGTCTGCGACTGATAAAGGTTGTGGGAAAAAAAAGTCAGAAAATTTGAAACTTTGTCCTTTGAGAGAAATGAGACAATAAAGAATGAGTAAAAAAAAAAACTGCAAGAGAGAAAGAGGAAATCAGAAGCTCTGTAATACTGTCCTTTGAGAGAGACGAGACAAAGAATGAGGAGAGTAAAAATTGCCAGAAAGAGAGAGTGAAAGCTTGCAGACAGGGTCAGAAAGCTTAATGCATTTCTAATAGAAGGTACCCAAGAAAACATGGGAGACAAGAAGAGGAAAAAAAAAAGATAAAAGGCGAGGGACGAGTAGGCAGCGGGATGATAAGTGAAGGTACATGAGAAAAGGAAAAGGGGAGAAAAAACTGACAAACCTACACAGATCCAGGTAAAGAGAAAATGACTGTATGTGTGTGTGTGTGGTGCGTAATGAAGATGTGTGTGTGTGTGTGTGTGTGTGTGTGTGTGTGTGTGTGTTAGTGTGTGTGTGTGTGTGGTGGGGGGGGTGAGTGTGTGTGTGTGTT